>JAJJMC010031210.1:2224380-2368960 GCA_023531435.1 Papaver californicum | reverse complement strand
GCCATGCTAACTAGAAAGCAACTTTTCTATCAGTGCTAACCAGAAAGCGGATTTGCCTAAGCTATGCTAACCAGAAAGCGAATTTGCCTAGCTATGCTAACAAGAAAACGGATTTGCCTTAGCTATGCTAACCAGTTGGCGGATTTTCCTAGCTATACCAACCAGAAAGCGGATTTGCGTACCTATGATAACCAGAATTGGATTTTCCTTAGCTATGCTAACCAAAAAGAAGACCTAAAGTGCAGTCGATGGATGTTCCTTATCTTTCTTTTCCAAATATCTGGAAACGCGATTAAGACATATATAGGGAGGGAGCTTTGGTCGAATGTGCATGAGCGGTAATGCACATATATGCAATGTGGCCTATACGTTGGTGCGAACTTGATGCATAAGCGTCAATATGCTTGTAGCTTAACCGATGGAGCATGAATTATGCAAAAGCATCATTCATCCATGTTACGTACTCGAGAATGAATTATGCATACTAAGTAGCAATAGTTATGCACAAGCTGGTGCATACCTTACGAAAGTCCCTTGATTTATTCGGACTAGGATTTGCTAGGCCGTTGGCCGTGCTACATCATATTGGAAATAGATGGACGCGAATTGGTATATGCTCAAGCATATCCCTTCGAAACGATTGGCCCTAATCGATGTTGGCTTTTCCGTAATAGGCTTAAGATGCTTGTCCCTCACTTGATGAACTACGGTCATGCTTGATCCCTTCAAGGTACGGTTTGGGTACGTAGGAAACGCAATACAATGCATTGAGGTGCAACATATTGTCGCTCATATCATCTATTCGGAGATGATTGCGACATTTTGGTAACTTATATCATATGGCTTGGCAGTGCGAAGCAAGAGATGGTCGTTGCCACACTTGATGAGATAGTTGCCTCCATTTGATAGGTGTTTATACTTCCTATCAATTATACGATACAAATGGTATATGCCTGGTTGATGCATCTTTGGCAAGCGCAAGGTCGGTGCATGCACCCATCACATGGTTGGAACAAAGGTAAGGAAACAAAAGAAGAAGAAAAAAGGCCTAAATTGGCTTAGGTACTAGTCCAAGGCATGAGTTAGGTCTGGAAAATATTCGTAAGTAGGTGATGTATGCTAAAAGCATCACCACTAGCTTTTTATATCCTTGCACCCTTTGCAAAACAAGGGTAAGTTGAGACGGTATGGAAACTACGTTTTGAATATTATGCTTACAAAGCATGCTTGGAAAGGCAAATCGACCTGCATTTGCCCTGCGAAAAGTGAAGATTTAAGTCCCGGTTATTGTCATCAGAGTGGCGCGTCGGGGAGTTCTAGCCTTTGTGGAGCATAGCTCAGGGGGCGGATTTTTCCGGTCCATCACAATATCACATCATCTACACTACTTGGAAAACCCATACTTTTCTCATAGAGTCTTGAAGAATCTGTAGACAAAATACACTTGTTGATGATATCTCGGAGAACGAAGAAGGTTAGTACCAAGATCAGATTCTTCAAGAATAGTTGGACTATATCTCATTATGTAATCATGAATTTGTTAACTTTTCTGAGACTGGAAGCTCTTAGATGTTTCCTTTGCAAGATCCAGTTCTTTTAAAAATATGTCTGCATCGTTTTAAATCTTTTGACTTTCATTCAAATTTTTTTGAAATAAGACTCGTCTTCTTTCTGTTCATACCTTTTATCTCATTTGACAGATCAGAGATGTGTTTTACACTCTAAATTCTGAGGTTTTTGTGCATATTCTAACAGAAGGTTTTTCAGTGAGTTTGAGATACAATCGACACTCATCGAAGCTCCAAATTTGTTTGGAAAGGAAATATTCAACAACTTCCTTATCTATTTTTTCATTAAAGATATTGAGTATCATCTAATCTTGGTGATACGCGATTTATGAGTTCAAGTTTTATAGGTTTGATCGCACCAAACACATAATATTAAGTTTTTTTTCGTGTTTGCCTACTTTGATACCAATTGGAATGACGAGGGTACCAAGTACACCACAATCTTTTCCATCAACCTATTAGACTCACCTTGTATAATCTTATCGTAACATATAATTCTTTACCAAATATGATACTGAAAAATTGATATCTTGGGATCCTGTGTTGTATCGATGGTGTATTATTGAACATTAAGAAATTAGAGTTTAGCATATGTTTAAATCATTATATCGACATTCTAATGAACTTTCCAATCTAACTCATTTATTTCTCGTCGCACAAACTCGTGAAGATTAACAGACCAATCAAAAAAGTAAAACAGAGGTCATATTCTCTCAGGATCGGTCGTGGGATCGATATTGCACAAGAGATCGGTCCTGAAATCGATCTTGGGATTGGTACTGCACCAGGGATCAGTCATGCTCAAGGGATCGGCCATGAACCCTATTTCGACTTTGAAACAAAGTTTCATAAGTCAACTTCCTTATACTATATTTCTGAAATTGCTTTCAGACATATTTATCAAGGTTCGAATAATCTCATAAGTTTAACACACTAAATAATAACAAGTTACCAATTAGTGCAATGTCATAAACAACAAAGTCTATAGATAAAATATTCTTCGTAACTCTATAAATCTATATACTTTAAGTTATCGAAGCATGCATATCATACCTTTTGATACATTGATCGCATGTATACTGAACAAGTCACTAATACTAAAGTCATTGTAACGAACGAAACGTTGTATGTTATGTTTTCAAAGGATAAAAACTTGCATAAACAATAGATATAAATGAAATAAATCAATTTTTGTAGTTACTAACCTTGAACTTAAGGATGATATCTTCGTTTTGTCTTTAGTATGTCTTCAGGTCCTAAAGAGTAACTAGAGCAAGTATCAACATTTTATATTCTTAGTCTAACATAACGAAGTTGACTTTAGTAATTTACTCAAGCGACTTTCAGTTTTGGAACTAAAATTGACAACCAAACTTGACATACCAACGCTCGGTGGGTTCAAACGAGCAATGCTCTAACAATACCTAATCCAAGACCATTAAATTAAGGAAACTATTTCACACAACATTTATACACATGAGTTTAGCAGAACGAGAAAGAAAAGAAAAGAAATATACCTAATCCAAGGAATTCCTTGATATCCTTAGCTATAGGTACGACGTTTCCACCCAAAAAAAGAACAAGTAAGCAACGAGGAACCTTCATTTGTGCTGAAAATGCAGTACAAACAACGATGATATTAGTTTTATACCTAAAAATATATTGAAAACAACAATGATATCAGTTTAATACCTGAATAACAATGGTCTCAGTTTAGAACTTTACACTCACCCAATATCTACGAGGAACTTCTTTCCCACAAAACAAGAAACTCATAAACACATATTTATCAGAAAAACAAAAGAATCAAACTCACTTTCATTTTTTTCGAATTCATTTCCTCGTCATTTCCCTCCACCATCTCACCATAATCAAAATTACCTTATAAGAATAACATGAAAAATATACATACAATATTTCATACTTCTAAAAAAACACTATACACAACGAAAACATAATTCAAATTTTCCTAACGTATTTCAATCCCAAATCACATCCATCCGTTAACTGCTATGGTGCCTCTCAATCACTACTCTGAAAAAAACAAAAGAAATAAGATCATACAATGAAAACCTTAAGCTTGAAATCAAAAACCAGAAATGAAAAAAACAAATAACAAACAAAAATCTTTAGATTGAGTGGGCATTTGCCATGTCTCGGCTAGATGGGCTACCTAAGTCACGGATGTACTAGCAAATATTAGTTTATATTTTTTTTTAATTAGCCATTGCTAATCATGATTAGCAACGTGTTCATGTGAGTGACATGCGTGCCACTCCACCTTATCCTTATATTCTCTGTAAATTATACTGAGAATTTTATCAAATTATTAATCAAAACCCTAGTTCTTATTATCCTTGTGAGGCAGATTAAAGTTATTCTTGAGAACATTTGTAGTATAGATCACTACAAGTGGTATCAGAGCACTCGATCTGAATGACCTATCCAAAATGGTAAACCAGAAAGAGTTTGATGATTTTTACTGGAAAATTAACAACACAAATAAGAGTGTGGAGGATTTATCCAAGAAGATAGATGATTATATAGTTGATCTCATCAAGAGTCTACCGGGTATTATCGCTCAGGAAGTGGAACAAGTTCTTAAGAAGAATGAACACGACGATGGCTCTGTTCACCCACAATCAGATTCAAATTCATATCCCCAGATCCAACATTAGTGGTATGGGAGGTACTAACAACTCACTATTCTCTAATCAATTTAAGAGTCATCACAAACCCAAGGTAGATTTTCCTAGATTAGATGGAAATAATCCCAGATCTTGGATTAGAAAAAGTAAAAGCTTTTTTCAGCTACATCCCATGTATGAAGAATAGAAAGTGCATATGGCATCTCTATATTTAGAGGATAAAGATGATATTTGGTTCGGGATTATCAAGAGGGTAGAGAAGCTATCACATGGGAGGAATACATTTTGACATCACCTCTAGATACCAGGAATTGGGTCATGATGATATTGTGGGAGAGTTTAACAAGCTAAGTCAAATTGGCACTATGCTAGAATATCAAGAAATCTTTGAGGAACTGAAGGCATTAATGGTGGCTAAGAATAAGCACTTCTATGAAGAATATTTTACTTCAAGTTTTATTAGTGGGCCGAAGGAAAAATTACGGATAGATGTAAAAATGTTTTGTCCAACTGGGTTGAGGCAAGCCACACACCTAGCAAGGATACAAGAAGCCTTGATAGAGACTACTTCTAAAAGGAATAAAGCTGCAGCAAAACTACCTCCACTGCATATACCAAACAACCAAAAAAACATAGTAACTTCTCCTAAGTCAAGCTCACCATCACCAAGGCATAGTAATGTTACAAGCCCAAGAATATTACTAATCAAGAGGTTGTCATATGCTGAAATGAAAGCTAGAAGGGAAAAAGGGTTGTTTTACAACTGTGATGAACTTTTCAATCCAGGTCGTAGATGTGTTAAAAAACAAATATTCATGCTAGCTGCTGAGGAGGAAGAATCCAGACCATCTGAAGAGGATTCTCCAGGCAATACACCTTTAATCCAAGAGATTGTAGAAGATGAAGTGGAGATATTTTTACATGACCTTTCAGGTGATATCTCTTATAATACTATTAAGATTCAAGGTAAAGCTAGAAACAAGAAGTCATTCATCATTCTTATAGATAGTGGTAGTAAACATAGCTTTCTAGATCCTGAAGTATCTAGAATAAGTGGTTGCTTCATTGAACCTACTGCTACATTTCAAGTGGTTGTTGCTGATGGAAACAAACTGACTAGTGATGCCAAGTGTTCAAGTTTCTCATGGAGTATGCGGGGATACACTTTTGAATTTGATATAAGGCTACTTTGAAGAGTGTAACATGGTATTATGGGTTGATTGGATGAAGACTATAAGCCCAGTGCAGTTTGACTTTATAAAGTCGTTTATCTCTTTTAAGAAAGAGGGTAAGGACATTGAGCTAGCAGAAATGACTGAATCTACAAGCATTTCACTAATGACTGGTAATGAGTGCCATAAATATTTGAAGAAGAATAAACTTGGTCTCATGGGGCATTTATTCTCTATTGGTGCTTCTAAATCATAAACTACCATACCTGAACCTCTTAAGCCTATTCTTGATTCATTTGATAGAATATTCAAAGAACTCACCACTCTTCCACCATTCAGAAACCATGATCACCATATTCCACTTCAACCTCTTTCCACACCACCAAACCAAAGACCATGCAGGATTCTTTATTTCTAGAAGAAGATAGTAGAAAAACGGGTGCATGAAATATGAGCCTCTGGAGTGATCAGGCCAAGTCACAACCCCCTTTCCTCACCAATCTTACTGGTTAAAAAGAATGATAGAAGTTAGAGATTTTGTGTTGATTACAGAAAGCTAAATGAGATAACCATCAAAGACAAGTACCAAATTCCAGTCATTGATGAACTATTAGATGAGCTCAAGGGTGTCAAGGTGTTTTCTAAGATTTATTTGAGAGCATCATATCATCAAATTAGGGTAACACCCCAAGATACACATAAAACATCTTTCAAGACTTACCAAGGACATTATGAGTTCCTAGTAATGTCATTTGGTCTCACTAATGCTCCAGCAAACTTTCAAGCTTTGATGCATGATGTGTTTTAACCATTTTTGAGGAAGTTCATCTTGGTCTTATTTGATGATATTATTCTACATCATATGGACACTCATCTGCAACACCTTACTACCGCATTATCTATACTCAAGGAACACTTCTTATTTACCAAATTAAGCAAATGTTGTTTTGGACAACCACGAATTGAATACTTGGGTCATATCATCAATAGAGTTGGAGTAACTGCATATCCTAAAAAGATTACTTGTATGAAGGAATGGCCTACTCCAACAACATTAAGAGATTTGAGGGGATTCTTTGGCCTCACGGGCCATTGTGGTAAGTTTGTAAAGAATTATGGCTTGATTTCCAAACTATTGACTGAATTACTGAAGAAAATAACTTCCATTGGAATGAAGGGCTCAAGCAGCATTTTAGATGATGAAAGAAGCTATAACCACTACCCAGTTCTTGTTCTACCTGATTTCTCTAAGCCATTTGAGATGGATACTGATGCTTGAGACACTAGGGTGGGAGCTGTATTGATGCAAGATAGAAGACACATTGCTTACTTCAGCAAATGGATAAGAACTAGATTCTTGGCAAGGTCAACTTATGATAAGGAGACGATGGATGTGGTCATGGAAGTAACCAAATTGAAATCTTATTTAATGGGAAATCAGTTCATAATCTATACTGATCACCAAAGTATTAAGTATTTCTTGGAGCAGAGAATTCATACTACTCTATAGCAGAAATGGCTTTCCAAGCTTTTGGGTTATACCTATGAGTTGAAGTACAAAACAAGTTCAGATAATAAGGTAGCAGATGCCTTATCTAGAGTGGAAGTAGAAGGTGATTATATTTTCCAGGCAATAACACAAGTACAACCAACTTGGCTAGAGGAGGTGCAACACAATTATGTAGATGATCAACTAGCTAAGGATACCAAGTCTAAGATGTTGGTACAAGCTAATGCAGTAGAACACTTTACTTATTAGCTGGGAATTTTAAGATTCAATAACAGAATATATATATATATATATATATATATATATATATATATATATATATTTGCCTAAAATCAATGGTTAAAAAAGGTCATTCTGGCAGCTATAAATCTAGGCCGCTAAGAGCAATGAAGTACTACTCCCATTGAATTGCTAGGAGCTGGCACTCCCTTGGATTTTGTTCAAACAGCAGGAATGGCAGGCTCACCCCGTTCTTTTGCTTTGTCCATCAGACAGTACCCCAATAACGAAGACTTCTGGCCGGTAGTAGATCCATCTGCAGAACGATAGCCACGAGTGTAGCCCTAAGTCATTGGTGAGGCTGGCAAGAAATCCAGTATTAAGGGCTGCCGAGGACAGGTAGATCAACTATTCGACCAGAGAAACTGCTAACTAAGTAGCATGCCCGCCTATATATATGAGGAAATGGTGATCCCAAACAAAAGATAATTATTGTAGTTCATGCTTCAGCCATAGGAGGGCGTTCAGGATCTCAAGCAAGTCACCAGAGAGCCAAACTTTACTTTTATTAGAGTGGATTGAAGCAATAGATTATGCAGTATGCACAAGAGTGTGATATTTTCCAGCAAATCAAAGGGATGAATACTCCACCAGCTGGGTTGTTACAACCTCTACCAGTTCCAGACTCAGCATGAGAACATATCAGCTTGGACTTCATCAGCGGATTACCAAAGTCAGAAGGAGGAACAATGATCTTGGTGGTAGTAGATAGATTTACCAAGTATAGCCATTTCATGGCCTGAAGTTACCCATACACAACTTCTTCAGTGGCTAAGGTATTCATTGACACTGTTTTTAAGCTTCATGGCGTACCTAAATCCATAGTGTCTGACAGAGATAGTATGTTCCTAAGTAACTTCTGGAAAGCCTTGTTGTCAAAGTTGGGTACCTCTCTTCATCCCCAGACTGATGGTCATACAGAGAAAGCCAATGCCTGCCTATAAACTTATTTGAGATATATGACTAGTTTCAAACCTTCAAAGTAGGTGTCATGGTTATCATTATTTGAGTGGTGGTATAACACTAACTACCATAGAAGTTTAAAGTGGACTCCATTTGAAGCACTCTATGGGTTTGCACCACCACAGTTTGGTATTTTGTCATCTCAAGATGGAATTCATGCTATAGCTGAAGATTATTTACAACATAGGCAAATGATGAGTCAATGGTTGAAGGAGACATTGGAATTGGAACAACACGGGATCAAATAGCAAGCTGACAAGAAGAGATCAGAGAGGTCTTTTGAAGTAGGGGATTGGGTTTACTTGAGGCTACAACCATATAGGCAAACCTCAGTCCAGTTGAGGAGGAATTTGAAGTTGGCTGCTAAATTCTATGGGCCTTACCAAGTTCTTGTCAAGGTGGGAGCTGTGGCCTATAAATTGTTATTACCTGCTGGTTCTAAAACTCACTCCACTTTTCATGTCTCTCAGCTCAAACCCAAGTTAGGGAAAATAATTGTTCCTCAATCGGAGCTACCTGTAACAAATTCTAAGGTTAACTTGAAGATTTCTCTACATAAGATTTTAGACACCAAAAAGGTTAAGAAGAATCAGTAAGAGATTTTGAAGGTGTTAGTTCAGTGGGAAGGCATGACTTCCAAGGAGGTTACATGGGAAGACAAACAAGTAATGGTTAACCAATTTGAAGATCTGATCCTTGAGGTCGGATCTTTAGATGGAGTGGACATTTTCCATATCCCGGCTAGATGGGATACCAATTGGTTATGGTCCACCTAAGTCACAAATGTACTAACAAATATTAGTTTATATTATTGTTTTATTAGCTGTTGCTAATCATGATTAATAATGTATTCGAGTGAGTGACATGGCTGTTACTCCACCTTATCCTTTATATTCTCTGTCAGTTGTAATGAGAAGTTTATCAAATTATTAATCAAAACCCTGGTTTTTATTTATCCTTATGGGGCAGATTTGAGTTGTTCTTAAGAACATTTATAATGTTGATCACTACACATCCTCGATGACACGATATAAATTTCGAATTAAAATATCATTTTAAATCACAATGCAGATTTTAGTCACAAGTTATTAAAAAAATTACAAAAAACCTCTAGATATTCATTATGTAAAGGCCAAAGATCAACCTTTTTGGATTTAAAGTTAGCCAAAGCCATAAATCAGACCATACATAATCACATCTGTCCAAATCCGAGAGAGAATCTCAGCCGCTTTTTGACCTGGATTGTGCAACTGTAACTCCAAAATGTCCCAGTAGAAAGAGGTAACAAAAATGTAGTTGATAACATTATTAGTCATTAGCTCCGCTAGAAATGAGGAGAACATAATATTTTACTTGATTGTAAATCGTTGGTTAAGTGTTTAGATTGTGTTGTGTGTTTTAGGAGTAGGAAGGACAATCAAGTTACTAATAAACTAGCTAAATTTTTCGGAAATAATTTGTGTTTTAAGGTTTGGAAGGATCACCTCCCAGAGTCTGTTAGTGGTAGACTCGCTGTTAAAAATGTGTGTTGTTAACTCTTTCGTCTCACACTAGGTTTAATGAAATTTTTTACTTTACACTACAAATAAAATAAAATAAAATAAAATAAAATATTTTAAGTACATGTTGACAATCAAGACTGGCAAGCATGAAACCATCAACAACAATTTTAGTTAGATTGTTCGAGTTAATTCAATTTGACAACTCCATCATTTTAATCATGGGTGCGCACATTTCGTATCGTATTGATAAACATACATATCTGTTAGTAAATTAAAGAAGCATGACACGTGGAAGAAGATCAAGTTAAGAAGCAACCAGATTAAAAAAGGTGAGAAACACATGATCATTATTAAAGATATCAAATTTCAAAAAGACACGAGACGTTTCCTGACATCTAAGCGATGAATCGCATGAATGACACATAAGATCGAGAAAGCTGAACGCCATCGAATAAAACAAACAACATTAAATGATAGCTGATCGAGAAAGTAGAAAGTTATTATTACTATATTATTTTAGGATCGAGAAAGTAAAATGTAATAATTACTCTATGGTCGAGAAAGTAAATTGTAATAATTACTCTATTATTTTAATGATCGAGATTACAGAAATCTTTGAAGATAAGGAAGCACGCGTCGGACATATAAAGCATCGAATCAGGAAAGTAATTAAGAGTAATCTGTCATCTATATGATCGCACCAAGTAAAAGACAAAATACAAGAACGATAGATACATCGAGACAAGATGGATCGACCCAAAGAAGAATTGATCCAGAAACGATGACCAGGCTGTAGAAAATGACACGTTGCATAAAGAGCGACCCAGAAAAATAGATCTATAAATAGAAGAGATCAAACAACAAAGAGGAGGACGGAAAAAATAGAAAGAAAAACCAGAGAAAGGGAGGGAAGAAATTTTTAGGTACGAACTTATGGGAAGTAGTGGGATAATGTATGAATTTCTGTATTGAATTGAAAATTGTAAACAGTTTTATAAACCCAGAAATTACAAAACCTGGATGATCTATTGTATTAAGCTTAAACATTTTGGAAAAGTATGATTCTTTATTACATAAAAGAACGTTTCTCTATTGTTAGTTTACATTTATTTAACTTGAATCCAAGAGTTTGATTGGTTGTTTAGCTGAAAGGATTTTTTGGCATAAACAATATCCAAGTAATCTTGTATTTCATTAGCGATTAATCAATTATAAAACAAAAAAAAGGGTTTTAGAATCTTTTCATCATGATTAATGCAGAATTTTTAGACTTTCAATTATGTCATCTATAACTATCTTCAAGGCTGTAACAAAAGTCTTTAATTCAGCCGAAAAATTGATCCAATTAGCTTCAATCGAGTAAACATGATGAGTTTTCATTTTCATTTGTTAATTTTCTTTAGAATTTTTGTTTTGGTCTTTCATCGTTACATGAACTAGACTAATCGTGGGTACTCATTTCATGTATTGAAAAATGTATCAATAGATTATTGTACGTTTTCTACAAGCAATCGAAGTCATTAAACAGATGATTGATTCACAATTTAAAGTCATACCGTTGGACTTGGTTTGGTTGTGGTAGCACTCTAGATAGATTCGTAAATATATCATGAGTTCTGTTTGGAGCATTTTTTTTTTTTTAATCGATCAAAAAAAATTTATCAAAAAAAGAAGATATTTAAAAGGATTTATTTTATTTTATTTTTATTTTTTTAAAATAAAAGAGGATTTATATGAGGCAACAAGTGTTTACACACTTAAGATTCTTCTAATCCCTCTTTACCCACATAGGAGCAAGTAGGTACAAATCTAGTGCTATTTAGTTTACATAAATGATGTAACCAGCCTTTTTTTCTGAGCAAGACTCATATGGACAGAGTTTCATGACAAACCCTTTCTAATGAGTAACTTGGCTATCCGCTAAACCATTACAAGACCTGTTTACACTATGAAATAAAAAACTAACAAAATTCTAATACAGATGTTTAGAGGTCAGTAAAAAATGGGTCAATAGTAAATATGCCTTGTTTCGTAGCCTTCACAACAGTCTGATTGTCATTCCAGGAAACTACTGATCAAGCTCCAAACTGTTAAGATCACTCCGCTCCTGCTCTACATGTGCCAAATTGTTCGGAGCACTCTACATACATTATTAGTTAGTTTATGTATTTTGTTTGGAGACATGCATTCGCAGGGTCCACAACAAATGTCACCTCAAATTTTGGAAGATTTGGAAGATAAAATTTTGGAAGATTTGGAAGATAAAATTTTGGAAGATTTGGAAGATATCAGTTGTTATGTTTGTGAATCAAAAGTTGGAAAATGCATAACCATTATTTACTGGAAAAAAAATCAAAAAAGATAAAAACTTAGAACCTAATACTTGAAAAACAAAAAAAAAAACGGAAAAATCTAGACTAAAAGTGACAAAACACATTAAGGTTAAGTTTGCGCTTTTCTTTGGATCTCGGTGGGAAACCATTAAGCTTTTAACAATGGTTTTTGATCTTGAATGCTATAATACCTAGTTTAAAAAGAAAAAACGGAGCACCATTGTTATATTTTACACTCTGCTCACACTTAACAAAAACAATAATAATAAGCTGACAAGTAAAAATGTCTAGCAAAATTAAGGCACCATTAAAGACTATAGGATAGTTTCGTAGTTATTTAAAATAAAATTATCCATCTATTTTTATTAATATCTAATTTATCTATAATTAGTTAGTATTTATTAATTATGTTTGGTTGATTAATGAGTTAGATGAAAATATTGTTAGTGTTAGATAATTAGATCGGAAGTTTGTGGTCATCAAAACATAAAAACATTTGATTTATATATATATAAAGGCTTTGTTGAACCAATAATCATCAGATATATCGTAAAATATATATCGATTCTGAATCTCTGATCTATGTTTGATGAATATTGACCAGAATCGACATATACGTCACAATATATCTGTCGATTATGATTGATGTTCTTCTTTTTCAAGAAACATCGACCATAATTAAAAGATATGTCGCTACGTATATATCGATTCTGATCGATGTTTTTCATTCTAAAAAAACATGACCATGATCGGAAGATATTTCGTGAATATCAGCCGATTCTATTCGATGTTTTTAAAAAATGAAGAACATCGAAAATTTTGATTTGTTTTGAGAGAATGGAGATGGATGAGAAGTTTTAGGTTCTGCTATTAATAAAAAGGATGCAAGTATAATTTTAACAAATCGAGGGTAGTTTAATAATGTCATCCTTTCTAGACACCTTTATCCCTTGTTTAGGTGGGAACCAAATTTGTAGGCCTCATTGTAGCCGGGTAAAAATAGGCAATGAAATGGATATTCGAATGGATTTACTAAACGCCATCTCATTTTGGTTCTTCCTAAGTTCTTACCAAGTATGAGTAGTGAGTTCCCACTGACGCTATGAAAAATGAAGATGATGATGAAGACGATAATGGTGGTCGTGCAGTTGATGATGGTATGTGTCCCAATCTTACGGGCATTTGATTGCATTGGAGAATCCGGGTATATGCAATGGAGTCATGAAACAGATGATTGTAGAACAGATGGATACTGCATATACATGAAGAGAGAGGGAGAGAGAGACCTATATGGACCACATATTCCACTTGGAAGATGAGTGTAGGCAGCTAGGTAGCCATAATATCCGTAATAATGGACGCATTTGAATCTCGCCAAAGGCGAACCAAGCTGATTGCTTGTTTTTTCGCTCGCTTAATGAGTCAGATTCCTAACAATATGTTTTAAGAAATTTAAAACTCCTGGGAAAGGGCTAGGATTTCTCGACATGCTTAAACCAATATTTTTTATTTTTAGTGTATTTATAATTTGTTTTATAAATTTTAACACGATAAAACAACTAAAAGTATCTCCAACGGTGATTTTGTGTGCATTCTACATATAAACATTTTTTTAGAGATTGAATCAAAATTTTCTTAATGTGAAGATGTGAAAAAAATTTCATCTCCAACCATAAAATGTTTAAAACATTCTAGACCATTGATTTGAAATTTAAATATTTAATCTCGTAACTAACAACTTAGATTTGGATAACTGAGATGTTTTTATCCTCTAAGGAAACCTCTACAACCAGAGATACTTTAGAAAATGTCTGAAAAACTACACTACACGTTATCTTTATATTAATCTTAGATGTTTCTATTGAAAAGATTTATTTATTAAAACACAAAAAATCTTATATGACGTATCGGTGAAAGATGCACTGACATTTTTTATTATATAAAATTTTATGATGTATCCTTTAGAATTTCTACTGTTAATAAGCAACCGGGATTTGAACTTTTAGTTATTCTTTTAAAGGTTGGTTTTTAATTTATGTAAGTAAAAAAATCATGGGTTAGATTAAAAACAAAATATTAGAATTACTTCTATAAATAAAAAGATATTTTGTGAAGTAAATTTTTTTAATTTTAATTTTTTATATTAATTTCTGCTTCTAGAAAAGCGGAAACATTTCTTGTGATACTCTAACAACCTCTAAACTATTTAAGGTTCCAACAGTATAACCTCCAATAGTAAATTAGTCATTTCACTTATTCACCTAGGAGGAAACATGATAATCTTTGTTTGACTATGATATTTCGCCAAAACCTCTACAAATAATAAGTAGAGAAGGAAAGAAGATAGTAATATTAAGGGAAAGTGGGGAAGTGGTGCTAGTCTATTTCTAATCCTCAATGTAAATTATGCAATTTTGGAATTAGACTATTAGAGAGACGTTTTTGTTCAAAATGATACATGAAGATCATGATGGTAAATGAGAGTAGAATTCAATCTCACCCATTCATATCATTATCATCATCCTAAGCATCAAGCATGCATCAAGGAGAATCATTGTTGCATACAAATAATTCCAAATAGAACAACAAATTCTAATTGATCATGAAAGTGAGAGAGGGGCTCGTATATATATAGTTAGGCTTGATCAATATTACATTGACTCTTTCTTGCTTTCTCTGTTCCATTCAAAGTAATTATCATGACAAAAAAAAAGACATATAAAAGGTGAAAGGGGAGAGGACAGTTGATGAGGTAAGAAATAATAACAGAGAAATGCAATAAAGAATAGTGGAATTTCGATTTGATGCATGTATGTATTGGACCATATATATTGACTTCTTTGGATCCACTATCATGTCCTCTCTTTAGCCTTTAGGCATTGATCTCAATAGTGTTTGTTTGGTAGCTCTTGATATTTATTTATCTATTTAATGAGATGTTTGAATATCAGAAGCAGTTAAAATATTTTATTTTATAAAAATTAAAATTTTTTATAAATAAAAATTATTTTAATATTGTATATCTAAATTAATTTTTAATTTTTAATTTTTAAAAGTTAAAAATTAAATAGTTACATGGTATCATTAAAGGCTTAAATCAGAATTGCAAATAGGAGTGAGTAAGAAAGTATTGTATAATAACAAATTAATGAATAAAGGGTAAAATTTAAAGGGTTATCCATGAAAATAAATGTATAAAAAGGTTTTAGGAGCCAATTGCCTTCGCTTTACCCATTTCTGGCTTTTCCCGGCCCAGACCATAATAGGTAGATAACTATGCAAATCTTAGTGTGCACATGATTTTGATGAGAAGTCCTCTAAGAGCGTCCACAGTCGTTGGACCAAATAACGGATCAAACCCATATTTGATCTTTGGTCCATTAAAATCCAAACGTAACGGTGTGAGCAAAAATACTCTTTGGTCCAGATTCAATATTGTTCAGGACCAAAAATGGTCTGACTTCTGGACCAAACGAAGTATAGTCGAGCGCACAACTAGTTAACCGTTTCGTTCTAGGCGCGTATCTAGGTCTCTGTCCACAGGCAGGCGTGCAGCTAGAGTTACGTTTTCAAAACACAGGCGTTAACCAAAGTTTAGCCTGATGAAGCGTTCACCCAAAATTACGCCTGACGAAGTGTTACAGTAGGAGCACGCTCAGTGTCAGGCGCTAACCAAATCAACGTCCCAATGAAACGTGAAGCTAGAGATCCGCCTTGACAGGGCGTAATGCTAAGGCTCCGCCCCGTTTAGAAACCAAAAGCTGGTGAGTAGAGGATGAGCTCGAGTTCTGCTGCCACCTTTTGTAGTTGCTCCTGCTAGTTTTCGACCAAGCTTCAGCTGCCGGCTAGCCATGTCTCTGATGATGGTTAACTAAGGACCAAGAAGCTTAGTCGTAACCAACTCAGAGAAGGAAAAATGGCTCGAGTATGAAGATGAGTTATGTTATACTTTGAGCAAAAATTATGCTATAATGGTGCTGTTATTCGATGATGAGGACTAAATATGAAGATTATGGATATTGAATGGTGTCCGAATGATGGGTTATCTATGAATTGAACTTTGCAGGAATTATTGGAGAAATTGGAAGCTATAAAAGTTCACAGCTAGGGCAAGAGGAGAGGGGCACATAACCTGTTTGTTTTAATGCCTGAATGACCCCTTCTTCTTCTTGTATCATCTTTTCAATCTCCTTCTTCCAGATTGGAGTCTCTAGCAATAGTCGTATCCCTTCTTATCAAGGCTATGGGCAATCGCAGCAACATCCTTTGCAGCTTCACACTCATTGTTCTTGTTCCTACGTGAACTCTAGAACCCATCATAACCTTCAATCTGTTCACAGTCGATGGATCGGGCGTATGGCCATGAAACCGCCCGGTAAGTGAGCTTTCGTCTACGGATCCGCCCGGTGCTTCAAGTGGTTGGCTAGATGCACGTCTGTCTTTTTCCGCACACGATGCACTTGCACGTGTAGACAATGGATCAGGCGCATGGCTATGAAACCGCCCCATCAAGTGTTCGTCTAAGAAAACGTCAGTCTCTGAGGCGTGTATGTAGGGGTGCGTCTATCATCAGGCGTAATTTTTGTTAACGCCTCACATCAAGCGTTCAACCAAATTTCTGCCCCACGCAAGCGTTTTCTTAGACGTACGCCCGTCTCAACAAACGTAAACTCAGACGTCCGCCCAACTACAAGCGTTAGATTAGACAATCGCCCGATCAATTTTACTCGTTAACCCGTAGTGTTTGGGTCGGACCAAAGAGTAAAATTTTTACTCTTTAATCTTTAGATTTGGTCTGATGACTGTGGACGCTCTAAACGATCGTCCCATCTTTGGAGTGAAAAGATATGCACAAAACATTACAACTTCTTCAACTTGTTACAGTTTCCCGTACAAAAAATACTAAACAGTAACACTGGTACTCCTCCTTAGTCGTTCTTTCCCTTTTTCTTTTGCCAAATGAGTTAACCATTTGTTTGTTGTAAGTATTTTCTGGTTGAGTAGAAAAATTGTTCCGCATTCTAATTTACACGTTAAGGAAATAATGGTTACTTTTTTTTTTCCTCCTGTAACTTAGATATGCAGATTTACTGACTACCGCACAATTGAAGTTCAAAATTTGGTTGGATTTTAGCTATAATAATAATAAACTCAGGCAATGAAACAAGGGAACCAACCAATTTAAGGACCATGTGAACTGGTTCAAATGAGAAACTGGGCAGGCAGATATGCCATCATCATCATCATCAGAATCTACTTAAAGAGACAAATACGAATGATGAAAAAAAAACAAGTAAAGAAGAAGCCACATGTAGTAGTAGTAGTTTTTGTTTGACATCGATTTCAGGAAGAAAATGGACAGAACGAGAAACATAACCACATTGACTAACTCTTCTATTCCTCATACAGCATTCAGGTTTACCCACCACCCCTCTCGTCTCTCTCGATTGGCTGTCGTTTTTTATCTCCCATCTCTCTCACTCTCAGAATTTTGTTTTAGCATCAAAGATAGAAAACACGTAAATGTCAAAACAAATACTATAACCTGTTCAAATTCAACATTTTAGTCAAAATAAGAAAAATAAAATAATAACATGTTCTCATCTCTTAATAAAATATGTATTTTTTTTTATCACTTGTTTAGTAGTACAATTATTGGCTGATAATATCAACAATCAAAATTTGAGACTCTGTATTAGCGTGTGGAAATAAAGATATATTAAATTGAGTGATTCTGAACCAATTGTCCAAAACTATGCTCTAATTTGAGAGAGAAGTGGTCTTATTTTGGTTGAAATGGTGAGGAGTCCTATATGAATAAACCCAGAAAAACTTATTCGAAAGGTAATTTGAAGGAGGTTTCATAGTTTTTTATCCGAGATAGGATTTTGATTAGGTCCAAACTACAGATTCCAGAAACAAGACAATCCCATCATCATCACCCACGAACACATACTTAGATCTTTTTGACCCTCTACATTGAAACTTACTAATACAACCTTAACTTTTCAACACTAAACCACTTAGACGAAGCTATTTAGTGTTAGGATTTATCAGTCATTCTCATATAACAAACACTCCATGAATATCAAAAGAAGAAGACAAGAAAAAAACAGCAAAAAGATAGAGAAGGAAGAGAGGACTAGAAAACCTTTCCTCTTAGATCGAGATAGGTGGCTGGCCTTTGTAATCATGAGTCTTCTTTGCCATCATTGCCAAAATTCATCTCTATACTTCTCTTATCTTCCCTTTTTCATCATTTTAATTTTTCGTTTTTACCACATTTATATTCAAAGTTTCTTCTACGGTTATTTTTACATAATACATAATCTTAAACATCTCTATTCTGCATTCACTAGATTAAAATACAAAAAAAAATTCTGTAAATTATTTTAAAATCTAATTTAATCTAGGATGCGAATCACATAAATCATGTAGCCACTAAATTTCATTAAACCATGTGACCAGCATAACCCATTTCTTATATGCAATGACCAACGCGCCTAATATGTCATACATATGATCAATGTTGTGTTCTACAAGACTAACTTGTTATTGGGGTTTTGGTGTCGGTAATTATTGTTCTGCTTATGCTTGACTTTTATTTGACCGGTCAACTTCTAAAACTCAACTTTTTTTATTTGAAAATATCCACTCTCTGAAAACAATAGTAACTGCAACTTTAACTGTGACAAGGGGTACCCTTAAGACAATTTCAGGAGCATGGCAGCATCTTTGTAAGCATTATTTAAACCCTTCCACCCCCGACTCTCTTCCTCCATCAATTTCCTCTCATTCTTACATCTCCCTCTTCCTCACAGAGTGAGTCGTCACAGACTAACAGTACACACCAAGTACAACTTATCTCTCGAGAAAATGTGTTTGAATGCATCACAATGGAATTTATGTACTACTACTACTCATTCTCATCAGATTCTTTACATCGCAAAGAAACCCAGAGTTAGAATTCAAAGGCTCAAGCAAAACAGGTACTAGATTGATATAAGTACATTTTTTTACGATATGGGTATAACTTGTTTTTAATTTCGTATAAACTGATGAAAAATGGGTTTGTAATGAAACAGGATGAGGAGGAGGACACTATCAGCAAGAAGAAGAAGAAGGTTGGAAATGAAAGAAATGAGAATTGACGAAGGGAGAGAGATAGAGTTGAAGAATTTGAAGCTTTATTTAGAGAACGAAAGTATTATTGAAGAGAATCAGAAATTAAAGGAGAAAGCTTTATTACTTCATCAAGAGAACAGAGTATTGATGTCTCAACTCCAGAAAATCTCTAATACCCAGTGTTAATTAGGATTAGTTATTTCACTAATACAAATCCTTTATATATTAAGAAGATAATTTAAGATCTTGTCTTGTTAATTTAGCTCCTAATTAGTATAATAGGGCTTTTTTAAGAGTATTAGAGTTTAAAATTATTCATTCTTAATTAGAAGAAATAAGAAGAGTTTAATCAACTTTACTTTACCAACTTAACAATGACAACACATGAGCACAATCAGTTCGGTTGGTACAGTTTGATTTCACAAGTGAAAAGTTATTTCATCTGCCGTAAAAGTTGAAATTTGGAAGTCTGAGCACAATCAAGATGGAACTGCCAAACAGTATCCGTCAAGGTTACTACAGGAAATTATCATATTCTACCGGATTACTAATACCAAGGAAAAACCACCAGCTTATATCACGTGTAATTTGGTAATCCTATATCAATTTTGTTATTTGTTACTTGTCTGTACTCATTCAAATAGGTGCATGCATTCAAGAAAAATTATGTGTATTTTCTTCGGTGTTAAAATAAGAAATAAAATACTCCATCTATTTCTTAAAAAGTCTTATTATTTTTTATTTTTTTTAACCTAAAAATAAGTAAATCTGAAAAAACGATAGTAATTTTTTATTACTGAACTAGCTTTCTGACAAACCATATAATTAGGGAGACTATTTTTCTAATTCACTTTATGATTTTTATTACCGTCACTCTTTACTACAGGCAAGAAGAAAAGAACAAGAAAAAGAAGTAAAAACTAGCTAATACCGTACTAACTAGAAGTTATAAAAGTTGATAAATCAAATCCTCTCTATCAATTTGTCTTGTTTCACCAGAGGGTTTGTTGTAGCAATCATATCCCGCCCAACGCCCTTATAGTCATAAGTACAAGCATGTATTTCCGGGTACCGATGCATTGGACAGTATAAGTTTCTGCAACGACAATTGTAAGCTATAAGCTTAACCCTCTTGTTACAAGCTGAACATCGGTTTTTTAGAACAACCGAATCAGTAGTGATTGAAGCATAAGAACTCGAATTTTCCATAGGTTTATTTACATGAGAATCTTCCTCTTGTTCTTTTACATGGCAGTCGTTAATCGTTAATCTTGCTAAATCGGCTTTCAAATCTCCCTTATAACACTTCCAACACATGTTTCTGGTTGACTCACTTCCAAAGAATCCACAACCCATAGTTGTGGAATCGATGATCCAGAACCACTCTCGTTGTTGTTGTTGTTATAATAAATTTGATAGTTAAAACAGCTCTAGAGCTGTGTATTTATAGCACCATGTCTATTCTATACGTCATTAGCATTTCCTAGTTAAACTAGAATTTTTTATTCCAATAATATTTCTCGTTCATGGAAAAAAAACAGTTGGACGTGCATTTCTAGTTAGAGTAGGATTTGCTAATTTCAAATATGGAAATTTTCTAATAAGAATGATCTCAAATTCCAGTCAGGTTTCCAAAATACTAAGAACATCTAATAGGGTCGGTTGAGTCTACTGTTCTTATTCTTACGCCTTTTGTTTGTTCCATTCCGGAATGCTGGAGGCATTTCTGTTTTCGGATGGTTACTTATTGCATCGACCGAGCGTAAACTAAGCCATAGTTTTAGTGTATATACCCGTTGCCGGGGATTTTAGGCTCAGGTCCAAGCAAATATTATTTTTATCATCAGGTTTAAAATATTTTTCAGTTTATGTGATATCCATAGTTATTTGAAATTACGAAAAATATATGAATAACTTCTTGTGCATCCTGTTTTTCCAGGGGTATAATTGGCAAGCAAGCTAGAATATAACATATCTAAAAATTCGTGTCTTGGAATTTTACAAATTTTATCTCGTTGGAAAGCTTTTAAAGAAATCTACACAACGAGTATAAACAATAATATCAAATTTAATTTTTTAACCAAAAAATCAGAGGTGTTTGTTCTTCTTAGGCACAAATTTCGGAAATTAGATAT
Source organism: Papaver californicum (assembly GCA_023531435.1). Taxonomy (NCBI): domain Eukaryota; kingdom Viridiplantae; phylum Streptophyta; class Magnoliopsida; order Ranunculales; family Papaveraceae; genus Papaver; species Papaver californicum. Next base: position 2,347,725 of record JAJJMC010031210.1, on the reverse strand, counting down.
ATAGTCATTATGCAGCCATCACAAAAGATGAATAACACATTATGTAACCACCAAAAAGGATGCATATATAACACACTATGCAGCCATATTTTGGTTTAGGCATCCACTAATTTGCTTTTGCAACCACTAAAACGATGTATATGCCTAAAAATATTATTCCAACAAAAAAAAAGGATGCACAACGAATTACGCAACCACCACAAAGGATGCATAACATATTGTGCAACCATACTCTGATTCATGTATCCACTAATTCGGTTACGGAACCACTGATTAAGACGATGTATATGCTTCGAAAATAACATTCCAACAAAAAAAAGATGCATAATGCATTATGTATCCATTTTCTCGACTGCATAACAAGTTACGTAGACATTTGTGTAGTTGCATAACAGATTATGAAGCCATATTTTGGTTGATAACAGTGCTAACAACAAAAATGGATGCATAATGTAATATGTTGTCATTTTCGACTGCATAACAGATTATGCTGCCTCTTTTGTAGCTGCATAACAGATAATGCATTCATTTTCTTGACTGCATAACAGGTTATGCGAACATTTTTGTAGCTGCATAATAAATTATGAAGCCATTTTTCGGTTGATAACAATGGTAACAACAAAATAGATGCATAATACAATAGATGCTATTTTCTACTGCATAACAAATTATGTAGCCATTTTTTTAGTGCTAAATAAAAAAGTATCTGCATAATGCGTTATGCATCCATTTTTTCAACTGCAGCCATTTATAGCTACATAACAGATTATGCACCCACTAGAAAAAAAACTTACAAAAGTCTTTCAACTACAAAGAATTATAACTCTTACAGTTAAAATATCAAAAGTACAATTACTCGGTCGACAACACAATAATTAAATCAAATAAAAATATAAAAAGTCTATTGTTATTTTTAGAAAAATCTTCCCATATGTCTCTTCTTCAAATCGTCAATTCATGCCACACAATTGCAGTAATATTCCAAGACATCAATATAAGAATGCAACTTTTACATGATGATAAAAGATTGTTGTTTTGAATCAAACTATTACTGATAAAAGGATAATTGTTTCTTTTTTGAAACAGATAAAAGATTAAGCAAACGCCACACTTAGTATGGTGCGAGCTAGATTGTACATTAATGGAATAATACTTTTCAACGAAACCAGTTATTATAATTTTGACCTCGAGAAAACCTCCATAACTAGAAAATATAATTTTTACAACTTTACTTAATAAAATATTACTCTAAAAACAATCAATTAAAAAAAAACGTAAATGATGAAAGTAAAATACAAGCCACATCCGGTAGAAGCCTTATAGTATTATTTTGCATATACGATTAGTGATCCACTACTTATCCACGTCTTAATGTTTTTGTGTACATCTACTTCTTCCCTGTGGGTGCCATGGAAATTGAGTACCATTATCACCTTTTTTTTCGTGACAATGTTTTACCTTTAAAGATACAAATCCAAGTATCTAATTAAAAAAATTAGAATCTAACAAAATATATCATTAACAGATTGACCTTAAAATCAAAAGTAAAAATAAAGAATAAATTTATAGTTTACCTGATTCTTCTTCTAAGAAATTGCAAAATCAACTTTATAGAGTTTATACTTGATTCTTTTTAGAGTCTCAATATCTACTTTCTAGGATTTATGAAATCAGGTTATTCAAAGTCAGATTTGATTTCTATAAAATAGGTTTATATATATGAGATTAGGTTATTGATTTCTCGCATATTTAGATTTTTTTTTGGTACGTTTAGTGGATTTTTCTACTCTATGCGTTAATCAGTTGAAGGAGAAAGAGGTGAGGTAGAAGGAGACTGAGACTGAGAGGCGGAAAAGAAGAGAGAGAGACAAGGGAATAAAACGAAAAAACACAATTTTAAAAAAATATAGGTCCGTCAGAAATATTCACCGAGGAAAATAGTACGTGGGTAAAGTTTTTCGCCCGTGGATTTATGGGTGAAAAAAGTGGAAATAATGGGTCCGACTGTAGATTTCATTTAGAAAAATTTACCATTTGGTCCTAAGCCCAAATAAGTAGTTATAGTAGGGTCCTATGGGAACTAATATTTATCCGGAGGTCTATAAATGTTTAATATACGTCAAATTACTTGGTTGTCCCTGACCTTAATACGTCCGGTAGTAATACAACTAAAAAAACAGATTTTCTTCTAAAACACTTTCTGTCTCGTTTTCTTTTTCTTTCTTCTCAGCCGTTTAAGAAGGTGTGTGTGGTCATGGTGGCGGTGGGGATCCTTGATTGAAAATCATTAAACATATAACAGAAACTAAATGGGTATTTTTAATCTTTTTATCACAATTCAGTCCATGATAATATATTACTAATTCAAGAATTAAATGCAGTGAGAAAACCTAGATTCATGGCATTGAGATCTTTAGGACGATCTAGAATGATGACAGCAAGTCTATTAGGAAAAACATTTTCCTTTATAAAATCGTCTTCTTGTTGTGTTCCACTTACCATTGTTACAATTGTTCGTATGAAAAAACTTTCAAAAGGTTGATAAAAATGGCAGTGAGAAAATGTAGTTGGTATTGTGTACGAAGAAGAAAAGGGATTTATGTCAAAAATTGATGATGACTTAAAATTTATTCTGTTTTTAGTGTCAGAAGGAGATGAAATGTTTTCATAGTGGCGGTGTGGTTTGAATGCATTTTCTATGTACAAGTTCTAAGTATGTCATGAATATTTATTAAGTTTTTGCTTCCCATATAATTGTGGATTAAAAGATTAATTGTTTTCTTTATTAGGCTCATCTTAGTTCATATACGATGTACTGAAAATATCCTGTCCATTTTTGACATTAATCAATTGCCATATATATTGGTTGTAAAGAAATAAGTTGCTAGCTAGATTTAATTGATTGTATATTCAATTGTAGGGTTGGTTCAGTGTTTGTTACACTGAAAAATGTTTCAGTATATATCTGTTGTACTATTTTGATTTCTGATTTCTATTTTGATTTCTGATTTCGCTTCACAATGTCAGAAGCTGCAATGTAGTACTTGAATGAAATGTTTCAGTACATCTCTATTGTATTGCTTTAATATGTTAAAAGGAAAAGATGGAAGTCATTTATGTTTCTTTGTGTTTAATGGTATTTCACCACCCAGTTTCTAAAATTCAGTAAATCTTTACTCGGTAACTTATTCTTGTTTTATTTTTACATTTCAATGCATGCTTTGAGTTCATTTCTATATTGCAACTCTTTTTAATTCGCTCATTCGAACTCAAAAGCTACAAACTAACTTGATAATGCATTTTCTTTTATAGAAATCAATATATATGCTAAATCTTTTGGTGTATAAAAATGAACTCGAAAAAAGAGCGCATAAAAGCAGCACTCAAGTTCTTTGGTGTATAAAATCTGTACTCAAAATTTTTAAGTACTTACTCGCTGCACTACTTATAACTGCACTACTTATAAATTCGAGTACATATCCGTGGCACTGCTTACAAATTCAAGCACATATCCGTGGCACTGCTTACAAATTCAAGCACATATCCGCTCTACTGCTTACAAATTCATGACAGACATGGAGATACTTCGAGACTTGCCAAGAATACTAGTTTGTGAGTAGCATCTTTAAGAAGCCAAAAAATGCAGAAAAATCTAAGGCAATGCATCTTAATATCTTGAAAATACTTAGTAGTTACGTATAACAAGAGTTATATATAATACATAATCAAAAGGTTTACATATTACATAAGACGTTGCTATAGTTTATTAAGATACACCCTCTAAGACAATCCTCACACACTATCCAAACCTTAAGCAACATCAGTAACTATTAACAGTGAAAAGTACCTTAAAATCAAACCTGTTACTTTTTCACTAATACTTCTTTGCAACTTGGATCAAGGCAGTGTGTAATCTGCAAAAATCAGCAGAACAAAACTTTTTAGAACCAAAAGAACAAAGAAATCAAAAATAGAATAAAATAAAACATGTTAAGAGCTCGGGTAGTAGACATTACCTCCACACTTGTAACCTATAAGAAGGTCGGCATTAGCACAAAGTTTTGGGATTGTAAGAGCAATACTGGGGTTCGATCCTGAACCTTTGGCGGTATTAGATAGTACTACATGACAGATGGGTCTTAATCTACTTTTTTTTTACTGCAGAACAGCAACTGCTAGATACTCCGGAATCCTCTCTTCGGGCTGCCAAGGCACAAGAAGCTAATTTCCAGGCCTCCATATCTGCGAGGCACAACTGCTATATACTTTAGCTCCATCAACATTTTCTATCCCAGGAAGCCATGCTGCAACCAAAATAAAACCTACATTAGTATTGGATCACATATTTACTCCCTGACCAGCACATATAAGAACTTAACCACTTATCAATGGTTCAAATAATCAAGCTAAAAAGACAAAATTATATACATGCATTAATAAGATTTGTAGCATGTGGATACTCGTGAGTGTAGTAATACCATGCACATGTTATGAACGTCCATTTATCCACACAGAAAATGTGTTAGCATAAGAAAACAACATCATGGGTTAACCCTTACTTGAAGAGGGATAAGCAGCAATATCTATACGTATTCTAATAGCAATCACTTACCATATTTACCGATGATTCCATCCTTCTTTGTACGCTTAGCCTGTATCCACAATAAACATGTGAAGGCACCAATATTCAAACTAATAAATTAAATTGGAAAAAAAAATTAACTAAATGAGGGAAATATACATAACAAGTAATCTACTAGACCACTAACAACAAGAACTGTAAACTAAAAATCAGGAAAATATACATAACAAGTGATTTTTCCACAGTACGCCGTATATATATTGCGATTTTTCTGGAGTGCAGCATTTATGCACTGATTTTTACAGAGAATATGAAACAGTAAAGCATGAGCCGCACGACAAAATGAATTATGAAATACTATTCTTTACTAATTCCGGCAATAATATTTGATGGAGAATAACCTACCACTTCACGAATCAAGGGATCCAATGAAGTGAAGAAAGTCTAGAAGACATTTGTACGTAGTGCTTCTAATACCACACAACAAAATGAATGAATGAAAATGAAAAGAAAATTAAAACAGTAAAACATATTAACTACCAAACTCATTAGTTAGTCCAAAACTATACTCATATTAACTAATCTGAGAATAACCTATATATAAAGCAAGACGCCACCTTTCTTTGAACCCTCGTTCCAGTATATATTCTAGATCCCCTTTTAGATTCACAGCTACATAAAAAATCACAGTATATGATATATGCACCCGCAAAAGCCACAATGCATGAAATATACAATCGTAAAAACTAGTACATGAAACATACAATGGTGTATGTAATAAATGCGGAGAGAAAAAAATAACTGATGTATCCCAAAAAAAAAAAAAAAAAAAAAAAAAAAAAGAGAATGTGTGAGCCATTTAAATTTTTTAAAATAAAACTGGATTCATTCATAATATATCAAATATGCACTCAGTTGATTCACAGTCTATCAGATATGCACTCAGTTGATTCACAATATATCAAGTATGCACTCAGTTCATATATATAGCAAAAACACCTAAATATATAACAAAGGAGCAAGTGCAGTTGATGGTCCTAAAAATGGCTTACTGGCCAGTGATTCTAGTGCTCTTGATGGAGAAGATATTGTCACAGGTTCTGTCCAATACAGGAATGCTAGAAAGTGCTCATTTCTCCTGATACCTTTTGCAAGGATGGATTTATTCTTGATATATTTAACTTACTTCTCTGCAGTTAGATATTCTTGAAGAAGTAAAGCATTAGACCAACATCGAATATATATATATTAAATGTAAATTAGCCATTGTTCAAATTTACCTGTAGTATCTTTGAATTTCCAAGATAAACATTTGAGAAGAAATCTCGGCCAATGGAACCCGTAACGACTGTGAGAATCCATGGAGCAACATTAGTTGCAGACTTGCAGTACAAGGAAGTCCTCAAATTTTAGCTGAAGAAGAAACAAGAATTCCTTTCTGGAGTGCATGGAAGAACCAATGGAGTTCACATTAACAAAGGGTAATCATAATCCTGCATAATCATTCTCACTACATAAAAATGTATTCAATTTATTGCCAGTACATCAAATATACACTTGACTCAATTCATTCTTTGAACATCAATAAAATCACATCCCTGATAAGTTTTTTAAGTTTATAACTAGAAACATGTATCAACTAACAAAGAATAACCATAGCATATTGCATAATCATTCTCAGTACATCAGTACATCAAATATACACTCATTTCATTTTTTGTACATCAATGAAATAACATTCCTGATAAGCTTTATAAGTCTATAACTACAAAAATCATCCTTGAATAATCCCAATCCGACTATTACTGAATAATCCAAATAATTTGCGTTCTCTAATCAACACATCAACTATTCTTATAACATTTCAATTGCCAAACTAAAATCTATCATGAAGCTCAATAACTAAATCCATTACCAAACCAAACATATCATTATATCGAACCAATTCACGGATCAAGAACAAAAATCAAACATCCAAAATTAGATCTGTACAACGAAATTGTAACTAGTGCATCTAACCTAATAAATCACTCTAGTTTCAGAAAGAACCTACTGAATCAAACTATTATGAAAGATAAAATACTCGACCAACAAAGAAAAACAGATTAAAAATATGAAAACCCTAGAGAAACATAAAAATGAGACTTAAATAAAAATCTCACCATTTTTTTGTTGTTGTTAGAATTGATCAATTGAAGGAGATAAAGAAGAGTAAATGTAGAGAAAAAACTCTTTCATGCAGAAACTGATTAATCGATCAATCACCTTGCAGGAATCTTCATCGCCAGAGCTCTTTCTTACAGACAAAAACCAGAAGAGAATGAAGAAGAATGAATTAGGATTTGGTTTCATTACCCTATATATTAAGGGTCTTTTGGGTATTTTCCTGAAAACAACTCCTTAGCACATGTGAATGGACATGTGGATAAGAACTTGGGTCCAAAATCTTAACTTTTATAAAAATGGACCTCTGGTTAAACTGTACTTAATGGATGAACCTGTCACTAATAAGATCCATCAAAATAGTATCTATCGGTAGTTTTTACTTACCCAATCCACCCTTACCAAAACTAAAACCAAATGGTTGGTTATTAGGCCCAATCATCACTTGAATGTACAGTCCCACATATCCCAAAGAAAGAAAAGGATTTATTTTTTTTAAGTAAGAAATATATTAAGATAAAAAAACAGAGCCAGTTACTCATCAGAACCAAACTCATTTGGGGCAGACTCAGAATGAGTTGTCGTTCCGATGATTGAATTCCTTTGATTAACTTTCTCCGGAACTGATACAATAATGTTATTTAAGATATGTCTAATCAAAGTTTTATCAATATCATAAGTTAATATAGGAATTAAAAACAATGAAGCTAAGTCCTTCCAAGAAATTAAAACAGTGATAGATAAATTTTTTTGTCTAATTTATCTCAATTCTATATTTTGTTAGTGCTTGTTTTTGTACTTATTATGGTGTTTTATGCGTGTGTAGGTGTTTTTGGGAAAGAAATATTTTTGGAAAAATCGGCTCAAAAAATCACTAAAGGCACCCCGAGAACAATTGCTAAAGGAACCACCATTTTGGATAGGGGCACTCCATTGTTAAAAGCACCTCAATTTTGGAGAGCTAGAATTGAGAGAGAAGAAAAATCAGAATCTGAGCTTGAGTAGCAGAGTGAAGACGAAGAAGAACAACAAAATGCAGAGAAGGACAGTCGCTAATACTGTCACCTTTTCTTTCATTTTTTTACTGCGTCTAGAAGCAGTCTTTTATTCACTGCGACAATTCTTCTTTAGCGACACAGAAAACAGCGATTGCAACACTTATAATCATTGTTGTTTTCTGTGTTAATTTTATTTTTCTTCCTTTTCATCTTTGTAAACAATTTTTTAGCATGAATCAATACTTTGAGAGGATGTTTACCATGATGAGCTAATTCTCACGTAACCAAGGCAATGGAGGAAGCTATTTACGCATGATTGATGATTAATTATTTTATTTTCTCTAGTTTAATTATATAATTCACTTAATCACTGCTTTTGCAGAGTTTAAATTGTTTGCATGATTTTCCTAATTATTTGTGATTCAATTTGATAGGTTATACTTTGTCAAATCAATTGATAATCTATGCTTAATGGGTACAAATAATATTTGAGAATATGCTTGATTATTAGTGAATTTAGAAATAAAATGACTTAAAGGTGACTAGGGTTTTGAAATATTTATAACATCATTCAATCATGTGTAGTAGTGGAATCCAGTGTTTTTTGGACACTTTTGGACTTTGGACATTATTATTATTTTTAAACTCTACGGAAGGGTAATTTAAATATAAATTGCAACAGGGAAGGACGACAATTACGATATTGTCTGGACCCCTCGGGTTCGTACACTGACACAGGAATCGGTGACCCGAGTCGACTACAACCGATTCATCCCCGTATGGAACGGGAGTTAATACTCGATCATCCCACGAATCCCATGCAAGTGGGTTTACTGTATTCCTTCATATGCATATATATTGAGGAATTGAAAACGGATTTATTTTTCTAGTAAAGGGTAAGGACTGCCCATATAAGAGAAGGTTCAGGTTTCATCATCGTTCTCTTCTTGCCCGCCTTAGGAACACGTTACATAATGCGAACCTAAGACTTAAAATTTTACTAAAAGAAGACCGATAGGGTAACGATCTTATAAGAAAGTCGTTCAAAAGGACTGTATTGGCTACTTTGTTAGCTTAACTCAAGGATCATGATGATTATTTTAAGTTGATTTGCGTCGCCTTGTAGCCTAAGGAAACGTTTGCCAAAGAGGCAGGGTTGTCAAAGCTCCATAAAGCTTATCTTGCTTCTTTTTGACTTAATCTAATTCAGATCGGTCCAAGAGGTTTAAAACTGTAACTAGTTTCCTTTTGGAAGAATAATAGATGGTCTAGAAACAATCTAAGTGGAGCCATCATGCTTTTTGTTTGCTAGATTAAATAAGTTTGCTTGATCGAGTCAACCTTGCTTGTGTTTGTTAGAATTCCTTTCCTATTAGAAGTTATTTTATTTTATGCCCAGGCCGCCTAAAGCCTTGAGTGAGCGTGTCTGGAGAAGTGATTCTATTGGTCGTTTAATCAGTGACGAGAATAGAAACTCTGTTTTTGAAATTGAGAATTTAGGAAACCCTTCTTTTGAGAGCCCGATTTTCGGAAACTTTAGTTTTGAGAATTTGTCTCTTAGTGAGGAAGTTATTCCTAGTTTTCCAGTTGTGCCAGAAATGACAACTTTAAAAGATTTGTTGAATCCCACTAGGACTTTTCGTCCATCATGTATCAAGTTAGCTACAACTCAAGCAACTATGAGTTAAAACCTAGGACCATACAGATGCTCCCAATCTTCTTAGGAAAAAAAAGAAAACCCCTACTTTCACATTAGGATACTTGAAGAAATATGTAGCACCATAAGAATTCACAACCTAACCGATGAAGCTTTGAAACTTAGGTCGTTTCCTTTTTCCCTTAGACAAGGCAAAATCTTGGTTATATAGTTTTCCACCTGAATCCATCGAAACATATGAAAAACTTAACGCTGCCTTTTTATCTAAATATTTCCCTAGGCACAAAACATCATCTATTAGGCACGAGATTTCCACATCTATGCAGCAAGAGGGAGAATCTTTGTATAGGTATTTGGAGAGGTTCAATGATTTATTGGTACAATGACCCCATCTACAAACTGAAATCCCAAAAAAAGCTTCCAAGTTCATTGTTGCACTTTTAACTTCCTCCAAAATGCTTTTACACTGCCAGTTAACATAGTTGTTCTTCCCCTGCACATAAAGGATTGTTACTTGGTTGTCCCCTTCAATGACCAGATTTTTTATTTTTTTCTTTGTGGCCAAAATTGTTGCCTGTAACAAAGCTACAGCTTCAGCCTCTTCGGAGATGAGGCCCCACAGCTTCCCATTTCAGCTCCCCTGAAGGTGCATGCCCAGTTTCCCATAATAAAACCAAAACCATCATTAGTTGATTCAGAGATCCAAGATGCATCACAGTTAATATTATGCGTATTGACAAATGGGAAAGTTCAGTCCTTAATAGTTTGTACAGGAATGATAATGTTATCTTTTATCTGTTCAGTCCTATGAGGATGCCAGTAGGTATAATGATGAGAGATAACTAAAGCTAATTGATATAGTGATCTACATTTTACTTCAAAAATCCTATTGCACTTATCTTTCCATATGAACCAGCATTTTGGTACTGCTAATGTCATTGATATAGAGTTTTTCTCTCCTTTCATCCAATTATTATAATTAGACAGAAAAGAGTTACCCTGACTTGAGATAAAGTTAGAAATTACTCCCTGAGGCACTGGAGATAGATTCCAGACTACTTTGGCATAAACACGTTAAAAAAATAGATGATGTGTCATTTCAGCTACAATCTGAAAAAAAACCCAGGTTGTTTCCACATTTAGAATTGATCCCATCTTTTGTCTTGTTGATAGAATGTCTTGCAAGCATTTTCACATAAAGAATTTGATTCTTTGTAATGTATCCATGCTCCAAACACCCCTCCAGAATTTTTTAGATTCTGGTGAAACTTGATTTGAAGGATTCTGCAATTTCGAATAAAGAGACTTTACAGAGAATTTTCCATTATTTGTAAGTGTCCATCTTAATATATCCTTCTTTAAGATTCCATCCTTAGAAGATATAATCTTATGTTCTCTATGTCTGAAGCAATTGAAATAGGAAATAGAGATCGTAACAGGATTAAGTTCCACTTCAAAGTCTTTGAGTTTATCAACTCAGATACAAGTGTGTAGTTGTTGTTTGTGTGAGAAATTGTATCTGTCAATGCAAAATCCCTTCCCAGAATCCACCTATCCTCCCAAATGTTTATAGATGATCCATCCCCTACTTCCCATATGTTAAATTATTTTATGTGATTAATTCCTTGGAGAATATACTTCCAAATCCATGAAGCATTAGACTTTTTTCTAGAAAGCAGGGCTCCTGACTTTTTAAAGTACTTACCTTTTAATATTTTAGCCCATAAATCATCAGACTGGCTTACTAATCTCCAAGTTATTCTGCTAATCATAGCTTGATTGAATTTGTTAGCCTCTTTAAAGCCCAATCCACCTAGTTCAATAGGTCTACAAAGGAAACCAAAGGATTTTAAATATACACCTTTAGAATTTGAGTTTTTACCCCACCAAAAATCTCTTTGAATTGCATTCATTTTTTTTTTTTTTTTTCTTTGGTAATACAAAGCAGTTCATGCTGAAAACTGGCACACCAGAACGAACTGCTTTGTTGAGAACCATTTTACTTGGTTGTGATAATGATTTTCCCATCCAACCTTTAACTCTGTTTTCCATTCTATCAATTATTGTATCCAATGTTTTCAATTTTGATTTATCAATGAACAGAGGGACTCCTAAGTGAATATCTTTGATTTTTATTTTTTTTTTTATTTTTAGAGTTCTTGAGACAATGCCTCTGTGTTTGATCATAACCCCGTGACCGGGAGCTTCGAGTTATTACATTTCCCCAAATAGGAAGAGTCTCCAGTCGGGTTACATCTGCCGTTGTGCACTTTTTTACTGAAGAATAAACCATACCTAGTGAAGTTTATGACTTGACCAGAAGCAGAGCTAAACAAATTGATAGCATTTAAAAGATTCTTGCAACTCCCAAAATCAGCTTTAGTGAACCTAAGCAGATCATTTGTGAAAAATAGATGTGAAATTGGGGTTGCATTTTTTGTTAATTTTATTCCTTGCATTTTTTTCTTAGTCTCCAGATGAAGTAGAAGTCTATAAAGAACTTCCATGCACAATATAAATAGATAGGGGGACAAAGGATCCCCCTGTCTAATTCCCCTGGATGGCTTGAATTGTTCACAGGGAGTTCCATTAAGAAAAACTTCAATTGATGAAGTTGACAAGCATTGGTAGATTAAATCACACCACTTCTTACTGAAGCCAAAAGTAGTTAGGGTTCTGATTATGAAACTCCAATTGACTCTGTCAAATGCTTTTGGCATGCCTACCTTAACACCCACATTACCTAATATTCTTTTTGGTTTTTTTCATAGAATGTATTGTCTCATGAGCAACAATAATTATGTTTGAGATTTGTCTGGAGGAAAGAAATGCAGATTACAAAGGAGAAATAATCTTTTCAAGTATTTGTTTTAAATCTATTTGTCGATAATTTAGCTAAAACTATGTAGGGTGTGTTGCAGAGACCAGTAGACCTAAAATCATAAGGACTAATAAAATTTTTGATTTTAGGAATTAAAAATAAAAAGGTTCTATTTAGATCTTTATGTGATTTCCTATTTTTAAAATAATCTTGTATTACTGTCACTAATCGGGGACTAACAATTACAAAAGAAAAGGACAGCTTACCTGTATTACCACAAGTGACAGCTTACTTTCCCATCAATGACGTACCTAGCACAGTATGGATAGGGTTTTCCATGAATTTCATTCAGACTCAGATTTTTTTTCTGAAGTAAATGTGTGCAAAAATATGGGCTCAATTTTAAAATGTTAGTGCACAGCTGAGCTGACTTCACATCCTACGTTGTCACCATAGCTGACTTCACAGCCTACGCCATCCTTTACAACCTTCGGTAACAATGTTGTGTGGTTCGCAACGTCTCCAACCTGAATGGTAGGTAAGAAGATTAAAGAAAAGAAAAGATATCTAGAAAGCAAAAGAGTATAAAAGATTAGTTATTTCCAATTGCTTTCGACCTCATTTCTTCCTGTCAGGCAGGAATAAACAACCCAGAAAAGGAAAGAGCGAGGTTTTCTCATTCATTAAAAATACACTCTACACCTCCATCACAAAAACCATAAATATTCCTTCATCCTCTAATCAAATTTCTTAATCTTCTTTAAAGCTTTACAAAAAATAAGATAAAAATATATATACTGTTCAATTTCATCTTTCGTTATCAATGGCATTAAAAACCGGGAAAAAAAGGGTTGTTGTTGTTGGTGGTGGAATTGGAGGCGCGTTAGCTGCTAAATCTCTTCAAAATGATGCTGATGTTGTTCTCGTGGATCCGTAAGCATCTATCTGTCATATCATATGTGCAAACTTTTCTTTGGTTGTAAATTTCGACATTGCCCTTTTTAGTGTCGTTGTCATAATTTTTGAGTCTGATGTTTTTGGGTACTTTTGATTTGGAAATAGCAAGGAGTATTTTGAAATTACATGGGCGGGCATGAGAGAAAAAGTTGAGCCTTCGGTTGCGCAGAGAATGGTAATGAAGCACAGGGATTACTTCACAAATGGGCGTCTTGCGATGTCTTCGGCTGTCGGTGTCACAGAGATAGAAGTATTAACTGCTGATGGAGAGTCAATACCATATGATTACCTTGTCATTGCTACTGGCCACAATGATTCGTTCCCCAAGACAAAAACTGAGAGGGCTGAGCAATATCAAGCAGGTACTTGCATTTTTCTTTACAAAATCCTTTGATTTTAACTGATCGAAACACACACAGAGTCCGCAAAGTGAAGTGGATTTCAATCCTTTTTTATACGACAGAATACAACAAGATAGAGTCAGCAGATTCAATTTTGATCATTGGGGGAGGGCCAAGTGGAGTTGAACTTGCTGGGGAGCTTGCTGTTGATTTTCCTGGGAAGAAAGTGACTTTGGTTCACAGTAGGCAGAGGTTGATAGATTTCGTTGGACCAAAGGCTTCTAAGAAGGCTTAAATTGGTTAATTTCAAGAAAGTTGAGGTGATTTTGGGTCAATCAGTTGATTTGAAGTCTCATTCAGATGGAGATAAAACGTTCAAAACATCAACCGGAGAAACAGTCGTAGCAGACATCCACTTCTTATGTGTAGGAAGGCCGTTAGGTTCATCATGGATGAAAGACTCTGTATCTGAAGAGGCTCTAGATGCTCAAGGAAGGGTGATGGTTGATGAACACTTAAGGGTGAAGGGTCACAAAAATGTCTTTGCTATTGGAGATATTACCGACATTCCGGAAATGAAACAAGGGTACCTGGCACAGGAGCATGCTCTATTAACGGCTAAGAACATCAAGTTGTTGATGGATGGAGGAAAAGAAAGTAAGTTGAGAAGTTACAAAGCTGGTTCAGATATGGTAATTATTTCCTTAGGTAGAAGAGATGCTTTGGCTCAGTTCCCTTTTGCCACTCTTATTGGATGCTTTTCTGGATTAATCAAATCCAAGGATTTGTTCATTGGGAAGACAAGGAAGACAATGGGGGTTTGATCTTCATAAGATTTCAGTACATTATGAAGTTGACCCATGTTTGTTTATCGCTTCTGTATTTTATTGGTTATCTTGAGAATGGTTTGGCCATTTTTATTTTAAATTTTCAGTCGGGCTTGAATTGAGAGTTGTTTGCTGTATTGTGGTTGTAAGAGTGAGGTTTATATGATAATAATTTTTTTAAAATATAATCAGTGCATTTGTGAATTGATAGCATTTGGGTTTAATTAACGACCGCAACACTGCTGGAAAAGCATAGAGTCCGAAGAAAACAAGTGCTTTTGAGATAAACTCATAAACACTAACTTCTGTTAGTTTAAACTTGGTTAAAAGGTGAAAGGTGGAAAGATGAAAGTACCGATATTGCACAACACGACATAACACGGTTATTTTTCTAGCACAATATGTTGTTTAGCACAGCACATCACAACATGTCTAAATTTTTAATATAATATATTACGACACATAGCTCGCTAAACACATGATTTCACACTGTGCTAGGCGGGCATGTTCTACATTTTAAAAATATATATAACCTTTCTCAAAGATAAACATTTAAAAACCTGAAGATTTAAAATAGTTGTCAAATCAGTTAAAGTAAAAAAGCTTAAATTTTATGCATAAATCAAAGACAAACATTTAAAAACATGAAGATTTAAAATAGTTGTCAAATCAGTTAAAGTAGAAAAGCTTAAATTTTATGCATAAATTAAACACTTTGTAGAATAACTTGGAAAGAGCCAAGTTTTTGCTCTACAGTGTTCCTGTAACGACCCGATCTTCCATCGATATTGTTTTCATTTAGTTTCTGCAGTTATCCGGCAGTGTGAGTTTTCGACAGACACCGCTGCAGTCATCCAGCAACAGCTTTTCAGGTGGCCACCCATCCCTGAATTACTTCTGCCCGAACACGCTTAACTGTAGAGCTTTTTGCTAACTCTGGAACCAACTGTGTTAAAAAGACCTCAGTATTAGAAAAGAACAAATCATTACCTATATTCTATTCGACGAACCATGCCTGCTGAAGGGGTATTACAGCCGCTACGAGGTAGGCATTATCCTTTGAAAACATTCACCCTCTTCCTGCGATGATCATCTTCTGCATCAAATTCGTTCAAATAAATTCAATCAACTCTAGTTGGTTTTGTTTACAATCTCATAATTTGATTACTATCTTCTGCATCAAATTCGTTCAAATAAATTCAATCAACTCTAGTTGGTTTTGTTTACAATCTCATAATTTGATTACTATCTTGTACCAATTTTTCATTCATAGTTTTACCAAAGCGATTGAAATTGCTACATTAATATATTAAGAAAAGAAAAATACCATATTTAACAATTTGATCTTTCTAAAGATCCACAACAGCCCTTTATTCCCTTTAACATTATAACAACAACCCAAAAAAGAAAATTCCACATTGATCACAACATATTTACATCCAATTTCACTACGAGTGTTCTTCGACAAGAAAATTTATCATTAAAAGCTACGCTACTACCTATGTATACCCATCAATCAGTACCTACTAAGAAACCAGAAAAGTCTTTCTTGAGTAACCTGCACAAAAACAACATCGTTATCTTTACTTCCATCCAATATAGTCCATATTGGATTTCGGTTCGTACCGGTCGAAAGCGATACACTGGAACGCCGGTATACCGAGGAAATTTTGGTTTTAAATATCGGCGAAATATCGGTCCATATATTTTATACCTATAATTTTATAAAAAAATACTAGTTCACATTTTATAACTATAGATATATTTTAACACGTTATAACAAACGTTTTTTCACAAAGTGAAAAACTAGTACTCATCCAAAATATATAGATCCATAGATTACATACAAAGTTCAAACTTGAAACACAAGAGAAATAGGAACAACTTCAAAGTTCATCGTCTAAAATGCTAATTAATCAAGGATATTACAATTCTAATCAAGATCATTAGATTAATTATAGATATTATCATATGCATATACAATTCTAAAATACCATAAAAAAATATAGGTAACAATTGAAAACCCTAAAACAAAGATAATTTTTTTATATATATATATTTTTTTTTCTTTTGATTTTTTTTTTATTTTTTTAAAAAAAAAATAAAAAAAATCGGTCGTACCAGTTCCATACCGGCCGATTTTTTCGATCAAATACCGTTCACCGGTATACCGGATTTCGTCTCGCTTGCACTCCAAAACCGATAAAACCGACGGTATACCGGCCGATGTGAACTACATTGCTTCCATCCATAATTACAACAAACAAGCACCAAAAGGTTCTTGTTGACTATTCACGTAGATGTTCAAATAACTTTTGCAGTGATCAAACCCAAAACTAATCTCCACAAGATCCCTATGATGCTCATTTGATGATAAATAATAATCACCATCATAGCCTCCACCATTAACACTATCATCATTCCAGGAAGAAGCTGCAGTTCCATATCCCTCACTACTACAACGACCTATGTTTGCATCATCACTTTCATCTTCTTGTTCATCACTTTGCTCACCCTCCTCTTCCTTGTCATCATTCTCTTTCTCTTCATCCATCTCATCCGAGACTACAATTATTTTAACATTCTCATCCAGACCTTCAATTGATTCACCGTCAGAGTCAATATTCAATCTCTCTTACATGGTTCTTGTAAAGAGTCGACGATTGGATTTTTCTGCTAAGTACTCGTTGTACAAAGCATCCTCGACCTCTTATTGACGTTCTCTATCTTGACCCTCCGCAAATGAATCAACAACTGAAATTTCATCGTTCTCTCATTCGATCTCTTCACCTTCCTCATCTTCATCATTTTCTGTTGTACTCCTTGGTCTTTTTCATACAATATCTCTGTCCTCTCGTTCCCTTCTCTTTCTTGTCTTCTTGTAGCCTTAATATTCTTCCGTAGTTTATACTCATCATTGTTCTTGTCCCGTATCCGATCATAATCTTCCATTCGGTTTATTCACTCAATTTCTTGCTGAAGAAACTCTTTCAGATTCTCCATCTCACTTTTGGATAAAGTTTGTGCAACCCTTTTTGCACATCCTAGCTAATGCAGTTGAAGGGTTGTTTCCACCATTGGTATTATTTCCTCCCTGATTTTCCATTCTCCCAATCTTTGTTTCTGTCTCTTAACCCTTTTTCTTTTTTTTGTTTAATTGTTTGTGTCTTTAAAATTATCCCCCTAATTTCTCTTTATAGGGCTTTAAGTTTTATCATTAATGTCGATTCAAGGCGCATGGTTAAACGTCTCGTCTGAAAGATATCATCTCTTCATATTCAGTCACAAAGTCAAATTAAACATCATTATACCTCGATTAAACCCTCATTTGTATTATAGTCTATTCCTGCCAACTTAGTATGTTCAACATTACTATTAATAAGATTCTTGGCCATTCACCTGTTCTTTGTGATAAATATGTAGCTTAACCGTTATCTTATCAGGTACAAGGAGTGCAACACATGTTTAGAGGCAGTATGGATGGATTTGGTATTTCGGTTAGGCTAACTTTATATCCGAAAATTATTGACCACCCCCTTAACAAACCCTATACTTCCAACACCCCTCGGGCTATTTCTTCATGGCATAATATGAAATTCATTCCATATCTTATCATTTACCCATTACAACTCTATCATTATTTTCTCTTCTATATGGATTGTAAATCGTTGTGCACTGGCTGAACTATTACTCTCATAAATGTTCAACAACCCATAATTGAATCTTATTTTTTCACCCAATCCGGAGCATGTCATTTTACTTTTTATACACTAGTAGATGGTGGATTTTTAACAAAGGATAAAATAGTAAAATCATCTCTACCCAACAATAGAATCAAAGAAATAATATTGTATATGCTACTAACTTAGCACCAAAAACATAAAATTCATATTTTACATTCCACAAGAGAATTGAAATATCAAATAAGCATATTTTACATTCCGTAAGAGAATTGAAATATCCAAGGCTTACTACGGACAGCTCCTAGATGCATTGCACACAAGTATAGAGCAACATTGTCCTCATAATATCATCAGTATGGATAGTAGTTTGTGCCCGGATGATTTCTGACTATTCAAAATAAACATCCAAAACATCTTTCGTTCATGAGTGGATGTCAATGCTCCTAGATAGATTGTCTACTAGTATAGAGCAATTTAATTCCTCTTTTTATTCCCTAATTGAATATTTAGAGTGACTTACATCAATATTGAAACTCTAATTAAATAATATTGATTGATCATAACACATAACAAGTTGTACACGGATGCACTAGGTCGAAACATCACATCTTTGTCTAATCAGTAAGTCACTGTCACGCCAAATGCAAAGCTAAAGATCCAATCCTTATTGGCCGAGCTTGAATAGCATATTCCCAATGTTGGTTGCATTAAAAGTCCCAACATTGGTCGAAATACAACAAAACCCTAATTTTGGTTAATATCAAATTTCTGATACATCATCATGATCACCTTGCAAAAACATGATGATGGGTATGGAATGGGGCAAAGTGTTCTAAACAACATATGTTCCCCTACGTGTCTAGTACGACATATTAAAAGGGAATCCCATTCTGAATAACCTTCTAGGAGATATGATTTAAACCCTAGATGAACTATAAGCTGAATTTCATCTGGAGGATTAATGTTTGCTCCGTTAAACAACCAAAACGAGCTCAAAACCCAATACCTCTCACGGAGAGATGTAGCCAGCGATTTCTTGATTCTGAATTAGGGCTGATCATCAAAAACGGATATCGTATGAGAAATCTACGGCGCTTTTACTGAGGACGTCACATCTGAAAATTCTGGATGTGAAAAGCTAACATATTGCTTCGAAGAGCTTATAGATGCGAAGAGCAAGTAGTCGCGAAGAGCAAATAAAAGGAGCGACAAATAATAATAAATAAAAAGGAGGGTTTCCTAATCCTCTTAAAACTCCTTTGCTCTTCTAATAGTTGCCCATAACAAGGTCCTGCAACCACCTAATATATATTAAAATACCATTATTTTAATATTCCTCTTTTTTCTACTTCTCTTTAGTTAGTCCTTGCATTAATATTAATATTAAATATATGTTAAAATACTGCAAACGACTATATGATAGACGAAGCATAGAGTCACGACTAACAAATCCGTTATCTCACTAAACCCGTGCTACCACCTTGGTCGGTCCCACTCTACCACCTTGGTCGGTCCCTCTCCACTACCTTGGTTGGTCCCCTTTATCACTTCTTGATTGGTCTCGCTATCAACAAAGTCCTGAATTTCTCTACTTTTTTATTCACAGTAAGAAGAAATTAAAATTATTTCACAATTACTAACACTAGTATTTACATAAACCTAGCGCTAAGATAAGCTTAGCGCTCATAAGAGCCTAGCTCTTACACAAGTCTATAAAGCACACGAGTCTAATGCTCACGTAACATTGCCGCTTACACAACTTCAAAAGTCGTATAAGCACATTATTGTCTGAGCTGGCACACTGATACGCTTCAACTACCAATATCAATATTAATCACTCTCAAACACAATGAAGCATTAAGCATCATTGCTAGCCTCAATAAAATGTTAGACTCAACAATATGCTAGATTCAACAGTATGCTAGTCTCAACAATATGCTAGTATCAGCAACAAGTTAAACTCATCAATATGCTAAGACTAGCAATCTAGCTAGGTCAACGATTGATCAAATAATACACGTCCATAAAATAGACTCAAACCATGTTCGAGACATCAACAATCACATGGTGGGATATTCACTAGGGTTTTTGTGAGACCCCAAATATTTTTCTCGGGTTTAACCAAACTCATTAGTCAAACTCGACATTTAGAGTACCTAAAACTCTGATACTCAATTTCTTTAAGACTCTTATGTTGCCCCAATAATAGATGTTAGTACCTAAATAAGAAGTCTGCCCTATGTTAAACCCATGGGTGCCTAAATAGCTATGCATGGATATGGACACATGTCTACACTTTTCTTCCGTTTTCAACACCCGGCTTAGCATTGTTTTTATAATAATGTAAATTTGGTTTAATTTACAACATAGATAGTATAAGAAACATGGGGGAGAGGAGGTATCTCTTAATCTTCTTTCTCTCTGCATTTGGTTTTCTTCTAACCTTCTTCTTCTTCCATTTTTCTTTTCTTCTTCTACTCGATTCTTTTTATTTCTCTGGTGATTTTTCTTCTTCCATGAAAATTTATAGAACATATTTGAAATCAAAAAATCAGTGGAGATGAAGTTACTCAAGTTGTTGATGACGTTCATTTCGTTGAATTGTAAATGGTTAGGGGAAGTTTTGTTCTTCACTTAAGATCCTGAATTGTGGAAAGTGGTTCTCACCCAAATGATCAAAATGATTCTCATCATCTTGCAAGTTCGTGTATTAAACTAAATTCATGTTGGGTTAGGTATTTTACTTTAAATTCTTCCTTGAATTGATGTTGTGGAAAACATGAAAAATTAGGGTTCTTATGAGATTTGGGGTTTTTTCCCAAATTTGTTGGTAATGTCTATTTCATGCTAAATTCTTGTATGGTTTTGTGGAGTTTTATCCAATTCATGTTGCATTGAAGATATTTGCTCATTTTCCTCTTTCTTTTCACTTGTAAACCTTAATTAGTCTATTTTTGTTGTACTGATAGCGTTAGATCCAGAGGTTGGATTGTGATAAAAGTTTAGTATGTTATGCTTAATTATGTGATAGATGTTCTATAAAAACTTAATGAGGATCAGGTCCTGTTTACTACTTCAAAGATTGCTTGATCCATGACTGCGTTCAGCAGGATTAAAACTCTGGACACTCAGCTGTTCATATAACTTCTCACTGTCTGTTTATCAGATTAAGCTGAAATTTTAGTATGATGTTTGTATACATGTAGGTAACCTACTGTACAAATTTCATGAAGTTATTATCATTTTAGGTACCTAAAATCATAAGAGAATCGTGGCTGAATTTTGTGTGTTGATGCTGAAAGCAGTCATGTAGTAATGTGTATAATTCTGAAATAAACCGTTGGAATGAGCTTATTTTTGTGTATGTAGTGTGAAATTGAGTCTTAAAGATACTGTAGAAATTTCAGGAAATCAGGTACCATTTACTACTGAAAATCTTGGACAATGTGTGACTGCATTATGAAAACAGAAATTATATATAGTTGTGGGATGTTGATTATGTTGTAGTTAGTTCATATGTGTGCATACATATTTGAATTGATCATAATTATGGAGCTTAGTAATTGGTTTGTAAACATTCCCATTTCAGTGGACTTGTTTTAGTTGTATAGATGTAATGATTGGTGATCTTTGACATTGGAAAATTGTGTGTATATTGGTGAGTTAAGATGGAGATGTAGACTTGAGAAGATTGCAGTATATCTATGGTGTTGTACTGGTTAGCTTGATTTTGAAACAAAAGTAGAGTTGTTGGAAGGGATGGCTAGAGCCGAGATAGATGGTGCTATTGATTTTAGGTGATGGCAGTTGGGGTTGGTATGAGGCAGTGCTGAAGGGTGCTGCAGTATGTTAGTATGCAGGGCAATGAATGATGCAATTGTAGTTGATTGTATTGCAGAAAATGTGAGAGTAAGTCGTGGATGATGGGTTTGCAGCTGAACTGAAGTTCAGCAATTGATATTGATGTGGGTGTTTGTTTAGGTGAATGGAGTAGTGTAAGTCGTTTCCATTTGATATAACTTGGGCATGATAACTTCTAAAATTAACTCATTGTAAATGTGTCGTTATGAAGTTGAGTTTTTATTTAAATATAAATGGATTGATGTTAGCTATTGATGCGAAGTGAATGAGTATTTCTAGCTTACGTGTATAATAGGTTGATGTGACTTGCTATTATGAACTATATCACGAGTTTTATACACAGTTAAAGGGTTGACTATGTAATCTGACTCGTGGTAGCTTTGATGCACGATATTTTAACATAGTAAATTACTTGGACTGATTTGTATTAATAAGTATATATGCTTTGGTAATTAAGTAACCGATAAAAATGTATGGCTTAGATTATATCTACAACACAATTGTAGTCCGTTGTTGATACTGAGTGGCAGGTACAGGTACAGTTACAGGAACATGTTGATATCTTGTTTATCAAGGGATAGCTGCTGAAGTGGTTGTTGGTGATGCGATGTGCTAGGGATAGTTGTTTCTATGCAACTCATGCTGTCCATACTATTTAAGTTACTGCTAAGTTAGAGATAGTTACTGCCTTGGGTAAGCAGTTCATACTATCTTAGAGATTGTTGCTGCTACGACAAGCAGTTCATACAATCTATATAAGAGATGATTGCTATCAAAATAGGATAGTTCAGATCATATTATACGAGATAGTTACTACCAGAGAGGGTAGTTCATACTATCTAAACCAAAGAAGACGAACTGCGGTCGTGCTTGATCCCTTCGAGCTACGGAGAGGGTACGTAGGAACCCGCTATGCGGTTCATCACAACTGCTTAAGGTTGTTCATATCGTCGGGAAAGGGTTGGTTGCTGCTTGGCAGTTCATACCATCTATTCGGAGACGATTGCAATCTTAGTAATTTATATCATTGGTAAGAGGTAGTTGCAGTTAGCCTACTGGCTGTTCATACTACCTTGACAGACGATTGTAACCTCTTCAAGGGTTTTCATATCATCTAGTAAGAAATGAAGGGTGATTGTTGGATACCAATTCATATCACCAAATGGGATTTGGAGACGATTGTTTCCATTTAGAGGCAATTCATATCATCTTGGGAAGAATGGTTGTTGTTTATGATGACAGTTCATACCATTGATCTGGAAATGATTACTAATTCTCTTCAGTATTTCATATCATTTGTAAGAAATGGTCTGTTGAGCTTGACCTAGTACTGTGAGTTGTCAAACCCAACTGGGGCTCCCATCTACGGATGGCTACCCGAAAGAGCGTTAGCTGTAACGGTGGCTAGTATCCGACTACCCTGACATTGACAACTGGCCATTCCCCGGGCCCAACTGGGGCTCCCATCTACGGATGGCTACCCGGAAGAGCGTTAGCTGTAACAGTGGCTGGTATTCGAGTACCCTGACATTGGTAACTGGCCATTCCTCACCCATTTAAAAGCAATGCTTGCTAGTTTATAAAGCAATTTGAATTAAATCGATGAACATTTTCTTGGTAAGATCGAATTGGTTCAAAAAATTTAAAAGTATGGTTTCTCGAGTGGCGTATTGGGAAGTTGGAGCTGGCTTAATGGGCCGAAACCCAACCCATTGGAAGCAAACAATTTTCGGTCCGTCACAGTTTTAGTCTGGCGGCATACAGCACGTGCGGTGTAATAATACACCCGCGATGAGATAGTTTAAAAGTCGTGTCGGCAGTTGAGAGAGTGAATGAAATAGTGGTCGTACAACTGTCAAGTCCCACTAGCATAATGAAGTCGGTTTTCGAAATGATTTCCACTTCTTTACTCTTCCACTTCTCTGCAACTACCACCACTTACGAGATCAATGTGTTAACTTCCACTTCTATAAATAGGTTCTTCAACCTATCAACAAAGGAAAAGAATTTTTCTGGGATAAGAGTTTTATCTCATAAGCACTTGTATGATCATAGAGCTATCATCTTAGAGATTCTTAGAAAACCCACTTTCATCTTCATAGCAGTTCAACACATCTTACATTCAATTCAATTGATCTCACTACTCTCTCTGCTTCACTCTCTACAGATGAACCCTTCTTCTTCCTTCGTGACTGAAGCGAAATCAGAACGGTCATTTCTTGATTTAGGCTAATTTCGTACAGATTGATCTCTCGAATCTTAAAAGCACTTATACAGTACAAATGTTTGGAGTTTAAGCGATTTGATCTCACAAGTATTAACCTACTCGATCATTTTCCCCCCTTTACCCTTCAATCGTTTTTACGTAAAAACATTTTGGCGACCATAGTGGGAGATTAATCTCTCAGTTGCAATATCAATTCTTCGGCTTTACCAATTTTCTCAATTTCAAGATGGTTGATCTTAGGTCGGGTTCAGTAACCACTCCTAATGTGAATTTTTCTAATACTAGTAACGGTACTCCGGGTAACAATCCTCTTGTTACCAATGATGACAATGTTATTCCTCCTCCATCCGAGAAAAACACTGGAGAAGCAAGATATGAACAGAATACTCCTACCATTTTCGATTTAATGCAGACACAGGAAACCCTTGCAAGGACTCAAACAGAGATCGCTGCAACACAGAAGGAGGTCCTCACCTTTCTCAAGACTCTTACAGAGAAACTAACACCAGCAGAACAGACTCGAAATACTTCTGAAGCAACTGCTGAGGCCAACACATCAAGGGGTCATGCTTAGGACGATGATGAAATTCGCATTCTTCCTAACCCAGTGGTGGAGAGAAGCCATCAACCCAATTTTGTTACTCACGAAGACTTAGAACGACTTCTTTAGAGTTGCAAGAGGGAGTATTTATCCTCAACTCATCAACATCGTCCTTTATATTCTTCTGAAGTACAAAGGATTATTTCACGATTCCTGGAAGCATTAGGGGAACATGAGTACAATCATGTGTTGCGTCTGAGAGAGTTTTTCAAATATCTCACTGGAAAGGCGTACACATGGTACAACAATCTTGTTCCTAACAGTATTTCTAGATGGTATGAAATAGTTAATGCATTTTACAGGAAATACTTCTTTGTATCTGAACAAGTCACGTTATCAAACTTGGGAAGGATGTTTCAGCGATTGAATGAACATCCCAATGACTATGTGAAGCGATTCATAGTTCAAGCACTGGAATGCCATGATCCGAATGTAACTGAACTTTAATTGGTGGAGCTCTGCATCAACGACATGATACTGGTCTATCGTGCTTTGCTGGAAAATTTATGATTCTAAACATTCTATGAATTACATGAGGCTGCTAAGCGATCGGCCACGACTGCTCCTGCTCTGCTCGAAAGGACAAGGCCTGTCAAGAGCGAAGAAGCACGCAATACTCGTAGCAGTAGACGTCTAGCTCTTAAGTCATACAACACTCAAACGGAAAGCTTCAATGTCAGAACAACGGCCCAAACGTGCGGCACCAGCATCGGTTCTAACTCCCTCCCCACCAGCGGCTCGACCACCTCGGAAGGTTAATCAAAGAGCTGCAGTACCACCACCGGCTCAACGCCAGCTTCTTCAACAACCAAGGGAAGCTCCGGCTACTACAAATTTTCCACTTCCAATTGAAAAAGTTATCGAATTTTCGGAATTCCGGATACAGGACGATGTTATTCTCTGACCCCTTGTTCTACGTCTACCAACAAAACAAGAAATGGCAGATCCAAAATACCATTGTTCTCACAGATTTGTTAATCACCCCATAAGTGATTGCAATTATCTGAAGCGGATCTTCAAAGAGAAGATTGAATCAGGAGAGTTAGACCTGGAGACTGAAGGTGTACATAGAAACCCTCTCCCTATCTGGAATTTCATAATGTCTGAAAAAACCAATCAACCAAGTAGTTCAGTCTCTGATGGAGCGTGTATGCGAGCTTCTTTACTTCTTATAACACAACGCAAAAACATATTCACCGCTTTTAATCATACTGTATCCGGCAAAAGACTACCTCCATTTAATAAAGACAAAGCACATGTTGAATGCACACAAGTAGGAAAAGATGGAGAACAATATGATTAAGGAATTCGCATTGTCGCCCGCCTCAAGAATACTGAACTCGGAAGAACCTTGATCGATGCAGGAACTATTGTAGAATCTCACGTAATGAAGTTGTTCATACGCCAGCAGTGATTCATATCCCGGAAGGAAAATCTAAAAATTCTTATGATCATATTACTCTTGAAGTACGGATAGGACCTGTATGCACTGTCGCCAAATTCCACATAACCAAGGAAGATCCAGGTTACGACATGATCTGAAGACGACCATGGTTTCACACCAATAAAGCCGCAGCCTATCAAGTATCTTCAGCATATTTACTTCCAACAGACGAAGACTATGTACCTCACACGGATGATGTGGCAGATAATTATCTTCTGTACTTGGAAGGATATCAAGACCTAATGAAAACAAAGAAAGAGCCTGGAAAGGATGTGACACCATATGTCGAAAGGTATCATGCTCAAATAAAACTCACTGAGTTTGTTTTCGTATCACTCAATGTCCCTCATATCTCTCATACTTGGGAACTAGAGTTCAGTGGAAAACTCAGCTCTGCTCTCATTAGGCGCTACGAATAAATATCCTCGCCTTTATAATATTTTTTCAAGTGGATGAACTCGACCCCTATCCAAGTTGAACATCATATTAGCACATCCATCACTCAGATGATATTCAATCATGGCGAAGAATACCACACATATTTCCTTGTGGCACTACAGGAATGTCCACATGTACCACAGAACCACTGCAGGGAAGTGGCAGTGCACATGCAGGTATCGAATGTCAATGCTAACATAGAGATAAAGGGAAATTCGTAGCAACAACACATATTCAGATCCAAGAACATGAATCCTAATATTTTTTGTATTGGAGATTTAGTCATAAAAGCAACAAGGCGCAACCAAGCTATGATTGGGAAGGACCATTTATGATCAAATGTCACTTCATCAGCACCAACACCGTTGTTCCTGAGAGATGACGAATATCCTGATAACTACATATACCGATTCAAGACCCAAGCGATCAGAATGTAACTGAACTACAATCAGTATATATCTTCACTATGCTTATGACAAGACTACTGCAGATGCGAAGTCATTCATTCATGGATGTCATAGAGACTTTTAACATATATCTTCCTGTCAAGAGAATGAGCACCTCTAGGCTGCACTTGGGGACTTGATCTTGTTGGGAACATCAATTCAAATCTATTTCAACCAATGTGACCCACATATCAAGTCATTGAAATTTTATGTGACATCATCAACAAAACTTCTCTATATCACAACCTCCGCACGACTGAGAAACTTCATTTCCTCACTAATCACATCCAGAGTGGAGACTGAATTGTTGTTGTTGCTATCCGCCTCAACAACATCAATTCACCGATGAAACCACTTCACATTAAATTCATAATGTTCAACAATATTCAAGTTGTACTCCCAATCAAAAAGTACACCTTTAGTAATGGTGCCTCTAGCTTCAATACGCGTATCATTGCGACATGCAATATTATTTCTGCTCGCCTTGCAAGAAAATAAGGATGATGAACCAACTAGTTCGTGGTGGAAAGGGCTCATTGGATGAAGGAACAAAGACTACGTCGATTATCATAGTTTCAACTCTTTTGGTCTCTGGAGAAACTCCAGTCGCAGTGGTCTCAGCATCAACAACGGGCTTAGAAACAACATCCTCATGACCGGCTTCATAAATTGTCCATTCTCCACAGCCTTAATCTGGAAGTGTTACTAGATGGATTAGACTTCTCTAAGCACTAAGGATTCGTATCAATGCGAGTAGACATGAAAATTTATTAATATAAACTCTTCTCGAAGCTTCCACTACGGAGGGGCACAAGTCAAAGTCTTCTACAAAATGTTCTTGTGACCTGTACAGATAAGATACAACACATTTCAGGTCATTGATTCAGAAAAACGTGCCAATGGGTGAGGAATTGGAATGCTTCCTTAATGAAATATTTTCATTTATGTCTTTGCTACTACATGCCAAAAGAGCGCATCAATCAGACATATGAACAGAAAGATATTGCTTCTACACTCAAGTCCATGGAAGATGGAAATTTGCACGGGATTACAAGTTGTAAATGTGCACGCATGGTTGACTGATCTGGACAACTCCAGATCAAGTGATTCTTTTTGCATATGATAGTTTAATCTCTTAGCTTCAATGGATGGATTCAAGCACCAAATTACGACATCATATGAAGTTTATACAACTTCCAGATTGAACAACATGCAAGCAGAAATTTCTATACGAGATTCATAACTTTCACAGTCGATCGGCGTCCATCTAGGTCTTTCCACCAAGTCCTTCACTTAGGAATCTCTACTTAGGCCCACCTAGGTCTTTCTACCAAGTCCTTTACCCTGCTTTCCCGAAAGAGGAAAGGAGAAAGAAAAAGAACAAAAAAGGAGTTGATAATACTGGGGACTGACAATCCACTGACCACGACAATCTGCTTTATATTCCAAGAGCGCGTGACTGGCACTAGGATCGTCTATGCTAACCATCCATCACGAATGACATGCTAAAACTCGGACGCACCAACGTGGTCTTTGCATCATTCACTCTTGAGAGCAACCTCAATCATGGTCTCCCATGACCAATAAAGTTCCATAAGTTATGTTTCTACAACTTACAGAAACAAAGATGGTGATGCAAGCACCAAATTTATGCATCAAACAAGAGGTTCATAGCACAATTGAACCGATAACATCAAAGGAATTTTTGCACCAAGCCCGTCAGACGTAATTCTGCGCTGCCTAGTACAACGTTGCGATATGGGAGCAATTGGTAATGAATCTATGGATGAGTTATATAACAATCTATTTTTATGGATTTCATCTATAACATATCAAATTTCACATTAATCAGATACACGAGCTAAGAGATATGATCAGAACTTCCAACTAAGTCAAAACTAAAAAATTCCTGAATTCTTCCTGACTTCTGTCTGTTTCGCCTTTTTGAGGCTCTGAATCAGCTCAAAACTCAAATTCTTTCGCTTGAGGAGATAAATCATCTCCTGGGCATGAAAAATTTAGGGTAGATCGAAGATTTTACAGCATTTTCAGTAAAGGCCTTATTTCTGAATTTTTCTTAAAAATCGAATTACAATGGGATCCCTCATTCATTCATATGGGTTCTCATTCATTCTTTCAATCAGAGACATAAGTGAGATAATAGAAACACATAATAAAAGGATTTTTATTCAAAGGAGTCCCTGTTTCATCCACAAAAAGAAACTACTAAAGCTTTAAAGTAATGTCTACAAACTACGAAAAGCAAAGAAGTTCGGCGTAAAAGCCAAAAGACCTATCATCAGATTCATTGTCTTCTTCATATTCATTGTCTTCGGCAACATCGTTTTCAAATTCTTTTTCCAGGTCATGGTTAGAGTCTTCTTCAGGAATCTCTTTGAAGCGTCCATCTGGGTTGTCATAAACCATCCCCGCATGATCTTCTTCGGGAGAATGTGGTTCGACCTCAAGATAAATGGTTTTCCAATCGGGAGGGTATTCATCTACATCGTAATCCGAAGCAACACCATCAACATGGACGTGATGTTCCTCTTCAGCCTCATTCTCTTTTGTTCAAGTCGACGACACTTTCGTTGATAAGCAACAAATGTTTCATCTTCAAGCTTCCTCCTTTATGTTATTTCTTCACGTATGAGATTTTCTTCTATGCTCACTAAAGCCAAGAAAAAATAGACTCGACCCTTGACTACATTCATATGATTAAGAGGCATACCACATATCAATTGCAGCTTTGCTGAAAGGGTCATCTATCTTAGAAATCACATCTGCAAAAGTCTTCATCCTTGGTTTCTTGTTTATGTGCTGAGTTTGCTTCCCTGAAGAATTAGTATTATAACTATGACTTGGAGATGCCATGATCTGTTACGAAAAGGGTGGACATGTATTCAAGTCAACAACATAATGCGAGTACAATAATATCTTTCCAAAATAGTGGATAACACGGTAAAAAGCCAATCTTACCTGTTTCAATGCTCTCACCAGCATTTGGTGATGTCAACACAAGAGTTAATGCTTCAACAACTTTCCCTTCGCAACACGAAGAATGATTGAATCACCTATGAAAACAAAAAAAAAAATCAAAACTTGATTATACTTAAAATCGTGAGTAATACTCACGTAAAATAAAAAAACTACTTGTCGGTGTCCGAAACCGACCGGAAGTACGTCGGTGGTTGGTCGGCCGGTAATTGCTTCGGAGGAAATTCTTTCCTCTCCTGCTGTTGTTCGGTGATGAAAAATATGGAGAGAAGGTGGTCGGTCAGTGGTGGATCAAGAATAAAAAATAATAGGGTTTCACCCCTTTTATATTAATTGGTTTCCAAATTTTGGTCAAACAAGAATTTCCTCTTTGGAGTAACGTGCCAGTGTTGTACACGGGTCAATTTTGGTCTCTTCGTTACGTGAATCAGCCACGCTTCACCCATTTATGCTCTCCAGACAATGCTCTATCATCCTACAAGCATTACTGCATCGACTATTTCTCCTTCAACAACTAGTTCGACATCATTAGAGCGTCATCAAATCAGGACCCCTTGTAAGATCTAACGACTAAGCTTGTTAATTTATTTTGCTTATGTCAGTAAAAGTCACTATTCAATGCTTACTGCGACACATTATTGTACCTCACTAAGCAGGGGACTTAATATAGATGGTGGATTTTTAAAAAAAGAATAAAATAGTAAAATCATCTCTATCCAACAGTAGAATCAAATTTTTTTTTGTATATTCTACTAACATAGCACCAAAATCATAATACTTACTGCGGGAATCTCTTAGATGTACTGCACACTAGTATAGAGCAACATTGTCCTCATAATATCATCGGTGTGGATAGTAGTTCGTCCCCAGATGATTTCTGACTATTAAGAATAAACATCCAAAACATTTTGCGCTCCTGAGTGGATGTCAATGCTCTTAGATAGATTGTCTACTATTATAGACCAATTTAATTCCTATTTATATTCTCTGGTTGAATATTTAGAGTGACTTTACATCAATATTCAACTTCTAACTGAATAATATTGATTGATCATAACGCATAACAAGCTGTACATGGATGCAATAGGTCGAAACATCACATCCTTTTCTAATCATTAAGTCACCGTCACATCAAATACAAAGCTAAAGCTCCAATCATTATTGGTCGAGCTTGAATAGCATATTCCCAATGTTGGTTGCATTAAAAATCCCAACATTGGTCGAAATACAACAAAACCCTAATTTTGGCTAGTACCCAATTTCTGATACATCATCATGATCACCTTGAAAAAACGTGATGATGGGTATGGAATGGGGCAAAGTGTTCTAAACAACATGTGGTCCCCTATGTGTCTACTACAACATACTAAAAGGGCATCCCAATCCGAATGACGGTCTAGGAGATATGATTTAAACCCTAGATGAACTATAAGATGCAAACTGTCAGAATTTCATCTAGAGGGTTACTGTTTGCTACATTAAACAACAAAACAAAACCTAATTCCTTCTGAGCGGAGATGTAACCAGCGATTTCTCGATTCCGAAATTGGCTGATCATCAAAAACGGACATCGTATGAGAAATATACAACGTTTTTACTGAAGGACGTTATATATGAAAATTTTGGACGTGAAAAACTAACATATTGCTTCGAAGAGCTTATAGCTGCGAAGAGCAAGTAGTCGCGAAGAGCAAATATGAGGAGGGACAAATAATAATAAATAAAAAGGAGAGATGTGAGACCGGTGCAAACCGGTCGGCCGGTTGGCCACTCTTGGTCGGTCCCCACTCCCTCTTCTCTTAAGTTTTGTTATTTTTATTTTAAGGTTTCCTAATCCTCTTAAAACTCGTTTACTCTTCTAATAGTTGCACACATCAAGGTCCCGCACTCAGCAACGTCCTGCAACCACCTATTATATATTAAAATACCATTATTCTAATATTCCAAAAATTTTCTCTTCTCTTTAGTTTGTCTTTGTATTAATATTATTATTAAATATATATTAAAATACTGCAAGCGACGAATATATGATAGACGAAGCATATAGTCGCGACTTACAAGTCCGTTCTGTCACTAACCTCGTGCTACCACCTTGGTCGGTCCCTTGCTGCCACCTTGGTAGGTCCTACTCTATTACCTTGGTCGGTCCCTCTCCACTACCTTGGTCGGTCCCTTTTATCACTTCTTGATTGGCCTCGCTACCAACAAAGTCCTGCTCTACTTTGTTATTCACAATAAGACGAAATTACAATTATTTCACAACTACTAACACTAGTATTTACATAAACCTAGCGCTAACATAAGCTTAGATCTCACAAGAGCCTAGCGCTTACACAAGTTTATTAATCACACGGGTCTAGCGTTCACCTATCACACAATTTCAAAAGTCATATAAGCACATTGCTGTCTCAGCTGGCACAATGATACGCTTCAACTACCAATATTAATATTAATCAGACTATCAAACACAAAGATATATTAAGCATCATTGCTAGCCTCAACAATATGTTAGACTCAACAATATACTAGACTCAGCAGTATGCTAGTCTCAACAATATGCTAGTCTCAACAATGTGCTAGTCTAAGCAACAAGCTAGACTCAGCAACATGATAGACTCATCAATATGCTAAGACTAATAATCTAGCTAGGTCAACGATTGACCAAATAACACACGTCCATAAAATAGACTCAAACCATGTTCGAGACATCAAAATTAACAGCACCATGTTGCCATTTTTAGTGGGGATGACGTTAAGCAAATATTTCACCTTTTGATTACTCTACTTTGACTCCTCACATGAAACCCTCTTCTGTTGCTCTATTTTTAAGGATTCAACTCACCATTATCCTATGTTCCTAAGACAATTCAGTCTTTACCTAACCTGTCTTTTTCTGGATACACGACACCTTGAGCCATATATTTGTCGCATTAAGATAAGCATTTGTATTTCTAACTACACCATCCATTTTAAATTCTCCAATCATCTGATTACCCATACCAATTTCTCTCTTGATATATCTCTCTTCACTCATAAATATATAGATCTTCAAGAACCTCAATATATAATCCCTCATCTGGAAAAGATATACAAGAATTTTCTTCTCAAATGGTTGAAAAGCTTGTTATCCATACCAACCTTCCATCCTATCTGAGTGAACCAATCTTCATAAGTAAAACAATGGTCCTACATGAGAATTATAATAAATGTAAATGGTGTATGATTGGTCATGTCCGCAATGAATCTCTTGTTCTAACGGCCTCTATCCGCTGTTATATTTGTAGACAATGACCACTTCCTCACACGCCTACTGTCACCAACTTTAGTGGCCTAAGAAATAAAGTTCTCATCTGGTTCATGTAGGAAGATAATTTTGTTAAAATTAATGAAGGAAGGCCATAGTTTGCTTATTTTTTCCTTATAGTGGTCAGGGTAGTTCATTTGTCATGGTGCCCAAATAACTGCCAAACATCTTTCAGTGAAGAGCTAATGTGGCTTATTTTATACAAAGTACCCAACAAGTGTACTGAATTTGATGATCTAAATAACTTAACCTACAAGATGAGCGAACTCCATAAAATAAATTTTCCTTATGAAAACGATCCACCCAAGAAGAATGTCAAAGTTTGTGTTCTTATCTCTATTTAAAGAGCGTTACCAACATGAATTCCTCTCGTTACTAAGGGAAGTCTTGAACCTTTTCTAATTTAACGTTGTTATCTAATTATTCTAACATCTTTTTGCATCTTTTGTAGAACCATTAAGCATAAGGAAGCTCTATGTCCTAAAACTAGAGAAAAGAAAACTCAATGGGCATGTGTTTCAAGTCTATCTTCTCCATTTATAGGAACCCCTTCTCGCATTATTGTGGTTCGAATGATTCCCCCTCAACCAACATCCACTTCAACGGATTATTTTTCTCTAAAAGAGATATCTATTCCAATTATCATCATCTCTGATATAGTTATAGATAACTCCGATGATAATTCTCTGGTCGGAACTTCGGATATAAGAAAGAAAGTAGTGGTAGAAAGTTCTAAGAGTGTGGAAAATGCTTATCCCTGGTAGAAAATTAACATGGGCCCTTTATCTAGTAGATCTCATACTCTAAAATTCATGAAGTTGGCCATGTTCAAGCCCACCCCCTCGCTTTTTAGGATAAATGCCTGCTAGTCATTGCTAGTTCGGTAACTACTCACTCAACCAGTTGTGTTGTTTTAACTCTGATTCAGCAAGCCACTACCACTTTAAAACATCCTAGTTCCAATTGGTACTTCATCGCAATGAGGCTGCCCCTTTAGACCTGAATACATCTTAGAATACTCAGAATAGTGATATTTTCAGATTAATGATAATACTGACTCTACCAATTAGGTAACCCCAAACTCTAATGTTCCCCCTCTTATCACAGTTTCCAATTCTATATTCCATCTGTTTTAAAATAATATGCAAGGTTACTATATTTGGGTATGTAAAAAAGATAGGCTTGTTTCCATAAATAGAAATTCAAATGTTTTAAGATTACTAATTTTCTCACATGGGGACCACTCCTCTCTCCTGTTTTTATCATTTAAATATAGGGGGGCCACTTTTCTCAAGGAAAAATAAGGAAAAATATTAAAAAGTGGCTCCAATGATTGATTTTCATATTTTTTGTGCCAACCAAACAAGCCTATCATTTTGAAATGGAGGGAGTACATGCTACTCCTATGTCTCATTTTCCGGTTAATAATGTGAGTTTACTATGCTGGAATGTACATGGTCTAGGAAAGAAAACTGCTAATAGAGAGCTCAGCCTTCTTCTTAGAAACGTATCAACCCTAATATTGTTTTCTTGTGTGAAACTAAAATGAAGAATGATAATGCTGCTAGAAAACTGAAACATATGGATTTTTTTTGTGCTTTTAGTGTTCTATCTTCGGGTAGAAGTGAAGGTTTGGTATTGGCTTGTAATAAGAAATTGATCCACGTTATGACATATAGTTCAAGGGGTATCATTCACTCTAAACTGAGTCACGTCTATTCTTTTTTATGGAGAACCTAATTAAACTTTTAGGAATGATTTCTAGTATAACCAGTGTGAGTTACCTCCTAGCCAATGGAGGATCCAGAATTTTATGTTTATAGAGGCATTTAATAATATTCTTAAAAGATTATTATTTCATTTATCTTGTAATAATAATCTTTTATTGAAATCCTTACCTTCACTCATCTAAGACAAGATTTTATGTTATGGAATTTGACGTATGATAACCTTATCATTAATAAAGTTAAAACAATTTTTTTCTATATATCAAAGCAAATTATCATTCATCCACTAATATGCTATTCGATAGCTTAATTAAGTTTTTACAACTTTTATGTTGAATAACACTCTTTCTACTGTAGTTGTAGCCTCTGATAAGACCGATGCTAATGTAAAAAAAACACAACAAACAATGGATATACTTTGTTATTTTCTGTCTTAGCCGTTCTTTTAGCAAGATTACGAATACGAAAATAAAAATGCACCCCATGTCAATTGTCAACGGTTTGTATACGTAGTCATGCCTTTAGTCCTTCTTATAAATGTTGACAAAAAAAACACAAATGATCGACTTAAAGCTATTTAATCGCGAACGCTACTAAAATGGTAATTATTGTAATAACTTAATTGATTGGTAACTGTTTAAAATTATGTTAACTAAAAAGCAGTTCTTGCCTGTTTTGTAGCAAAAGAATAAGGTATACACGGTACTACTTAGTTTGTTAGTTACCTAAATTACAGGAAAACATTTAATATGAATGGTAGTAAAATCTAATAAAATTTATTTTTTTGTAAAAAAG
Source organism: Papaver californicum (assembly GCA_023531435.1). Lineage (NCBI taxonomy): Eukaryota > Viridiplantae > Streptophyta > Magnoliopsida > Ranunculales > Papaveraceae > Papaver > Papaver californicum. Next base: position 2,311,856 of record JAJJMC010031210.1, on the reverse strand, counting down.
ATTTATGCTAAATATGTATAGATAGAGAGTTTCTTGGCGAAATTCTATATGGGAACGTGCCTAGACGTGCCAACACTTAGATAAGCCTCTGCTCCCAGCCCCTACGTTGAACTTGTTTTTTCCGTTGTAGATTTCAACTTTATGTTAGGAACTGAAGGTAAAAGTGGGGTTCTTGAACTTGAAGATGATGAGTTTAATAACTTTAGAACTTTCAGTAAAGTCTTTGATTTGTATATAATCCTGGTTTCTCTGGTCTCGTCTTACATGGTCTAATAGGCAAGTAGGTCCTAATTTAATTCTTGAAAGATTTGACTGAATGTTTGATAAACCAGTGTGTTTCCTCCCTTTTTCCCAAGTTATGTGTTAATAACTCTCCTAAAGATTCCTTTGATCGCTGTCCCATATGCATATTCGATTTAACTGTGATGAAAGTTGTATGCCCAAACCTTTTCATTTTATGGCCATGTGAATTGAAGGCCCCACCTGTAAAGATATTATTGTTAATACTTGGTTTGTCAATATTGTGGGCTCACATGCTTATAAACTAAAAGTTAGACTTTTGAAAACTAAAAAGGGTCTTATTAAAAAATAAGATTTTTTTTTGGATATTTACCTTCAACTCTGCAATATTGTTTTATTTATCTGATATGAATAATTGAAATGGATTCTACAAAGAGAAAATGGATTATGGGAGTGTGTGACTTGAACTATTGATTGGCCCGTGCAGATATATGATTTTATCCGCCATATTAAAATTGACAACCAAATGTGTCTCTGTTTTAATATGTCACAACTGCAAACAAAAAAGTATCACACGATTGCTAGACGAAATAAAAGCTTTATTTCGGGGAAACTCAATTCTAAGACTAGTCATTCCATTATCTTTTCCTTTTAGATGCTACATGCCGCCTTTCCATATTAGGGAATCCCTCTCTTGTATATACGTCAAAAAGGAAAAGAACATTATTCATAAGAAATCTACTCGAAGGATACGTCTAGACTGCTTAATGGAATGAGATATATATATATTCCTTACTTTCACCGTATCATTCTTCCAAAAGGAAAAAAAATGCTATTAGTTGGATTAATGATAATGCTTATGCTATTCTAACTGATAGAGATTATATAAGTGATTTTTCTGTTAATTATTTCAATACCCTTTATTCCTCTAACCCCTATATGATAATAATGCTTTCAACACCCCCTTCATTGATGAGGAAATAAAAATAATAATATTTTATAAGCGGATGGTAAAAATGCCTTGTTCCTGATGGCTTTACGGGTCTTTTGTATCAAAATCATAGGGATATTGTGGGTGAATCCGTTATGGAGATGACTCATACTTGTTTTATAACTAGTAATGTAGCTAAATTTTTATACCATACCAATATAACTCTTATTACAAAAGTTCCTATGGATGAGTTAGTTTCTTAATTCAGACCAACTAGTCTTTGCTATTTTTCTTATAAAATCTTATATAAATTTTTAGCTAATAGACTTAAACCTCTTATGGATAGTCTCATCTCTCAAAATCAGAGTGCTTTTGTTTCTAAGAGAAGTATCTTTGATAATATCTCCCTTGCTAATGAGGTTGTTTTCTCTGTTAATCACCATAGAGGTAAGGATAATTTAGTTGCCATTAAACTTGATATGTCTAAAGCTTATGATAAACTTGAATGGTTCTTTTCGGAAAAAAATTCTTAGGAAGATAGGTCTATGTGAACATTGTATTAATTTGATAATTTAATATCTCTCTACTGTATCATATTATTTCATCCTTAATGGTGTTCCTATTGGCTTAATCAAATCTGAGAGAGGACTAAGGCAGGGAGATCCCTTTTCTGCTTATCTATATATTCTTTGATCCGAGGCTTTGTCTGCCTATATTGATAAATTGACTAGATCTGGTCTTATTCAAGGTATCAAAGTTTCTAAAAATGCTCATGCCATTTGATTTTTGCTAATGACTGTCTTTTTTTTTCTTTCCAAATTTACTGTGGAGGACTTTCAACATATAAAGGATTATTTGAAAAAATATTTCCCTGCTTCTGAACATGAAATCAATTTTGATAAATCTAGTTTCTTATTTAGTAAAAAAACCCAGGATCATGTTATGAATCAGTTATCTTCAACACTGAATATTCATACTCGTGATCCGGGTGAGAAGTACCTTGGTATCATAAAATTCTTTCTCATGCTGCTAGAACATCTCTTGTTAAACGTGTGGATCAAGTCATCTCTATTTATCAGATGAATGCTTTTCACATACCTAAGTGTCTTTCTAGAAATATGGTCTCTCACCTCTGTAAATTCTGATGGGTAAGACTCTAGATCCTAAGGATAGAAAACTCCACCTCCTAGGCTGGGATATTCTTTGTTCTCCCAAGTTTGAAGGAGGACTAAGTTTTAGAAATGATAGATTAAATAACCTTGTTATGCCTGGAAAATAAAATGCCCTGATTCCCTCTTTGGCACTATTTCAAAAGCTAAATACTTTCCGAACTATGATTTCTTGAACGGTAAGTTCCCAAAAGTTTGTTCTTGGACATGGAGATGACTTCACACTATCAAAAAGTTCATCAAACCTTTTGTATCTTGGATTATGGGAGATGGTAAATTTATTGATCCTTGGTGTGACAAATGGATCCCCACCTTTGGTTCTGCCATGCCTAACCCCCACGTCCCCCGAAACCCTAACCTTAAAGTTTCTTACTTTACTAACCATGAAACTAGATCTTGAAACATTACCAGATTGAACTTTGGCAATATTTTTTTTAAGAAGATTGTTACTATTCACTTAAGCCAGATTTACACTCCTGACAGAAGGGCTTGGGAACTTCGAAGAATGGTAGATTTAGCTTTAAGTCTGCCTACTTGGGTCTCAGAAGTCTTAGACCTTCTCCTTGTAAAAAAATTTGGAAGTGCATTTGGAATCTAAGAGTCTGACACCGTATTTAGTTTTTTTTTATGAAATGCTGCAAGGAATGCCTTCCATTCTAGACTGGTTTTACATTATAGAATTCCTAATGGTGCTACTATTTTTTCTGGATGTTCTCTTGATAATGAGTCTGTTATGCATGCTCTAATCCTTTATCCCTTTGCTAGTCACCTTTTTTTAATCAGAGTCAGGCTTTCTCTGAAAAATCTTTGCTTGATTGGGTCTATTTTTGCTTGTTGATCTTGTCCCCCCTTTGCCTAATGATTTTAGACCTTTATTCTCGGCAATTCTCTAGTGTATTTGGAGTAGCAGAAATAGTCTTTTGTTTAATAGGGACGATAAAACACCTGGTGTTGTTCTGGGTAGAGCTAGAACAATGATTGTAACTAGAGACCACGTAAACCTTTCTTTGATGTCATTGTAAGTGATAAATGGATGCCTCCTCTTTTCGGTTGGACTAAATGTAATATTTATGTGGCATTCGATGATGTTTCTTTGGAAAATAGTACATGGTATGTGATGAGAGATTATCTCAGCAAAACCTCCTTTTGTGCTGCTATGGTTTTTGAAGTCTGCTCTCTAACTGAAATTGAATCTCGTGTTATATGGGAAGCCATAAAGAAATAAGATGAATTGAATATGTCATTGTCGAAACTGGTGGTAAAAAGTTGATTAACCAATTTTCTGCTGGCATTTTTTATGGTGATCAACGCACGAATACTATTTTCAAGGACATTTATCTTTTTAGTTCTAGTTTATTTGCTTGTAAATTTACTTTCAAACCTAATATTGTAATGATGTCGCTCATACCTTGGCTCATTGGAGTAAGGTAAACTCTATTTTTATGTTTTGGCCGAGACCTCCCACTTGGCTCTTGCTAATTGTTGAGACTGATCGATAACCTTTTTCAAGACCTTTGCTTATTATAAAAAAAACTTTGTAGATTATGTGACCCTCCAATATAGTCGATCTCGACTGTCTCGACCAAGATCTTGCCGGAAATTCCGATTTCCGCATTCAAGTAATAAAAAATGTTGAATATCGCTGAGACAAAATTGGACTAAAAATCTCGCGTAACTCAGCCGAGATGAGGGTAGCTTGGAAATTTCTTTAAATTACTCAATAAATCCCTAAAAATCTAAAACTCGGGTTAGTTCTTCATTTTTTCTTATTATGAATCTCATATCCATCCCTAAATAACCGTAAAATAACCTCTCTCTCAGATTCATCATCATGTGTATTTAATAAACTTAGAGCTTTAGTCCATATTTTACAACAACTAAGGTACATCATTCGTTAAACTCCATTTATATCTCTCTCAATTTACATACATCTTCTTCGTCTGTAGTTATTTTTTGAGATATTTTGTGAAAAGGTCGTAACTTTAGGTTATGGATCGTGGAATATGTACTTGATGTACTAGGATCGTAGACTTACCAAAGCCTTAGTTTGACCATCTGTATTTTTACTTAAATACCCATATGAAAAGATGTATGGCATGTGACTATTTGAAGTAATGTAAATGGTCATGTGACTTCAAAACTCATCATTTAAATCATAATCGTTAAGTGACATACCAAACGCGGAAAAAATCTACATAAAATATTTGGTAATAGCACAAATATACTATGTTTAGGCAATAAAATAGAAAGAAGATAAGGCAAATGAGCACAAAGATACAATGTTTATCATTATGCAGTCATTTGGGATTAAATGGAAAGTTGGGAACAAAAGAAACATGTTTTAATCGGTGTTGTTGTGATCTAGCTGTCTAATAAGGATGATACCTTTTCCATTTATCCATATGTATTGTAAGAACAGTTGTTATTGCAAAGAATATTTCCATATTCATGGCTTCCAAGTGGTATATCTCTTTCAAAATTCCTATAAAAAATAATGATATGGAAATTTCAAAGTGTGAGAGAGACAAGAGCAGGTTGAAATCGGAATTTTGTTGGCAAGAAATAATGGAAGGGAAAAATGTAAGGATGAGATGGTGATAGTAATGTTGGGAATGTTTGTGGGGAAGAGTTCTGCATTTAGCAAGGAGTGTTATGTAGGATGTTTGCTTCAATGTGCTCTTACTCTTGCATCCCCATTTACTTGTTTGAAGAAATGTATTTTCATGGGAATTCCTTTAAACGAGATCAACTCTCACAATCACTTCTGCAAGCTTGGTTGCGCTACCTCAAACTGCCTCAAGAAAAGCACTCCTCAAGATCCTCGTGGAGAAGAAGTAGAGCATTGTGTTAACTCTTAATAACAAATGCACAAATTAAGCATTTTCTTTGCAAGTTAATTGTGTTATCTATGAAGGAATTTCCTAATAAAATAATCAAAAAAAGATGAATGTGATCCATTACTCAATCTATCAATGAATCTACTTTTTGAATGTGATCCAATGACTACTCCAACTTCAAATATAGTTATAAGTTTTTATATTTTTATTTATGTTATAATTTTAGTGTAAAAAGATAAAATCAAAATGATACTACTTTCGATTTAGGAAAAAAATTACTAACATTTTTATAAATTGACACATTTTTAGATTAAATTAAAAAAATAATAATAACATTTTTACAGAAACAAAAGGAGTGTTATTTTTATCCTTAGAAAAATAATAGTATCTCTTTTCTATAGATAAGGGAGTGTTTATCAAACGACTGTAATATGGAATTCCAGTTCTCCAACTGTTAGTTAAATTTTTCAATACCTAAAATTGTGTTGCGTTGTTCAATTCAGATTTATCACTTATACAAGGGTCTTCTCTTTCTCAACTCTTAGTTTTTACTTTTTCAATCTCTAATGATTTGGTCAATGGTAATAAATCCTAATTCTTTTGGAGTCAAACTTCATTATTACTCACAAACTAATTCAGTTTTTTTAATCAAAAATAAATTACCAAGATCCAAATAAAATAAAATAAAATAAAATAAAATTTAGATCAAAAATCCGAATTAAATCAAGATCAAACATAAATGATTATTATCTAATTTTTAATTTTTATAATTTTCTTTTAGTTATTTACTTAATACTTCTAATTTATTTTCTACATATTTTTATTAAAAATCTTTGTTTAAGGTGTGAAAAAGTATTAAAAAAATATTAACAAAAATAAATCAAACTAAAAAAAACGGTAACAAAATTAGAAATATGAAATAAAAAGAAAAATCTGACAAAAGATCAAATTAAATATTTAAATTTAATTAAATATAAGAAACTAATTTTCAATAGTGTAACTTAAACTAAAAATATGGTAACCAACATTTAAAAACTAATTACACGAGGCAAAATGTAAAGTTGGAATGTCGCATAGAAAACGACCATGTGAATACAACGTTCAAATTCAAAATTTATAGCATCAGTCTTTTTGCTCACTCAAATCAAATTTGTTGAAAAATAGTTATTCATGCTAGCCGATTCTGGAGATGAATCCAAGAACACTTGGAGCGGACATACTAGTAAGAACATTGGCTAGGTTAAAAAAAAATTGAACCTAAAAGTAAAAACCGGTCCAAATTTTTGTAAATATTAAATCGGCTAGTTTATTATTTTTCGACCAAGGCGGTCTTCATTTATGTCTTTGAGAACAGAAAGATTATTGTCTTGGTCCCTTATTTTGTAACCAAGCTGATACTAGATGTTTAAATTGGGGTAATGTTCAAGTTTAAAAAACCGGTTAGATTATCGTTGGTCGACCTAGCCAAATCTTACGATTTTGGAACACATAACCTTAATCGGTTTTGATAATTTTTGTTGGAAAATCTTCGTTATTGATTTTGATAATAATACGATTTGTGAATTATTTCTGCCCATTCGTTATATCTTTGTAACATTGGTCTTTATCTATGTGTTACAACTTCCGCAATACTTGGTTTCCCGAACCAAAAACAAGAAAATAAGAAAAATAGAAGAAGAATAACAATCTATAATTTTTAAACAAACTTACTTGGGTGTATTGAGGCGAACAATCTCTTTACTTAAGACATTTAATGCGCTTCCCTAGATGCAGATATAGGTTTTTGATATATGTCTCCAGTATTCAACAATACCTTTGGTGTTCTTCGACAGCACTTCGATGAACGTCAAACAACGAACGCAAATTAATGTAGCACAATCTCTTTTTTACAGACTCTCAAAAATTTCAAATGGAAAAAACCAAATTTTTTGTGTAAATTTTTGTGTTACAAACTCATCACAAAGATGAGTTTATATAGTTTTTGAAACGGTACTTTTGGTGACGGTTGGTATCAGTTGCAACTGCTATAACCGTTTCTATTCAAGGGACATGACTTTTCGCAATAGTCACGTTGAAACAATTTTTTCACAAACTGTCACCAAATCGAATAGATGTATTTGTTCCCAACAGTCACTTCACAACAGTTTTTGATAAACTGTCTCTAATTTAAATGGATGCAACTGTTCTTAACAGTCATGCAACGGATAGAAACCGTTTCCAATTTCCAACAGTATGCAACTGTTTCTTAACAATCATTTATAACGGTTAGAAACCGTTGCAAATTTCAAATCATTAGATTCCATCTCTTGGATATGGATTAATCAACACCGTTAGATCATAACTAACCATATTAAATGTAATATCGACCGTCCATTTGATTTCCTTTATGTTTTAACTTAACACAATTTTTATTCATATTGGACATGGGCTTGGGTGGCCATCCTAAGCCCAATTTCCAACAATACCACACATGAATGAAATTCTCACACCGAAAAGCAAGATGCTTGACTCTAATCCTAAACTGTAATATAGACTTTAGAGAGTTTGTGCGTGGAATATCGTTGCATAAGGATAGAAGGCTATTGGCCTTGAATCTTCCTTAGCGAATATCTACCTGGATTACTGGTTGATTAGTGAAAGTGATGTTTTAAACTATTCAACCGTATGATGTAATCCGATGCAATAGATAATACACAACTTATTTCCTTACATATCTGGTTCTCGATTGTGTTCTTTTCGGCCTTGGACGATACTGGAATTCTATGAGTGCTTTAGAGTAACATATATATCCTTATAGTTCTCATAGAAGCGGCCCCAGTTTTCACTCACATAGGTAATCTCCTATTGAAAGTATTCTGCCATACTTTAATTAGTCAAACTAATCTATAAGAATCATTAAAAGAAATTAATTTTTAACCTCTAGCTCTTACAGGCAACACTGTTTCATCATATGAATGGGTAAAAAGATTATCCATTTCAGTGTCCCTGACGAGTATTTCACAACTTAGTTGTCCTTTTTGAACCTATACCTTGGGATCTCCAGTCACTAGGTTTGGTTACTGCTGCAATTTACCCTTTAATTAGACTATAAGCCCCATTCCCCTCGATGAAGCAATTATAAGCTCTCTAGAATTTGTATCCATTGTTGAATTGATATAATTCTCAAACACTGTTTCTTTTTGATGCGTGCATTTGAGAGCAATTGTTTTATGGTACTATGTCGTCGACATATTTTTCGACAAGTACCATAATCCCCAAAACTGTATGTTCTTCCCAAATAACTGTTTGATAAGGACAATATTTATTTTGAAATGCATATACTCTATCCAAACGAGTGTTAATACCTAAAAATTGATTCTAGGAAAAAAATGTACTGTAGAAGTACTTTCTTTAGATTCAGAAATCAAAATCGTACGGGGCAAGCCTAAACCACGATAGTAGTCGTTCCGTCTGCTTCGGTCACAGAGAGAGAAAATGGGTTGATCTTATGAGAGGGAAGCAAAGAAAGTTGAAGAAATTTGTGTGTTGAATTGTGTGTAGAGAGACTGAACTATTGGGAAAATAACAAAGCTTGAGAGAGTGATAAGCTTGTTGTTTTTCTGAAATGGGCTAAGTAGCTTATTTATAATAGTTGAGAATACACATGATTCCTTGTAAAGTAATGGAGGTAGTGAAGAGATAGAGGAGTTGAAGTCGTGGGGGTAATGATATAACCGCCTTGGAATCTTCTAAAAACTGTTACTCCATTAATAGCTTCAGCCTTACCACTACTTTGTAACTTCCTTATCATGGGGTATTACCACGTTCATGCTGCTGTAACCATCAGAATAAAACCACATATTTAATCCCTATGTAATTCACTACACCAAAGGGGTCTTTTCCAACACCTAAGGTTCACAAAAACCAACCGCCTAGGGTAGATGGTTGGTTTCCAACAGACTAAATCCGAAACCCACGGATCAAAATGGTGGGTTATAATACCTTAACCAGCTAACCACCTGAGGGCAACTGCAGCGCTGCGAGTATCCTAAAGAGTAAATACCAAATTTGATTTGGTCTTTTGCTTAAAAACCACAACGGGTAGGCGAGGAAATTTTACTCGCACAGGAGCCGTACGATATTGGGCGTAGTGTTAGATGGCCGTAAGATAACACGGACGGTTGGCTAAGTGATCGTATTGTTGGCATATGTCCTAGGAGACCTTCTGGTGGAGCGCATATGTCCTAGGAGACCTTCTGGTGGAGCGGAGGGTTAATAGGTCGTGTGAGTAAGGGGCGATCAGCTAGGTGACCGTGCGTGTCTTAGGTTGGGCGGAGCCTTAAGTAGCCGTGTTCCAGGATGGCCGGACAGCTAGGTGACCTCACGTTATACTGAGCGGCCATCTAACAGACCGTATTATCAGGCGTACACTTAACTGGCCCTGCGACTAAACTTATATTTCGGAGAAAACTTACTCGGTTACTGTAGCAAATCTGGAGTAAAGAGAGAATTTACTCTCCCGTTGCGGCTAAGAGTCGGCGAGCTCTTTAGGATACTCGTCCGTTGGAGTTGCTCTGAGCCCCTCCCACCATCCTAATTATACTCGCGATCTGCTCAAAACAATGTCTCTCTACTCTCTCCCTCGGAATCATTCAGGCTCAAGAGGTAAACCCTCTCTCTTTTTCTGTCCCGCTTCTTCTCTCCCCCTTTTCTTCTTTCAAGTTTCTCTTTTCTAGATCTGAACAATTCTAGGGTTTGGATATGGAAAAAATCGAAATCAACTTGGGTAAATGTTCTATCTAACTTGTAATCCTTTTGTTTAAATGAGCTTCTATATTCTTTTGGGTTTAATGATTTTTATTGTGGGTTTTATCTGTAAACCCTAATCTTTCGTTATTGGGAAGGAGGAGGAAGAAGAAGCAAGACCATAAAAACCGGCGTACGACAAAGATGTTTTACTTTCTTGTCTACAAGAACTATTACAATCAATCTCTCTCTACTTCAGGGGATTTTTTTCTTTTTTGGAGGTTTAGTAAACCATCTGCCGCTTAATTTGAGTAATGACTTGGGATACATTTCATATACTAGATAATTCCTTTATCACTCTTTTGTTTGTTTTTCAGGGATTGGGTCATCAGGATTCTGATGATTATTCTACTGATTCTTACAGGCTTCTTTAAAATCTCAATTTTGCCTTTTGAATTTGTCTTGCCTCCCATTGATGAGCAAATTATCATAAAAATGATTTAAGGTATGCTTCATACTGTAATTATTTTACTATTTCATACTAGAACAAGGGAAATGAGATAACTCTATCTGTTATTGTATTCCATAGGTTTGGGTTTTCAATTTGAGCTATTCCAATACTTTATGTTTCCACTATGATTTTTATTTCACTATGATGTTCTTTCCTGTTTTGGTGGCTCCGATTGTTCATCTTTTTGTTTGTTAATTGAACTTTAGTTTTATTGAAGATTGCAAGGAAAATCTACTTTAAGAAAGTGGCTCAGTTCAAATTTAAATGTCCCTATCAGTAATTGTTCTGTTGATTTTTCGCAAATATTTATGAGTATAGGTTGTCGTTTTAGTGTTCTGTTAGTTTATGGAAACTGCACCCATATCCTGCTGATTTTTTGAATTGATTGAATGTGCCGGGTTTACTCTGCATTGGGTCATTAATACTTGTTCGCCAACGAAAATTCACTACAAGAGATTTTACGTCTTCTTTCTGCTTTTGGTTTAATGAATGCAAATAGGTATAGACTATAGAGTTGTTGTTACAGTCTCTCTCTCACTTTCTATGTACACATACACACATATAGGTATTTTCTAGTGTCATTCTCCAGTATAACCGCAAGTATCCCATAGACATGTAGTCTTCTTTATCCCTCGTTTATCATAATAATCCAATATCAGAAGTTGATGTCGTTTATTAGGATATATATTTTAATCTGTTCATGAACTTCATTTGTCAAGGGTTGTCCACTCGTCCACCTCATGCTCTCCCTAATATTTTGAAGTTATCACATCTTTATATGCGTCCTGGAACAATTAACGATTCATGGTAATTAACTTTGTTATGATAGGGAGCTTGTGTTTGCTGCCAATAGAAAGGACACCAATCATCACATTGTTTTACCTGGGTGGTCTGTGGATAAGGAGCAAAAGGCTGTTGTTGTTGTTGATCTTTCTCAAGATGACCGGTGGCTCCCAACAATTGAGCTTCAAGGTTAAACTTCTAGCTGTTCAAGTGAGGATAACTATCTCTGTTTTTAGTTCTGCACGTGGAACCATATGCATTTGTGTCAAGTGCTTCTCTTTATATCTATTAGCTTATGGTACAACTCTTCAAATAGATATGTTAAACAATAAATCATCAACATGACATCAGTACCGCAACAATGAACAATTTATGTTTTGGGGGATACCTTTCCTTAAAGGTCTCGTAGTAGAGATTCAGTCAAGAGCAAGTACTGTTTCTCTGTGTAGTTATAGTTGTATAATTTTAGAGATTATATACTTTTAGAGTTGGAATAGAAACTTTCAGAGAAAGAATATCTTGTCTGTGTGCAACTTTATCTTATTTCCAAACCATTTCATATCTAACCTAAGTATCTTTTCTCTGTTGCAGAAAATGGTGACGATAATGTGATTATGGGGTGCAGGGAGTGGGCGAAAGAGAGTTTCCACAATGTTGTCTAAGGATCTAGAACTGGAACGGAACGATCAAGGGAATTTTTTTTTATTTCTTTTTGATAGGCCTTTACGGATGTCTCAACCTTGAACTTCATTTATATGTACTTAGTAGATTTCTGGGGTAAGGCTGACTACGTCCCCCCATTTTAGGTATGACATTACTAATTTCATTTCAAATAATAAATACAATTTTGATCATTAGCTTTATGTATATAATATTCTTGTTGGATATGAATGGCATTTAAATGTATGGTAATAGTGGGAATTTATAAATCAATATCTGCGTATTAATATTGCCCAGAATTACAACGGGTTTAGTATGCTAGATATGATTTCCAACTACTTTTACTACGGACCCCCTAACGGACGAAGTCCGTTGGAAAACATGTTTTTCATCTGGTTTGGTCCGTTGGAAAAGATGGTATCTGGTGTTTTGATTTCCGTAGGGGGTTAATGGAGTTATAGACTCAAAACAAGTGAGTTTGTTGTAAGATAATGCTATTGATGAGTTTGTATCAACACAATATGCTAATGACCTAGTATTGGTGCTAATAATAAGGGGCAAGACTGACACGAATGATGGAAGGGGTAAAGGCTAGCACCATGGCTAGGCGTCAAGACTTGACGCTAATGTTGTTGGTGCTAGCGCCGTGGTAAGCATCAAGGCTTGACACTAATGTTGCTGATGCTAGCGTCGTGGTAAGCGTCAAGGCTTGACGCTAATGCTGCTGGTGCCTGTTTGGCGCGTGCTTTGTTGGTTTCTTGGTATTTTCTTAGCCTTTTGGCACATGTGCGTGCTACTCATTAGTGTTGGGGATGTGGCTAGGGTTTGTTAAGGCTGGAACTTGCTAGTGCCATGGTTATTGCTTATGCACCACTATCTTTAGCATTTATTAATGTCGTGGCCATAACTATAACCTATTTAGTGTTTTTCAATTGTATGTGATTAAACGTCATCATTTATGCATAACTTTTATGCAGTGCATACAGAGCTGTGGAAGTTTGCAACTTGAGACAATGCTTCATGCGACTCTGCAATTAGATGATATGCATCTAATTAGCGTTTTTATTCAGATATGATATATCATCTATTCAGAATGTTCGTAATTTTGTACAATCAGTAAACTCTGTTTTATACAAATAGTTTGCATAGATTCACATGAAATAACGAAGATTTAGTTGAGTAAGGATCTGAAATTTCTATGATGTATATATATATGCAAAAGAGCTACATGGCTAATTTAGCTAGGAGCTGAATATACATTCTCAATCTTCTTGCGGAACGTAAGATAACAACATATATTTATAATTCTGATGCCGGGTCAAGAATTTTATACATATTTATTTCATACTTTTGTAGCTAGGCGAAAATCAATATTACATTTTTCTCCCTTGTTAAAAATCCACCATCAACATTAACTCCCCTGCTTAGCGCGGAACAATAATTTTTCGTGGTAAGCACTAGATGGTGGTATCGATACTAGGGAATCTTCAAACAAATAAAGTTCATAAGACTAGAAATAATTCCTCAATATTACAATAGGCTTGTTATGAGATGGCTGGGAAGAACTTGTGTTGATAGTACCTGTGACGCCAATGGTCCTTGGTAGATCTACATGCGGTTGGGTTTAGAATAAGAATAATCATCCATGTGAGCAAAGCAGATAAGGGAGTCACGACTACAAGTCTAGCTGTGCTGGGGCGTGGATGAGCTGTATCTGCTCGTAGAGCCAGTCACCTGGTGAAGCCTGTCATCTCCCGTGCTGAGACGGTCACTTAGTGAAGCTTGTCACTTTCCGTGCTGAGCTAGTTAATTGGTGAAGCTTGTCACCTCCCTCTTGGTAACGGTCGGTCTTGGAACTTTGGCTAGCAGTCATGCTCAGATACATTCTCCCCGGGATAAACTTCAGAAAATTCCACTTATTTGAATTTTTGGGTTTCACACCTTTGTCTATTTAAACAAGCGGATGACTCTAACCATTTCCACATTTATTCTTCTTCAGATATTTTGAATAGCATCACTTCATCACTGCAACATGTAAGATAACAATGGTAGATCGAACCAAGAAAGCTCTTGTATCAAGCGTACTACTTGGATTGCAAGTCCAATGAGTTTCTCTTATCTCCCCCAGCTTTCATATGTGTATGATGATTATGGTGAAAGCCTGAACATGATTCGATTGTTGTTTTTCCTAGGTTTCTTGGGTTAAGAAGGTACCAAAGAGGCATATGAGCACCAGGAGCTTCAAGGCAATGGTAAGTAACTTTCCCCCTTTTTTTTTGAAACCGCCCATTTTTTTAATTGTATTGTTGCTTGTTTGATTGTAGCAAGAGACGAAGATTAAAAATGTTTGGATTAAGGAAGCTGAGGAACCCGTACCAGTGAATAACAAAGAAAATTTTGAAGTCGACTTTAAGAATTTCTCCACAATCATGACTTTTCTTGCGAATGTTGACTCCAAACACGATTATCCCAACGCCGGGCTCCCATTTGAGTTAGAAATGGAATCAGAATCTCGGAAGTATGAAGCGGTGGGAGGATTTGTTGTGCCCAAATATCATTGGGACCTTACACGAAATATGGGAAAAGTACATGCATATTGCTACAACAGAGATGGTGAAGATCCATACTCCTATTCTTGTAACAGCCGTCGTAGGAATCCTTCCTTTTATTGCTGAAATGGATAATGCGCTTTCGTATACTGTTAGGACTTGAAAATCCAAAAAGGGGATGAGATATTGACTACTTGTGAGGGCCTTCATTTCAACATAAACTGGTTGCATCATTTGGAGAGTGTCATAGAGGCTCATGCAACAACTTTGGCGGAAGAGAAAGCCTTGAAGGAAGAAGCCTCTAAAATTAAAGAAATGGCCCGAGACTTGCAGACTCGTTCGGAGAAGTATGATGAGAGATTGAGAAAATTCCACCAACGAGATTATCCTCTACTCAGAGATCTGTTTTAGGCTATAGAACAGGCAGCGAAACATTTTTTTTTTCTTTGAGTAGTTTGAATAAAGAACGTTTCAGATGAATATAGTGGGTTTTGAATTTTGAGAGTTCAAATATATGTTTTGAAGTTATAGTGAACTTGTGAAAGGAAAGGTATTTTTTTAGGCGTAATATGCCTTGAGCCACTTATAATTAATAATTTTTCATATAGCTTCTCCATTCATATTAACAGCCTCGTAATACCAACTAGGCATGGCCTTGGAGATCACATAAGTCCCTTCCCACTTTGGAGTAAACTTCTGTAACACCCGTAATTTTCACATGACGCTTACTCAGGGACACGTCATGACCTGGGATGAAGCTTCACACTAAGCTTATAAAGGTCACTTAGGATTGCATCAGGATATGAATGCCCTGACCTCGAGTTACAGTGTTAAGGCCCTATTATGCCGTGATGCATGATTGAGAATGCATCACTGAACCAATGTTGCACATCCGAGAATGCATCATAGTGCTAATGCATTAATATTCCGTGATGCATGATTGAGAATGCATCACTGAACCAATGTTGCCTACCCGAGAATGCATTGGCTAATGCACTATTATGTCGTGATGCATGATTGAGAATGTATCACTGAACCAGTGTTGCGTATCTGAATGCATCATAGTGCTAATGCACTATTATGCCGTGATGCATGATTGAGAATGCATTACTGAACCCATGTTGCATATCCGAGAATGCATTATAGTTGTAATGCGCTATTATGCCGTGATGCATGATTGAGAATGCATCACTGAACCAATGTTGCCTACCCAAGAATGCATTGGCTAATGCAGTATTATGCCGTGATGCATGATTGAGAATGTATCACTGAACCAATAATGTGTGTTCGCGAGAATGCATTATAGTGTTAATGCAATACTATGCCGTGATAGAAGATTGAGAATGCATCACTGAACCAATGTTGCCTATCGCGAGAATGCATTATAGTGCTAATGCACTATTATATCGTGATGCATGTTTGAGAATGCATCACTGAACCAACGTTATATATCCAAGAATGCATTATAGTGCTAATACACTATTATGACGTGATGCATGATTGAGAATGCATCAATGAACCAACATTGCATATCATAGAATGCATCATAGTGCTAATGCACTATTATGCCGTGATGCATGATTGAGAATGCATCACTGAACAATTGTTGCCTACCTGAAAATGAATCATAGTGCTAATGCACTATTATGCCATGATGCATGATTGAGAATGCATCACTGAACCAATGTTGCGTATTCGCGAGAATGCATTATATTTATAATGTACTATTATCCCGTGATGCATGATTGAGAATGTATCACTGAACCCATGTTGCATATCCGAGAATGCATCATAGTGTTAATGCACTATTATGCCGTGATGCATGATTGAGAATGCATCACTGAACCAATGTTGCCTATCCGAGAATGCATCATAGTGCTAATGCACTATTATGCCATGATGCATGATTGATAATGCATCACTGAACCCATGTTGAATATCCGAGAGCATCATAGTTCTAATACACTATTATATCGTGTGGCATGATTGAAAATACATCACTGAACCAATGTTGCGTATCCGCGAGACCATCATAGTGCTAATGCACTATTATGCCGTGATGCATGATTGAGAATGCATCACTGAACCAACGCTGCATACACGAGAATGCATCATACTGCTAATGCACTATTATGCCTTGATGCATGATTGAGAATGCATCACTGAAACTATGTGGAGTACCCGAGAGCGCATCATAGTGCGAATGCAATATTATGCCGGGATGCATGCCCGAGATTGCATCACTAGAAAGTGCAGTAGATGAACGTCGCATATCCTCCTTATATCCACTAGTATAAATGTAAATAAAACATATATATGGAGGAGGTGTTGGTTGGAAATCGATGATGCTTAGCTATGCTAACCAGGAAGTGAAATAGCCTTAGCTACGCCTACCAATTAGTGGATTTGCCTAGAGGCGCCAACCAGTTAGCGGATTTGCCTAGAGCCGCCAACCAGTTAGCGGATTTGCCTAGTGGTGCCAACCAGTTGGCGTTTTTGCCTAAAGTGCAGCCGATGGATGTCACTTCCCTTTCTTTTATTTATTTGTAAAAATAGGAATAAAACATATATAGGGAGGGAACTTTGCTTGAATGTGCATGAGCGGTAATGCACATATATATGCGATGTGGCGTATACGTTGGAGCATACTTGATGCTTAAGAATCAATATACTTGTAGCTTAGCCCATAAAGCTTGAATTATGCGAAAGCATCATTCAATCGTGTTGCATACTCGAGAACGCATATTTGCATAGTAAATAACGATAGTTATGCACAAGCTAGTGCATACATTGTGAAATTCCTTCGGTCTATACGGTCTAGGTTTTTCTTGTCCTTTAGCCTTGCGATGAAGTTGGAATTGATGTTGACTTTGCCTTAATAGGCTTAAGTTGCTTGTTCCTTTCGAATTGAAACTTTTGATGAACTACGGTCATGCTTGATCCCTTCAAGGTACGGGTTATACGTAGGCAGCCGCAATGCAATGCATTGAGGTGCAGCATCTCGTCGCTCATATCATCTAACTTGGGAGATGTTTCCGACGCTTTGGTAACTCATATCATCTAGCTCGGTAATGCTATCCAAGAGATGACTGTTACCGCACTTGATGAGGTAGTTTCATTCCATTTGATGGATGATCATACTTCCTATCAAGCCATACGGTATGAACGAAACATGCTTGGTTGCTGCACCATTGGCAAGAGTAAGACTAGTGCAGACTCCAGTGCATGGTCGAAACAGAATTGATGAAGCGAAAAATTAGGCTTGAAATGGCCTAGGTGCTAGTCTAAGGCATGAGTTAGGCCTGGACACTGATCTTAATTATGTGATGCTTGCCAAAGGTATTCACCATTGGCTTTAATGGTCATGTACCTTTTGTAAAATAAGGGTGAATTATAACGGTATTGAAATTACGTTTCGAGTATCATGCTTGCAAAGCATGCTTGGAAAGGAAAACATACTTGGATATGACATCGAGAAGTTAAGGTTTAAGGTCCAGTTACTATCTTTTAAGCCGCATAGCGCCGAAGGCGGAATTTTCCGGTCCGTGACAAATTGTATCAGAGCAAGTTCCGATAAAA
This sequence comes from Papaver californicum, assembly GCA_023531435.1. NCBI lineage: Eukaryota > Viridiplantae > Streptophyta > Magnoliopsida > Ranunculales > Papaveraceae > Papaver > Papaver californicum. The sequence continues at coordinate 2,293,872 of JAJJMC010031210.1, read as the reverse complement.
CACTAGGGACTGTGCGTTTTAGACTCGTCAAGTGACCGTTTGTAATGCGACTGCAAAAATTTTCCTTCAAAATAAAAAGGAAAAAGGTTGGAAGAATAGGCCAACTGTTACGCAAAAAGAAGAGTTTGTGACTGCTAGGACAGTTACTTTGTAAGTTTATGTTGGACAATCAGGCCGAGCGCATGTGTTAAGATTTTTTTTTAACTACTACGATAATTACTTCACTGATATTTGGACGCACGAGTGTACTATGAGTTATCCAGGCCTTATTAGTCTTTTTTGCCATACCGTTGGTAACCCGGAAGACCGTCGTTGAAAAGGTGGTAGACAACGGGACTGATCATCCCCACCCGTCGTTGGAACAGTGTGTGTTGTCATGCCTGCTAGCTCCAACTTACGAGTGGCAACCCCGAAGACCGGTAGCTGTAACGGTAGGCTTGTATCCGACTGCTCTGGAAATTGAGTTTGGTCCTTACAGTACTAAGTAAAATATTGCTTGACATATTTCGATGACCCTTTCAACTCTTGTGAACTTTGGGCATTCTTAAGTGTATGGTATGGGACGTCCACTTGAGATATCGTGTTGAGTAAATCCTTTTGCATTCTTGAGCATGTGGTATGGGACACATGCTTAGGGATCCAAATTGATTTTCTTGGTAGAGTTGTAAAACCTTTTCTGATCCTCGATCATACTGTATGGGGCGTATGCTTGGAATGTCTTAATCGGCGTTTACGATAACTATGGACCCTATTAGGATTCCTGGATATACGGAATGGAACATATATTCCGAAGGTTCTAATTTGTGTTCATTAACAAACATAAGACCCTTGCAGGATTTCTGTGCATCTTGGTATGGGACAGAGGCGCAGGAAATCCAAATCGATGAAGCTTGTCCACAACAATTTTAGAGTTGAGTTGAATTTCAGAGATGAAATTTTTTGAAGGTGGTAAGAATGTAACACCCGCAATTTTCACATGACGCTTACTCAGGGACGCGTCATGAACAGGGATGAAGCTTCACCCTAAGCTTATAAGCCTCACTTAGGATTACATAAGGATGTGAATATCTTGACCTTGAATTAGAGTGTTAATGCCCTATTATGCCGTGATGCATGATTGAGAATGCATCACTGAACCAATGTTGCATATCCGAGAATACATCATAGTGCTAATGAACTATTATGCCATGATGCATGATTGAGAATGCATCACTGAACCAATGTAGCCTACCCGAGAATGCATTGGCTAATGCACTATAATGTCGTGATGCATGATTGAGAATGCATCACTGAACCAATGTTGCGTATTCGCGAGAATGCATTATAGTGCTAATGCACTATTATGCCGTGATGCAAGATTGAGAATGCATCATTGAACCAACGCTGCATATCCAAGAATGCATTATAGTGCTAATGCACTATTATGCCATGATGCATTATTGAGAATGCATCACTGAACCAACGTTGCATATCCGAAAATGCATCCTAGTGCTAATACACAATTATGCCATGATGCATGATTGAGAATGCATCACTGAACCAATGTTGCGTATTCGCGAGAATGCATTATATTTCTAATGTACTATTATGCCGTGATGCATGGTTGAGAATGTATCACTGAACCCATGTTGCATATCCGAGAATGCATTATAGTGCTAATGCACTATTATGTCGTGATGCGTAATTGAGAATGCTTCACTGAACCAATGTTGCATATCCGAGAATGCATCATACTGCTAATGCACTATTATGCCGTAATGCATGATTGAGAATGCATCACTGAACCAATATTGTCTACCCGAGAATGCATCATAGTGCTAATGCACTATTATGCCGTGATGCATGATTGAGAATGCATCACTGAACCCATGTTGCATATCCGAGGATACATTAGAGTGCTAATGCACTATTATGCCGTGATGCGTGATTGGGAAGGCATCACTAAACCAATATTGCATACCCGAGAGTATCATAGTGCTAATGCACTATTATGCCGGGAGGCATGATTGTGAATACATCACTGAACCAATGTTGCGTATCCGTGAGAGCATCATAGTGCTAATGCACTATTATTTCGTGATGCATGATTGAGAATGCATCACTGGACCAAAGCTGCATACCTGAGAATGCATCATAGTGCTAATGCAATATTATGTCGTGATGCATGATTTGGAATGCATCACTGAACCTATGTGGAGTACCCGAGAGCGCATCATAATGCTAATGTACTATTATACCATGATGCATGTCCGTGAATGCATCACTAGAAAGTGCAGTAGATGAACGTCACATATCCTCCTTATATCCACTTATATAAATACAAATAAAACATATATGGGGAGGAGGTGTTAGTTGGAAATCGATGATGCTTAGATATGCTAACCAGGAACCGAAACAGCTTTAGCTACGCCAACCAGTTCGGGGATTTGGCTAGAGGCGCCAACTAGTTGGCTTTTATCCTAAAGTGCATTCGATGGATGTCACTTTCCTTTCTTTTATTTATTTGTAAAAATGCGAATAAAACATATATGGCGAGGGAGCTTTGCTTAAATGTGCATGAGAGGTAATACAGATATATATGCGATGTGGCCTATACATTGGATTATACTTTATACTTACGCATCAATATGCTTATAGCTTAAACGATAAAGCTTGGATGTGCATGAACGGTAATGCACATATATGCTTTGTGGCCTATACGTTGGAGCCTAGTTGATGCTTAAGCATCAATATGCTTGTAGCTTAACCGATAAAACTAGGATGTGCATGAGCGGTAATGTACATATATATATATATATATATATATAATGTGGCCTATACGTTGGAGCATACTTGATGTTTAAGCATCAATATGCTTGTAGCTTATCCCATAAAGCTTGAATTATGCGAATACATCATTCAATCGTGTTGCATACTCGAGAACGTATATTTGCATAGTAAATAGCGATAGTTATGCACAAGCTAGTGCATACCTTGCGAAAGTCCTTCGGTCTATACGGTCTAGGTTTTGCTTGGCCTTTGGTCTTGCGATGAAGTTGGAATTTATGTTGACTTTGCCTTAATAGGCTTAAGTTGCTTGTTCCTTTCGAGTTGACACTTTTGATGAACTACGGTCATACTTGATCCCTTCAAGGTACGGGTTGGGCACGTAGGCAACCGCAATGCAATACATTGAGGTGCAGCATATTGTCGCTCATATCATCTAATTTTGGAGATGTTTCCGACGCTTTGGTAACTCATATCATCTAGCTCGGTAATGTTATGCAGGAGATGATTGTTACCGCACTTGATGAGGTAGTTTCATTCCATTTGATTGATGATCATACTTTCTATCAAGCCATACGGTATGAACGGAACATGCCTGGTTGCTGCACCATTGGCAAGAGTAAGACTAGTGCAGACTCTAGCGCATGGTCGAAACAGAATTGATGAAGCGAAAAATTAGACTTGAAATGGCCTAGGTGCTAGTCCAAGGCATGAGTTAGGCATGGACAATGATCGTAATTATGTGATGCTTTCCAAAGGCATTCACCATTGGCTTTAATGGTCATGTACCCTTTGTAAAATAAGGGTGAATTGGAACGGTATGGAAACTACGTTTGGATCCTAATCGGCGTTTACGATAACTATGGACCCTATTAGGATTCTGGGATATACAGAATGGAACGCATATTCTGAAGGTTCTAATTTGTGTTCATTAACAAACATAAGACCCTTGCAGGATTTCTGTGAATCTTGGTATGGGACAGAGGCGCAAGAAATCCAAATCGATGAAGCTTGTCCAAAATAGTTTAAAAGTTGAATTGAATTTCGGGGACGATTTTTTTTGAAGGTGGTAAGAATGCAACACCTGCAATTTTTGCATGACGCTTACTCAGGGACGCGTCATGAACAGGGATGAAGCTTCGCCCTAAGCTTATAAAACTCACTTAGGATTACATCAGGATGTGAATATCCTGACCTTGAATTATAGTGTTAATGCCCTATTATGCCGTGATGCATGATTGAGAATGCATCACTGATACAATGTTGCATATCCGAGAATACATCATAGTGCTAATAAACTATTATACCATGATGCATGATTGAGAATGCATCACTGAACCAATGTAGCCTACCCGAGAATGCATTGGCTAATGCACTATTATGCCTTGATGCATGAATTAGAATGCATCAATGAACCAATATTGTGTATCTGAATGCATCATAGTGCTAATGAACTATTATGCCGTGATGCATGATTGAGAATGCATCAGTGAAGCCATGTTGCATATCCGAGAATACATTATAGTTCTAATGCACTATTATGACGTGATGCATGATTGAGAATGCATAATTGAACCATTGTTTCCTACCCGAGAATGCATTGGCTAATGCACTATTATGTCGTGATGCATGATTGAGAATGCATCACTGAACCAATGTTGCGTATTCGCGAGAATGCATTATATTTCTAATGTACTATTATGCAGTGATGCATGATTGAGAATGCATCACTGAACCAATGTTGCATATCGCGAGAATGCATTATAGTACTAATGCACTATTATACCGTGATGCATGATTGAGAATGCATCACTCAACCAACGTTGTATATCCGAGAATGCATTATAGTGCTAATGCAATATTATGTCGTGATGCATGATTGAGAATGCATCACTGAACCAATGTTGCATATCCGAGAATGCATCATAGTGCTAATGCACTATTATGCCGTAATACATGATTGAGAATGCATCACTGAACCAATGTTGCCTACCCGAGAATGCATCATAGTGCTAATGCACTATTATGCCGTGATGCATGATTGAGAATGCATCACTGATCCCATGTTGCATATCCGAGAATACATTATAGTGTTAATGCACTATTATGCCGTGATGCATGATTGGGAAGGCATCACTATACCAATGTTGTATATCCGAGAGCATCATAGTGCTAATGCAAAATTATGTCTTGAGTCATGATTGTGAATGCATTACTGAACCAATGTTGCGTATCCGTGAGAGCATCATAGTGCTAATGCGCTATTATTCCGTGATGCATGATTGAGAATGCATCACTGAACCAACGCTGCATACCTGAGAATGCATCATAGTGCTAATGCACTATTATGCCGTGATGCATGATTGAGAATGCATCACTGACCCTATGTGGAGTACCCGATAGCGCATCATAATGCTAATGTACTATTATGCCGTGATGCATGTGTGTGAATTCATCACTAGAAAGTGCAGTAGATGAACGTCATATATCTTCCTTATATCCACATGTATAAATACAAATAAAAAATATATAAGGAGGAGGTGTTTGTTGGAAATCGATGACGCTTAGCTATGCTAAAAAGGAAGCGAAATAGCCTTAGCTACGCCAACTAGTTAGCGGATTTTCCTAGAGGCGCCAACTAGTTAGCGGATTTTCCTATTGGCGCCAACCAGTTGGCGTTTTTTCCTAAAGTGCAGTCGATGGATGTCACTTCTCTTTCTTTTATTTATTTGTAAAAATGCGAATAAAACATATATAGGGAAGGAGCTTTGCTTGAATGTACATGAGCAGTAATGTATATATATATTTGTGATATGGGTTATACGTTGGAGCATACTTGATGCTTAAGCATCAATATGCTTATATTTTAAACGATAAAGCTTCGATGTGCATGAGCGGTAATGCACATATATATGCTTTGTGGCCTATACGTTGGAGCATACTTGATGCTTAAGCATCAATATGCTTGTAGCTTAACCGATAAAGCTTGGATGTGCATGAGCGGTAATGCATATATATATATATATATACAATGTGGCCTATACGTTGGAGCATACTTGATGTTTAAGCATCAATATGCTTGTAGCTTAGCCCTTAAGGCTTGAATTATGAGAAAGCATCATTCAATCGTGTTGCGTACTCGAGAATGCATATTTACATAGTAAATAGCGATAGTTATGCACAAGATAGTGCATACCTTGCGAAAGTCCTTCGGCCTAGGTTTTGCTTGGCCTTTGGTCTTGCGATGAAGTTAGAATTGATGTTGACTTTGCCTTAATAGGCTTAAGTTTCTTGTTCCTTTCGAATTGACACTTTGGATGAACTACGATCATGCTTGATCCCTTCAAGGTACGGGTTATACGTAGGCAGCCGCAATGCAATGCATTGAGGTGCAGCATCTCGTCGCTCATATCATCTAACTTGGGAGATGTTTCCGACGCTTTGATAACTCATATCATCTAGCTCGGTAATGTTATGCAAGAGATGATTGTTACCGCACTTGATGAGGTAGTTTCATTCCATTTGATGGATGATCATACTTTCTATCAATCCATACGGTTTGAGCGGAACATGCATGGTTGTTGCACCATTGGCAAGAGTAAGACCAGTGCAGACTCTAGCGCATGGTCGAAACAGAATTGATGAAGCGAAAAATTAGACTTGAAATGGCCTAGGTGCTAGTCCAAGGCATGAGTTAGGCCTGGACAATGATCGTAATTATGTGATGCTTGCCAAAGGCATTCACCATTGGCTTTAATGGTCATGTACCCTTTGTAAAATAAGGGTGAATTGAAACGGTATGGAAACTACGTTTGGACCCTAATCGGCGTTTACGATAACTATGGACCCTATTAGGATTCTGGGATATATAGAATGGAACGCATATTCCGAAGGTTCTAATTTGTGTTCAATAACAAACATAAGACCCTTGCAGGATTTCTGTGAATCTTGGTATGGGACAGATGCGCAAGAAATCCAAATCGATGAAGCTTGTACACAATAGTTTTAGAGTTGAGTTGAATTTCGGGGATAATTTTTTTTTGAAGGTGGTAAGTATACAACACCTGCAATTTTTGCATGACGCTTACTCAGGGACGCATCATGACCAGGGATGAAGCTTCACCCTAAGCTTATAAAGTTCACTTAGGATTACATCAGGATGTGAATATCTTGACCTTGAATTATAGTGTTAATACCATATTATGTCGTGATGCATGATTGAGAATGCATCACTGAACCAATGTTGCATATCCGAGAATACATCATAGTGCTAATGCACTATTATGCCGTGATGCATGATTAAGAATGCATCACTGAACCAATGTAGCCTACCCGAGAATGCATTGGATAATGCACTATTATGCCGTGATGCATGAATTAGAATGCATCACTGAACCAATATTGTGTATCTGAATACATCATAGTGCTAATGCACTATTATGCCGTGATGCATGATTGAGAATGCATCAGTGAACCCATGTTGCATATCCGAGAATGCATTATAGTGCTAATGCATCACTGAACCATTGTTTTCTACCCGAGAATGCATTGGCTAATGCACTATTATGCCGTGATGCATGATTGAGAATGCATCACGGAACCAATATTGCGTATTCGCGAGAATGCATTATATTTATAATGTACTATTATGCAGTGATGCATGATTGAGAATGCATCACTGAACCAATTTTGCATATCGCGAGAATGCATTATAGTACTAATGCACTATTATACCGTGATGCATGATTGAGAATGGATCACTCAACCAACACTGCATATCCGAGAATGCAATATAGTGCTAATGTAATATTATGCCGTGATGCATGATTGAGAATGCAGCACTGAACCAATGTTGCATATCCGATAATCCATCATAGTGCTAATGCACTATTATGCGGTGATGCATGATTGGGAAGGCATCACTAAACCAATGTTGCATATCCGAGAGCATCATAGTGCTAATGCACTATTATGCCGTGAGGCATGATTGTGAATGCATCACTGAACCAATGTAGCGTATCTGTAAGAGCATCATAGTGCTAATGCACTATTATTCCGTGATGCATGATTGAGAATGCATCACTGAACCAATGTTGCATACCTGAGAATGCATCATAGTGCTAATGCACTATTATGCCGTGATGCATGATTGAGAATGCATCACTGACCCTATGTGGAGTACCCGAGAGCGCATCATAATGCTAATGTACTATTATGCCGTGATGCATGTCCGTGAATTCATCACTAGAAAGTGCAGTAGATGAACTTCATATATCCTCCTTATATCCACTTGTATAAATGCAAATAAAAAATATATAAGGAGGATGTGTTTGTTGGAAATCGATGATGCTTAGCTATGCTAACCTGGAAGCGAAATAGCCTTAGCTACGCCAACCGGTTAGCGGATTTTCCTAGAGGCGCCAATCAGTTGGCGTTTTTTCCTAAAGTGCAGTCGATGGATGTCACTTCTATTTCTTTTATTTATTTGTTAAAATGCGAATAAAACATATATAGCCAGGGAGCTTTGCTTGAATGTGCATGAGCGGTAATGCACATATATATGTGATGTGGGTTATACGTTGGAGCATATTTGATGCTTAAGCATCAATATGCTTATATTTTAAACGATAAAGCTTGGATGTGCATGAGCGGTAATGCACATATATATGCTTTATGGCCTATACGTTGGAGCATACTTGATGCTTAAGCATCAATATGCTTGTAGCTTAACCGATAAAGCTTGGATGTGCATGAGCGGTAATGCACATATATATATATATATATACAATATGGCCTATACGTTGGAGCATACTTGATGTTTAAGCATCAATATGCTTGTAGCTTAGCCCATAAAGCTTGAATTATGAGAAAGCATCATTCAATCGTGTTGCGTACTCGAGAATGCATATTTGCATAGTAAATAGCGATAGTTATGCACAAGCTAGTGCATACCTTACGAAAGTCCTTCGTCTATACGGTCTAGGTTTTGCTTCTCCTTTGGTCTTGCGATGAAGTTGGAATTTATGTTGACTTTGCCTTAATAGGCTTAAGTTGCTTGTTCCTTTCGAGTTGACACTTTTGATGAACTACGGTCATGCTTGATCCCTTCAAGGTACGGGTTGGTCACGTAGGCAACCGCAATGCAATACATTGAGGTGCAGCATATTGTCGCTCATATCATCTAATTTTGGAGATGTTTCCGACGCTTTGGTAACTCATATCATCTAGCTCGGCAATGCTATGCAAGAGATTATTGGTACCGCACTTGATGAGGTAGTTTCATTCCATTTGATGGATGTTCATACTTCCTATCAAGCCATGCGGTATGAACGGAACATGCTTGGTTGCTGCACCATTGGCAAGAGTAAGACCAGTGCATGGTCGAAACAAAATTGATGAATCGAAAAATTAGGCTTGAAATGTCCTAGGTGCTAGTCTAAGGCATGAGTTAGGCCTGGACAATGATCTTAATTATGTGATGCTTGCCAAAGGTAGTCACCATTGGCTTTAATGATCATGTACCTTTTGTAAAATAAGGGTGAATTATAACGGTATGGAAATTACGTTTCGAGTATCATGCTTGCAAAGCATGCTTGGAAAGGAAAACATACTTGGATATGACATCGATAAGTTAAGGTTTAAGGTCCGGTTACTATCTTTTATGCCGCGCATCGGGGAGTTCTGGCCTGCCTAGCGCGTAGCGCCGAAGGAGGAATTTTCCGGTCCGTGACAACTTCGGTGGAGACATATCTTGTCGAATATGCTTAAATGTTATAAGTACTAGATCCCCTAATTGAAACACCCGCGGTTATACCGTCTTGTCGTACGCCCTGGAAATCCTTTGTCGATAAGTCTCTGCATATTTTCTGCTTTGGCTCGTCTGGATTCGAGTACATCTAAATCCGCTACTCGAGAATTGGGTATTTTGGACTCATCCCAATAAACTCCACTTGCTGCTGCGATTCTGGATGATGGGAATTTAATCTCTACAGGTAGATTTGCATCGTCCCCATATACAAGATAATACGGTGAGGTGCTTGTGGAGCTCTTCGGAGAAGTTTTATATGCCCATAAAGCCATAGATAACTGTTCGTGCCATGTTCTTGGATGGTCATAAATAGTACGCGTTAGGATTCTGATTAGAGTTTTGTTGCTTCTTTCGGCTTGAACATTTACTTGAGGGTAGTACGACGTGGAGAATACTTGCTTGATGCCATAACTTTTGAGCAATTTCCGCACACATTTATTTACAAATGGAGTGCCATTATCTGTTACGATGTGTTTTGGCACTCCAAATATGCATATAATGTGTTCTTTGATGAAGGCTGCTATAGTTGCTCCGGTCGTGCTTCTGAGAGGTACAACTTCAACCCATTTGGTGAAGTATTATGTGGCAGTGAGTATATGCTCATGTTGCTTTGACGAGGATGGATTGATTTTTCCAATGAGATCCAGTCCCTAGCTGTAGAATGGCCAAAGGATGTTTACCGGGTGGAGAGGAAAGCAAGGTATGTGAATGAGATTGTCGTGGATTTGACATTGGTGACATTTCTGAAGAAACAAAGCTGCATCTTTTCCATGGTCAGCCAATAATATTTCTCATGGACTTGGAAAAATAATTTCCTCTTACCATGGTGTTCTCCTTCATGCACTTCTTTCAAGATGATCTGAATATCTTCATCTACCAGACATCGCAGCAGATTGACGCCGAAGCTCTTCCGGTAGAGTATTCCTTCATGAAAAACAAATCTCTTAGCTTTTTGGATCAAGTGTGTCGTTTCTCGTTTTTCTTGAGGTTTGATATTATCTCGAAGGTATTTGATATTATCTCGTTTTTCGCCAGGCTTGTTCATCCCTGTTGAGGGCATGGTACGTCTTTGCACAGTGAGGGTTGCCTCCGAATCTTCGAATTGTATTTTTGAGGCTAGAGTGGCCAAGAAATCAACATGTCTGTTGTTGTGCGCCCCTTATGTACAATTGTCGCCTCAGCAAAGTGAGTTAAAAGCTTATATGCCTTAGATCTATACGGGGCTAGTGTTTCTTCCTTGAGAAAATATACACCATTCATTTGGTTTACTAGTAACTTCAAGTCTCCTCGTATTTCGAGACGTGTCGCTCCAGCTTACTTGGCTAACGGGAGTTCCAATAGAAAGGCTTTATACTCGGCAGAGTTGTTGGTGCATTTATAGTCCATCTTGAGTGAGTGTGAGAATACTTCACCTGTTGGCGAAACTAGCACAACGCCGACTCCTTTAGTATTGTATCTGAGTATAATAACCAGGGTTCTTCTTTAGCGAGTAAAATGTCTGGGAATTCTCCAGGTACGTCTTCATGAGTTGTTGTATCATCTTCTCCTGAAAAGGATGCAAGTAGATCTGCAACTGTTTGTCCCTTTATTTCTTTTGGGGATACGCATGATATGTCGAACTCCGACATCTGCAACAACCATTTAGCGGCTCGTCCTTGAGAGCAGGTTTTTATTGTAAAAATTTTATAGGGTCATCCTTAGCCATCAACACTACTTTATTTGGCAATAGATAATGCTGAAACTTATGAACGACATGGACCAAGGATAGACATGCTCTTTCAAATTTGGGGTATCTGAGCTCTGCATCTCTTAATGTACGACTGAGATAGTATATGGGAAATTCAGTCCCCATACCGTCTTCTTGAGCTAATAGAGCTCCAATGGGCACCTCACTGAATGCCATATAGAGAAGTAATGGCTTTCCGGGAGTTGGATATTTTAAAACGGTTGGCGATAACAACAATTGTTGAATCTGATGAAATGCCTTTTGTTATGTATATGACAAGACGAAACTCGCATCCTTCTTCAACATGGGTGTAAATGAAGCAACAAATTGAGCTAGTCTGGGAATAAAGCGTCGAATATATGAAACCTTTCCCATGAAGCTTTTGAGTTCCCTTACGGTGCGTGGCGGTGATAGATTATGTCTTGGTCGGGTCCACCTTAATCCCTTATGTTGTTAAATGAAATCCCAGAAACTTCCCGGAGGATACACCAAAGGCCCACTTCATAGGATTCATCTTTAAATGGTATTCTCGGCATCTCTCGAAGATCTGGCGTAGAACGTTTGCATGGGATGCTCTTGTTTTGGATTTTACTACCATATCATCGACATAGTCTTCTACTTTCTTGTGCATCATGTCGTGGAAGATTACTATCATGACTCTTTGGTAAGTAGCGCCGGCATTCTTCAATCCGAAGGGTATCACTGTATAATAGAAGTTCCCGATAGAAGTTCGAAACGCGGTTTTCTCAGTATTATACTCGTACTTCTTTATTTGGTTGTAGCCATTGTAGCCATCCATGAATGAAAATATGTTTTGTCCACTGGCACAAGCATGTCGGTGTTTGGGAGAGGAAATTCATCCTTGGGACAGGCTTTGTTCAGGTTCCTGAAGTCTACGCAACATCTTATTTATCCATTCTTCTTCTTAATGGGAACAACGTTAGCCAACCATGTGGGATGTTGGATAGGTTTGATAAATCCTGCTGCTAGCAACTTATGAATTTCAGTCTTGATTAGTTCCTCGACTTCGTGTTTGAACTGACTGAGTTGTTGTTTGACTGGTTTAACGTCAGGAGCAACGTGCAAGTGATGAGTGACCAATTTGTAATCCAACCCTGACATTTATTCGTATGTACAAGCAAATATGTCTTGATATTCTCCGAGTAGGTTTATAAGCCCTACTTTTTTTTTCCGGTGACAAGGCTGAGTTGATTGAAACTGGTCGTGGATCTTATTCTTTTCCTAGATTGATAGTTTCAAGTATGTTGACCGCAGCGTCTATACCTTCTTGTAATTTCCGTGGCGCATCCTGGACCTCCTTATGATATTGCTTCTCACTGTGGATGCATATCTGTGTGCGGGGAAACTCGGTGCAGGCTTCCCCTGTTAATTGCTAACAGCGATTACGGAGGTAGACTACTTCCCGTCACTGTCGTGACTAGTTACGAAACTATGACTTATCTTAGCATGTTGAGGATTTGCGATGCTGGAGACCCCATGGTGATATCCAGAGGGTCTGGAAGTTGCTCCTGATGACCCGTCTTTTGCGGCAAAGTTCAATGGTTCGTCTGCTATTGATGCCCAGTTAGGCAACGCCGTGCCGTAAACTTTGTTTGATGGTTCGACGACATCATCTTCTGGTTTGAAGAACTCAACAACATATACAAGAGTGTACGGTGATGACGACATTGTTATGCGTATGATTTTTCCATTCATCACTGTTTTTATGCAATGGAGGTAGGTGAAATGAACATCTTTGTTGTCATGTAGCCATGGGCGCCCCAATATAAGTGTTCGAGATCTTTCGTAATGATGTAGAATTTCACCTTGGATACAGTGGGACCAACTTGCAAAGTTAGATAAACATGGACAAAGGAATTAGCGCGGTTACCTTCGAAATCCTTCATTACTATGGGATGTTGTATGATCTGGCTTTGTGGAACCTGCGCAACTTTGAGCGTCCTGAGTGTAATGATATTGGAAGATGCTCCTGTGTAGATATGGGCCCTCTTAAATCTAGTCTTCTTGACGTGGGCGGTAACGTACATGGATCGATTGTGACCCTCTTCATCCATCATGTCTTCCTCGGTGAAGGTGACGTTATTTATAGTTGTGTTGTCTGACAAGGCTGTTTCTATCTCCATCAGAGATGGATTCAGGTGTGTGTCCACGACTATGCGGTTGAGAGAAACAAAGGTGCCGACACGTTGGTCCTTAGGAAAGTGAATAATCTCGCACAAGTTTTTAATTAAGAATATGGCTTCCTGGTCCACTGGTTTTTCTGTAGTGATGAAACTCCCAATATGGTGAGGTGGAGGATCACCAGTCGAGAAATCTATCCTTGGTTCTGTGGAGCCTGGGCCTCGTTCAAAAGCCCTACGACATCCTACTTCTTCTATTATTTCGACAAGAAAAGAGAATAGAGCACCTACCACATCTTCAAGTCCCGCTAGAATTTTCGCTTGAGATTCTTGTCTTCGCATTAGCTCAGCCAGAGTGATTGGTGTTTCGAGCGATTCAGTAGTACCGTTGGTGAGATGCGGGTTGGTGATGCCATTATCTGTTGTAAGGGAATTGTGAGCATCACCATTGATATTGACTGGGGAAATGTTGGAATTGGTGGTAATTGAATCTGACCTAAGACCGGCCATTTTCAGAAAATTGAAGAATTGAATTCCAAATAGTTGAAATATTGGATTCGTAACTGAGATATTGATCTCCCACTGTGGTCGCCAATTTTTAATACCTAATAATAATTCTAGGCAAAACAATGTACTGTAGAAGTACTTTCTTTAGATTTAAAAATCAAAATCGTATAAGGAAAGCCTAAACCACGATAGTAGCCGTTCCGCCCTGCTTCAGTCACAAAGAGAGAGAATGGGTTGACCTTAGGGGAGGAAAGCAAAGAAAGTTGAAGGAATTTGTGTGTTGAATTTTGTGCAGAGAGGCTGAACTATTGAGAAAATAAAAAAGCTTGACAGAGTGATAAACTTGTTGTTATTCTGAAATGGGCGAAGTAGCCTATTTATAATAGTTGAGAATACACATGTTTCCTTGTAAAGTAATGGAGGAGTGGAAGTCGTGGGGGTAATGGTATAACCTCCTTGGAATCTTCGGGAAACCATTACTCCATTACTATGATATCAACATAACCTTATCACTTGAGGTAATGTAGAGTCTTCTGCAGTGATGGACAAAGTAGTAATGAAGGATAAAGTTGAGGTTAAAGAACCTTCAAATTCCAACAGAAGGCGATAATCGAGAATTCATTGTAACTGCTCAAATCATATTTGCTTTATTCCTTTCTCGTTATCCTTGTAAGATTTTGCAGATTCCTTTCTCTTATTCCTTTCAATCTTCCTCATGTAAAAATGTACCCAAATTTTCTGTTAGTTATACGAAGAGTTTTCTTCATTTGTTAGTTATATTAGTTGTATGTTAAATTAACAATAAAAAATAAACGGTAAATGAGAATTAAATGAGAATTGTATACGCAAGTATAAGAAATTTAAATTTTTTTATTTTTTATTTTTTATATCGTAAATTTGTAAAACAGAAAATTGTATTTTTTTTCTAACCGACTTTTGATTAGCAACAGAAATAATTGTTGCTTAATTTCACATAAAACGTTTCTCTAATTTTTGTTTAAGCAACGAACATAAATGTTGCTTTAATTTATAAATGTTACATAAAATTTGTAACGCCGTTTTTACAACGGATATTAGCGTTGCTGAAATTCTGGGCACGGAAAAACCCGTCGTAAATAGCGTTTTTGGTGTAGTGCAATAATAATAATAATAATAATAATAATATTTTTTCACAATTATCATAACAACTTTTTTTTGTCAAATAAAAATATTTTTACAAGAAAATATATAAAACCAAAATTAAATAACATTCAATACTTGTAAAATATTAGTTATAAAATTAATAATATATAAAGAATATTGGGTTGTTTGTGTCATTTATAAGAAAATGTGAGGGTATTAAAAGAAATCATCTTAAAATTTATTATGGAGTTTTTTTTTTATAGCTTTGAAAAACTCCTCTCCCCAGCTTCTAAAAACTAGTCTAAAATGTGCTTTTAAAAAAGTCACTTTCAATATCTTTTACCAGACACCCATATGAGAATAAATTACCTAAATTAGGTTTTCAAAGTGCTTTTGAATAAATAAAAACAATACCAAATTCAACCTAATATTTAAGGTTTGTTTTTGCTTTGCTTGACGCCGGTTTTCGGCTTGTTCTTGTCGTTTAAGTGCTCCTTCATGTATTTCTACAGTTTTTCTTGCACTTATATGGTGTTCATTCATAGTTTTTGGTTCGATTTCGTTAGGTAAATAATGTTCGGCTCTTGCCGGAAAACTTTGTCTCTTCAAAAACATCAAGATCTAGGTTTTCCGCATATGACGTCGTTTTCAAAGTTTGGACAAATCACTCCCTTTCATGGGAACACATCTCCAAGAAGAATTTTTTTTATCAAAATGGTTGAATACTTCTCCAAAAAAAACTATTTCTTTTCTCTTTTTCGAATACTCAAAGACGGTACTCGTACAGTTCTCCGTTCTTTCTCTTATAGGATTATTGGTTGATATGTATTATCGTATTTTTGTTCCTAGAGAATTATTTTTGTCCCATTCATAATCAACAATTAAATTTTTACGAATGAAGGAGAATTGGGTTGTTCAAAACAAATCTCTTGAAATTTAAGTTTTAAAACATCTTTTCACCTTATAATTTTGATTCAAAATTTCAACATAACCAATTTAGAGATTGTGAGATACTGGGACCAATCCATTGACAAGGGAAAATTCTTTGTGACCCACGCACATGGCCATATATAGGTCCACTGAGTCGACTCCACCCTATATTACTACCTTTACTTTTGGTACCGTTCGTGAATCTGTGGAAGAAGGACTTAGGATCTGGATGAAGCATGCTGCACTACTGACACGTTAACGTGGCTTCCTAAAGATTATATCGTGATGTTTAGTTGTCTGTCTTGCAATCGATGGTTCCCTATGTTGGCCCAATTTATTTTCGAGGCGTCTTTTCATTTGATACAATATATTTTCAGATTTCCCCCCTGATTTATGGATAAAGCAACTAAACATTAATGCGCAAAGCGTGAGCTGACGATGATGCAACTACTTAAGGCTGTTATCTGCTAACAGAAAATAAAATGATATGTTATCAAGCTTTACGCAAGATGCAACTCAAAAGTGAATTTTACTGCGTGCAAGGTCGCCTTCGTCTATTAGATAAATTTTAATTTGACCTGTAAAAGTATAGGTTATGTCGAGATCGTATCCTATGCTTGTTGTTTTGTATAGGATTGAGCTAGTCTAGAGGTGGCACCGCCCTGTTTTGCTTGAGGTACCACGGAAACTGGAACTGGAACTGAAACAAAAATTGGTTATTACTTTTTAAAATTGTCCATATCAGTGTGCAAAGCTGCTGGCCATATATCATTTTTTCCCTTATGTTTTTATATAAATAGTAAATTTTTGGTAGGTTATAGTAGATCTCATCAGAATGATATGGATCAATACTTTTATAAGACATATGTCTTTCTTTTCTGATAATATAGTGTAGCAATCTTGTAAATAAAATGTATTTTTAATTTATATATGATTTATGCGACACATATGCATAACATATATATTTATCAGGCCATGGGTTATAAGCCCAAAGGTGTCATTATCCAACTACATAAAACCCAACAAAACAAATTTAACATAAAAAACTCATTATAAACCAACTGTCCATATTACCCTTGCTTATTATTCAGCCCAACTTCAGAAACTATTCACGCCCATCACGCACATTTCACCTTAACCTTACAGAGTTTTTTTTCCCTTCACCTTACGGAATTTTTTCCTCGTCTTCATCTTCATCATCAGTAGCTTCATCATCCTCGTCTTCATCTTCGTCATCAGTAGCTTCATCATCCTCGTCTTCATCTCCATCATCATAGCTTCATCATCCTCGTCTTCATCTTCATCATCAATAACTTCATCATCCTCATCTGCATCATCTACAACTAGAATCAGAATCAAACCAATTTCAAAATATTGACGAAACGGTTGTTCATTATCATCAGTAACATTTTCAACCTAAAATAAAAACAAAATCATATATCAAAATCAAAAATGGTTTCATCATCTGTTAGGTTTAGGTTTCATCTGTTTCGAAATCAATCTTCCATACTTAGGTTCAAAGATAGAAAGTTTCAATTCCATTTGTTTTCACCCTTATTTATTTATGATTCAATTATGTTCAGTTTTGGTTTCATCGTTTTTTTTCGTTCAATAAAATTTCAGATGAAAAAAAACGATGAAACCTTTTGGGGTTTCATAGTTTTTCTTTTTTCATTCAAATAAAAGAAAAACAGATGAAAAAAACACTATGAAACCAAAATAAGTTTCATAGTTTTTCTTTTTTCATTCAAATAAAAAAAAAACAGATGAAAAAAACACTATGAAACCGAATAAGGTTTCATCCATTTCAATTACATTTTTCTGAAGAAAAAATGTCTCAGCATATAAAAAAACAATGAAACCGAATAAGGTTTCATCCATTTCAATTACATTTTTCTGAAAAAAAATGTCTCAGCATATAAAAAACAATGAAACCGAATAAGGTTTCATCTGTTTAAAATACATTTTTCTGTAGAAAAAATGTCTCATCATATAAAAAAACAATGAAACCGAATAAGGTTTCATGCACATCAATTACATTTTTCTGTAAAAAAAATAGGTTTCACTGATTTTCAACTAAAAATAGGTTCCATCATTTTTTTTTTGGTTCAAATAAATTTACAGATGAAAAAAAACAATGAAACCAAAAAAGGTTTCATCTGTTTTAAATACATTTTTCTGTAGAAAAAATGTCTCATCATATAAAAAAACAATGAAACCGAATAAGGTTTCATACACATCAATTACATTTTTCTATAAAAAAATAGGTTTCACGGATTTTCAACTAAAAAACAGGTTCCATAATTTTTTTTGGTTCAAATAAAATTACAGATGAAAAAAAACAATGAAACCAAAAAAGGTTGCATCTGTTTAAATTACATTTTTTGTAAAAAAATGTCTCAGCATATAAAAAACAATGAAATCTAATAAGGTTTCATACATATCAATTAAATTTTTTTTTTTTAAAAAAAAGGTTTCACTGATTTTCAACTAAAAAATAGGTTCCATCATTTTTTTTGGGTTCAAAATAAAATTATAGATGAAAAAAAACTATGAAACCGAAAAAGGTTTCATAGTTTTTCTGACGTTTCACCAACAAAAAACCCTAATTTCGACAATGATGATATATCATTATATTTTGTTGATGATTTTCGGCGATGACGATCTGGAGGTGTTGGTGATGTTTGTAGAGGATAGAAGGAGAAAGAAGATGTGTTGTTGTTGGTGGATTTGGACATATAGTGGTGGAGGAGAAACAATAACGACGAGGAAGCGATGGGAAATGAGGAGGTGTTGTTGGTGAAGGATACGAAGGTGTTGTTGTGGCGGAGGAGGTACTGTTGTTGCTGGTGATGGTGGCGGGGGAGGTATTGTTGCTGCTAGTGATGGTGGTGGAGAGGAGAAGAAGAAGAAGAGAGGTGTTGGTGAAGGATACGAAGGTGTTGTTGTAGCGGAGAAGGTACTGTTGCTGCTGGTGATGGTGTCGCTGCTGGTGATGGTGGCAGAGGAAGTATTGTTGTTGTTGGTGATGGTGGTGGGGAGAAGAAGAAGAAGAAAAAGAAGAAGAAGAAGAAAATTAACATACCTAGGTTATATATGGAAGGGCATCTCGAGTATATTAAAAATAATTAAAATCTAACTTTAATTAGTATTAAGTGAAATAGGGTTTTTGTCTCATTTTTAATGAAAATGGTTTTTCTTTATAAAAGATAATATATGAGGGTTTTATACATGTTAAGTTTGTTCACCTTGATCTTTTATATCAAATTTTGTATATTTATTTATAATATCAGTTACACGATGCCCAACCATGATTGAATGGTACATAAAGATTGTCTCAATACCAAGAATCCATCAACATCAAAAAAACCTGTTTAAAAGAAAAAAATAAAATAAAATAAATAAAACCAATGAAGTCATCACCAGTACAACCTCTCTCTGGGTAAGATATGGGCGGATAAGGTTCCCACTATTTTCGTTACACTATATAGATATAGAGAAAGTAGAGTGATAAAAAATAGTTCTCGTGAATTTGGTGGAACCGATCAAGCTACTGCTTCTTCAATCAATTTTCTTTTTCTTTCTTCCGTAATGGAATATTCCTACCATTTCCGTTGCCCTTTCTTGAGATTTTTCGTTGCTACTCTTTTTGTTGGGTATGTTGGTGCTCATTCTTCTTCTTCTTCGGGGAATTATAGTCCTTGTCATTTTCCAGCCATCTTCAATTTTGGTGACTCAAATTCTGATACTGGGGGTTTTTCTGCTGTTTTCGGACAAGCTTGGCCACCAGCCGGGGAAACCTATTTTGGTGCTCCTGCCGGAAGATATTCGGATGGACGCCTCATCGTAGATTTCATAGGTATGTAATATTATTCAGTGCTTCAAAACCTTCCATAAGGGGGAAAAATACTAGACTCGATTTCTTAAAAGAGTGCACAACTGCACAGAGGTGTAAAATCTGTGTTCACCCCATATGCAAGTTCTTCGACTACAAATTTTTTTTTTTTTTTTTCTTTTTTTTTTTTGCATTATAAGAGCAATGATGTCAAATTAGAGTGTCTTTGTTTCTTGGAAATTTTTTTCTTCTAAAAACTAGTAAATAAATTCTCGGCTCTTCAAAGATTCTTGTCTATTCCAAATATAACCAAAATCAGCTAGCTGTGCCACACTGCCACTACCTCCTCACATATCAGACTCTTCGTATCTCGTTCCAAATCAACATATATACGACAAGCAACTTCATACATAAAGATCTCGTGGAAACAATCATGCATGTGGTCATATTTAAAAAAAAAAACAACAAATCCAGCCTGTCTGACAGCTTAATTATTTTAAATTCAAAGCCCTTTTATTTTTAATTGCATCTCCTAACAAGACCTTGCATACTTATAGCAAGAATTTTAGACCTGCCTCCTGCTTTTTTATTCACATTGATAACTAATATATGTCTAATTAGTGTTGTTTGGCTGATAATTTATTATGCAACAGATAGTTTCTAATTTATATATCAAAACAAGTGCAAAATAAAGGTGAAAGATATGACTTTCACTTAAGATTTTATCCTATATTTTGTATTTAGCTCATGTAATATTTAATATTTAAACCATTGAAATTCTACATGGTTTTATAATATTTTTAGCCCTTCAATATTAATTTCTGGTTTTTCCACCGTGAACAATTGAACATTCTAACAATACGATTATTATAAATATTTCTTTACCTTTTTAATGGGTAAAGATTATGATGATATATAAAAGAACGTAATACTGAAGTCGTAGTTATGAATATTGAAGTTGTTATTTCTGATAATTATCATTACGTAATTGATATATTTTTCAAAAAAAAAAAAAACCAAAATATTGTGACAAACATCTACTGTACTAAGTGTCTTAAAACACAAAGGTTTTTTTTTCTTCATGTTTTTCAGCGGAAAAACTGGGATTACCTCATCTCAGCGCGTATCTAGATTCTATTGGGATAAATTTCACTCATGGAGCTAACTTCGCGACTGCTGCATCAAGGATTAGAAGGTTGAATCACTCGCTTCCTCAGGGTGGACTCAGTCCAATTTCATTGGATATTCAGAAGAATGAATATGCACAATTCACTACAAGAACTCAAACACTTCGAAATAGAGGTAAATATCATTGTTATTTTTAAAAACTTTACTAGCATAATATAAGTATGCAGGTTAATAATTAAATAATCAAATAAGCGTTTATATTTTGTTTAATTTACAGGTGGAGTTTTTCAAAGTTTGATGCCAAGAAGTGAATATTTTTCACGTGCTTTATATACTATTGATATAGGTCAGAATGATATCACTAGTAGTTATAACATTAGTATGTCAAAGGAGCAAATTAGAGATTTAACATCTGACATCCTTGATCAGTTCTCCGAAAATATTAAGGTATGTAAATTTTGCATTTGTTTTTCTTGAATTTCCTCTGGAAAATCATTTGTGCACCACTTGCTCTAGCTTGAGCCTAGTTAATACTGGGACACAGTGCCGAAACTAGGATTTATACGTGAAAGGGGCTTGGGCTTAAAAAAAAAATCTTCACCAGTCTGGGGCTTACATTTTCTTATATAACCCAATCTTTTCTTTTTTGCTAGATATATAACCCAAATTTAGTATATTAGGGTTTTTGAACCTTTTGAGGGGTTTGATCAAAGGGAATTTACTCTATAGTTGCACCCGACTTAGTCAACCAAAAAAATCAGTTGTTTTTGACAAATTTTTATCTAGCTAGTCTTTCTTTTTTTCTCCAAGTATCATTATAATCAATTGGATATAAAATAATTGGTGGTGTTGCTGAACCTGAGCAAAATAATTTCCATTTAATCTGATGGGAACTATAATCTTTAAATGGCATGGACTATATTCAGGATATCTACGGTCTAGGAGGAAGATATTTCTGGATCCACAATACTGGCCCAGTTGGATGCTTAGCGTACATGTTACATTCCTTACAAATTACTGCGGGGCAAATCGATGAAGTGGGTTGTGTCAAACCTATCAATGATATAGCTCAGTATTTCAACCGAAGGCTAAATGAAATAATTGTTAAACTCAGAAAAAAGCTCCCATCAAGTGCAATCACGTACGTTGATGTCTACAAAGTCAAATATTTACTCATCAGCGAAGCTAAAAAATATGGTAATTTTCTAATTTGATATACAAAAATTTTGGACAGACTATCCAATTAAACTACACCAAACAAAACCTAAAATAAGATCCCTATTTTTTTTTGGAAGGTGACCCTATTCTTTATGTGTTTACACGGTTTTTAGGTAGTTTATTTGGATGTTCTGTCCAGAACTACTGTTTGGTATGACGGGGTTGAAATGAGTCTGAATATAAATGGATTTGATTTGATGATTTTTATATTGAATTGTACGTATAGGATTTAAGCAGCCTCTTAGAGCTTGTTGTGGGCATGGTGGTAAGTACAACTTTAACTCAAATTATGGATGTGGAGCAAAGATGAAAGTGAATGGGACAGAGATAGTGGTCGGCTCATGCAACAATCCGAAAGTCAAGATTTGTTGGGATGGTGTCCATTATACTGAAGCGGCAAACAAGTTTGTGTTCGATCAAATTGTTGATGGTTCTTTCTCGGATCCACCAATTCCATTGACTATGGCATGCCATAGACCAACTTGACTCATTAGTATAAAAAGAGATTCTCAGTGAAAACGAGCTTTTTAATTTGAAGCCACTAATACTAATCGAGGTGCCTCATTGGTCTTTCGATTTTATCAGGTTATATATATTATGTTATCAATTATTCTCTGTCCACTCATCTTTTGCATTTCTGGTCTCTCTTATAGTATATGTTTTGTCTGTCATGTGCCCTTATTTTAATAATGATTAATTTTCTAGTTTTACAATTTTGATCTTGACATTGCTTGATCAATTTTGGTTTAAGTAATTTTTTGGGGTTTTGGTTCAATATCGACGTAACTGATCAAATTAATAACCAAAATGTACCATAACGGGTACGACGAACCATGATTGGATGGATGATACATACGCTCTATCAAACCATCGTTTGTAGTTCTTAAATGAAACTATAAAAAAAATTATGTGTGGAAAAAGAACATAAACACGAGAAAATTGAAAAAGGAAAGAAAGAAAAGAAGAACCTACTGGTTTTTCAAATTAATCCCACAACTACATATTTTTATAGACTTACCGATTTTCCAGAAGAATATGTCAGTAATTCATACACCGCATCTCTTTCTTTTATTAAGGGTTTTATTAATTGATAAATTTTCATAAATAATTAAAATTTAAATTCATGATTGATCGTTTTGAACAATCTATTCTGTTGAAGACACAAATTAAAGAAAAGAGTTTTTTTCTTCATTTCCTTTATAAATTCTTTTGTTTATAGAATAAAAGATGGGGTTAATTAAAACGAATCCTTTACGGATATTTCTCCAGAAAAAAAAGACCTTAGAAAAAGAAAGTATGAAAGCATAGATTACTATGGAAAACAGTATATAAACCATTATGTGAAGAGGGATGGGTTTTCAAAATATCAAAAATTATAATCGAGCGATGCTAGTTAAGATGGGTCGGAGATTAAAAAAAAAAACCAAACCCTTTAGGCTTCAATCTTAAAAGCCAAATATTATCTAAAAGGGGATATTATACGTATAGACACAACATCAAAACAAAAGGATAGGTGGGTCTGAAAGGAATGTTAAAAGGAGTATAACAAATAAAAAAAAATTGTATATGAAATATAGCAAAAATAATGAATATAGAAATTTGGAAGAATTATTGAATCCCATAAATTAAACAACCGGTCAGTAAGCTTGCTAATGGAACTCGGACCCTGACTATGGTAAGTCAACTAATTTCTTAAGATAAAACCGGGGATATTAGCAAGTTAAATGATTGTTTTGATCAAACTACCATCACCCATATTCTGAAAATTACTGTACCTAACCAAGAAGGAAATGATAACGTGATGAGGTGTCGAACTCGTTAAAATTAATTTCTTACTTCTTTTTACACTAACTAGCAATACATAGATAAGCAGGTTTGTTCCTAAGGGAGCGTTGAGCTAAAGTTGCCAATTAAATTTTTAAAAATAGGGAAAATACAAATCTACAAAAATAAATACTATTAATACAAACGATAGATGATAACCATCAATGAGTCTTTCTCCACTACTGAAAAAATATATTATTAATCATACAAGTGTAAACTTCAATAAACTATTGTTAACAACTTTAAATTAATTATAAGTTCAACTAACTAATCTTCAATTTCCTTAATTCGCCGCGTAGAATTAATTCTCTAGCGGGTTCTAATCAAGTAAACCACCTAAAATAGGAGCTATAGGTGTTTTCAATCAATTGCATTAGTATTTATAAATCAAGTTGCTCCTAACTACATGCTCATAAGTTTGACATGTTAACCTAGGGTTATCTTTTAGACACAAATTGAATCCAAGAAGAAAATACAGTTTATCAAACCGTTAAAGCGTGAAATTCAATTGCGACGGCTTTCTCTTCGGAACTTGTACCAAAACCTTGAGAAAGAACCTACAAAACCAAAAGAAGGGATGAGATGTGAGATATTAGAGGTCTCTCTCTTATTAAAGTTGTTTCCCATTTAATAGCTTCTAACTTGTAGAAACCCTTTATTTATGAACAAAATGATTTAATTTTTTTTTAAAAAAAATTAAAATTTCCATCTAATAATCAAACCAAAAATGCACTCAAACACAGAAACGTCCATATAAAATTTTGAATTAATTACATTAAAAAGCCTACTAATTTTAGGCATACTCATTTTATTTTAGGACTACCACTAAAAGTTAAAATTGAGTCAAATTATTAAATAAAATCAAAAACCCCTTATGCAACTGTTTTTGTTAATGACTAATATGCTTATTTAGTGTTAATTAATTCAAATAGTAGTTAAATCAAATTGGATTATAGTTAGTGTTAAATGGTAAGAATTAGAATAGAGTTTTTTTTTTTTGAAGTTGAAGAAGAAGGAGAAGAACTTGAGGAAAACTAGGGTTTTGAGATTTTGGTAGCAAAGATGAAATTTGATTGTGTCGACGTATATTCTAGTGGTGAAGAAGAAGTGGGTGCATCTACAAATCAGAAATCAGATTATCGTGCCTTCGATCCTACCGATTTGGGTTTTTTTTTGGACGAACAAGAATGTGTAAACCAAAGCATAAATGAGGATTTTAATCAAGCAAATAAAGATGCAAATCAGAAATGAAGATCTTAATTTTTCCAACCTTCACATATACGTGTTAAGGATCTCCAAACATGTATTTGTAGTCTATATCTCTAAAATGTTATTTTTTTTTTGCAAATTTTGACCTATTTTCTGACCTACGTATTACCCAGAATCAACGGTTACAGTGACATCGTATCCAACGGTTCCACCTCTTCTCAGAAATTACGAACCAGAATCGATGGATATGGTCATAAACAACGACCGATTCTGGTTCAGTTTTGGGGGAATTGGTAAGTGAAACAATTGTCGATGTGTGTTGTTCTATGTGCCGATTCTAGTTGAAAAAATTATCCAGAAAAACTGTGCTTTTCTGAATGCTAGAATCGGTATACAAGTCAGTTCACGTGTGCCGATTCCAACATTTGGAGACTTAAAAAGAAATCAAGACTAGGTGGAATCGGTGGAGATGAGAGGACCTAAAGGTTGATTGTGTAGAATCGTTCGACACAATTGTTACCTATCCACCGAATATGTTGGCCTAATTTGTCGATTTTTACTATAGATTGTTCAAGCGGTCGGTGATGACCAACCTGAACCCGTGTCTTAGATGGGGCCTGATACTTCTGCCAACAACTACACTAATTTAGTGTAGGAAAAGAAGGACGATGCAAGTAATTAATGGTTTATGGACAAAGGCACGAAGATAAAGTGCGCAATAGTCTTAGGCCGTCGTTCGAGGGATGACGTTTGGAAAAAAATTACAAAATGGCAAGAAAGAAAATCACCTAGCAAAGGACAGACCATATGTGAAGAGGACGTCGAGGGTCTACACGAATAAGTCAAAGAAGTATGATTGCTCGTTTAAGATTATAGTGAATAAAATTAAAGGTGTATATAAGCTTTCTAAAATGAACAATGGATGCAATAGTTAAGATGAATGTTAATTGGATTGTTCGACACTTTCCATAAGCTTTCTGAATTAAGACATTTTTTCATTAATAGATAAAAACTTAAAATTACATATTTATTTAAAATTAGGTGATACTTAGACCTAATATCTTTAGACCTGGAAAACATAGCACAAAGCTTCGACAAACAAATAAATCTTCATTTATTTCCTGGTATGAGATTCCATTATAGATGCATCTTCGAAATGACGAAATGGTTCGCCTTTCCATTTGGTATATACATCTTACGCCGCAAACCTGTCTCCTTTGTGTCTAGATAGAAACTCGTTGTACTTGTTGCATAATTTTCTAACCGCTATCGTGCGAGAAGCAACATACACATCCCCATAATCTAGAGGTGGTTTCATGTACTTACCTCCACTTGGGCATGAAAAGACCTGTTTTAACAAGATTCCAGGAAAAGTTTGTTAGGACGGTCATCTTCCGGAAGATCCAACAAGATGTAAATTTTTTTAACCTGTTTAGTCTGTCTCTTAACATCCTTATCTATTTCCTTTTGTTTGATTCGCTCGTTAATTTGTTTGGCGGCTCTTTGAGTATCTCTTTTTCCATAGCATCAATTGATTTGGTAGTTGATGACGATGAGTTAGCCATTATAGTAGGATTTCTTTTGAAGGAAGAAGTGAATGATGAAGGAGGATTTGTTTGTACGAAGTAGTGTATGATGGAGAACGGTTTATTCTATTTATATACATAAAGGGCCAACGACTATATTTTTTCAAAAAAAAAAAAAAAACTAACCGTTGAGCTGAAGTTTGACCATGTGCAATGAAAAATAACACATAAGACGTAATTAAAACCTTAGTTCAAAAACCAATTAAACCTTATAGTCACTACAATCCAAACATAACAAGTTCTTCAAAAGAAACATAAACTATTGTTTTAGATATAAATAAACATCCGCAACATCCTCTTATTTTCGACATCCTCTCAGTTATCAGCTTTAGTAGCAACAACATCTGCCAAATCAAATTCCCTCCACAGAACAATGACCGCTTCTGATTTTGCAACTTTAATGACCTCGTCAAGTTCGTCCAAAGAGAGCTCTTAAAATAACATCAAGACTTGCTCCAACTTTGTCTATCTTCCAAAACCAAACTTATATAGGTTTCGCATGATAGGTGGCTCCGTATTTCTATACGCATCGCACTCATGGATATGTGTATAATTTCTACTCCTCTTGCCATTACTCTCCATGTCTACAAAGAATAAATTGAAGAAAAAAGATAAGTATGGTTAAAGAGAAACAAAAATCAACAATCATTAATTTAATTGACAACAAAATCAGTAAATCCCAAGATGAACACAACATAATCGGTGGATAAGATAATGTTTATCCATCAATTCTAACCATAAAAGTTAACAGAAAAACAGTAAGAATGGATTGTATCCAGAATCGTTGGATAAGAAAGATCTTATCCACTGATTCTCATCTGAAAAAATTCAATTATCCAGTGATTCTAGATATAATATTTGTTAAGGTACAATACAAAAATAAAATGACGGATAAGAAGATATTTATCCAACGATTTTCATCTCAGAAAAGTAAAAAAATATATGAAAAAGTAGAATCGTTGAGTACAACAGATCGTATCCAACAACTCTTATATGAGAAAAAATTAAAAAAAAAAACAACGAATCGTTGGATACAATCTGCCGTATCCAATGATTTTGGGTATAGTAATCTAATCGAGGAATACGAAACGAAATCGTTCAATGAGGATGTATATTATCCACCGATTCTGATGCATATTTCATGTAGAACATACCAGAATCGGTGGATACGATACATCCACATTGAACGATTCTGGTAAAAATTCAGGAATTTGATTCACGAGAAGTAAGATTTAAACACTTAGATCAATCAAAAAAGCTATTAAAAGAACTATTAAAAATATGGGTTTACATAGATTCATCTTGTAGATCAGAATGAGATGGGAGCTCCGAGATTGTTTTTGGAAAAATTGGATTAGAGTTTTTAGAATTTGAAAAGTTTGATAGAAATAAATATTTTTTTTTGTTTAGGGTTTGATAGATTTGGAAATTAGTAAAAAATCGAAAGATTTTTCTATTTATATTATGATTTTAGTATTAGGATTAATTAATGAGTAGATGGTAGTTTGGTATTTTTGATAATATCTAATTAAATACATTTTATCCTACTCTTTCGTTGAGAGTAAAATTAGGTAGGGCTAAAATAAAATAAATAGGTTTAAAATTAACCAGGTTAAGAAAACCATAAAACTCAGTTGTTGTTTTTTTTTTTCAATTTTTTTCTTTTTGTCTGCTACCTTCTGCCCCAAAACATGGTAATAATAGTAGTAAATATACTCATGCACCACCTATCTATAATGTCAAAAGTTTTCCCCATGTGACCTCATGTGACAATAACACTACAGCCAATTTCGGGTAAAATATGGGCGGATAACGGGATAAGATTCCACTCTTAACACTATAAGTATAGACAAACTAGAGTGATGATAAAAGTTCTCGTGAATTCGGTGGAACTGATCAAGCTACTGCTTCTTCAATCAGTTTTCTTTTTATTTCTTTCATAATGGAATACTCCTACTACTTCCATTGTCCTCTCTTGAGATTTGTGGCGACCTTTTTCATTACCACTGTTCTCTTTGGATATGTTGCTGCTCATTCTTCTTCATCAGTAAATTATAGTCCATGTAATTTTCCAGCCATCTTCAATTTTGGTGACTCAAATTCTGATACAGGGGGTGCTTCTGCTGTTTTCAGACAATTTGGGCAACCAGAGGGAAAAACCTATTTTGGTGCTCCTGCCGGAAGATATTCGGATGGACGCCTCATCATCGACTTCATAGGTACGTAATACTACCCAGTGCTTCAAAATCTCCCGGAAGAGAAAATACAATAGCTTCGGACTCTCAAAAGATTGCACGTCGCTATTAATGCACATAGAAAGAATCCGCGTTCGCACGAAATTTCTAGCTGGGGCGGAATCAGTTTAGAGCGTTGGTATGCAATTATATACCCAGCCTATCTGATTTCCAATCCAAATTACTATTATTTTTGATGGTCTTTTGTCATAAAATGGATTCCTAAATCCGTTTTACACCCCTTCCTCCAAAACTTGGCTGTGCCTCTGTTTTTGGCCGATATACCTTCGTCTCTTTTTTAATTATCTTTTTTGGGTCTTTATATCTTGGAAAAAATATTAAAAATAAATAAATAAAGCTCCGGTCTTTAAAGATTCTTGCCTAATCCAAATAAAACCAAATTAGCCAGTTGGGTGATCTGTTCGATGCCACTACCTTTGTCTTTTACCTGCAGAAAAAGATTAACAGATACAATAAGCAACTTTGTATATATACTCATTTTTATTTGTTGATCTGTATCCATTGATACTTAATATCTGGCACTTATATATCCTCGGTTATCTTAAGCGATTTTACTTTTGAATTTTAAAGACGTAAAAATAATATACACCGATATATTATGCAACAAATAACTAAGTATTATATAATTAATTTAATTTATTATAAAAATTAAATATATAATTTTATACATAATTTAACAAACGAATTATAGATTTGCCTGTTAATCTCCGATATATTATTAGTGTTAGTTAAAGACCTTTCATCCTTTTATATAAACTGTTGTCGTACGTTCCCTTATTTGAAACCCAGTGGATGTTATTTTTTGGTTTAATCCATTTTTCTTTATTTTCATTAGGTGTCTATAACGGTGATTTTACGGTTCGTGTTATACCTCCATTCTTAGTCGTATTATCCATGGGCCACGTTATTAATAACTATTTTATAATTTATTTTTAAAGGTTTCTTCCGTATATCAAATAGGTTGTTATCTCCCAATTTTTCTAAAAATACTCTTTCCTTGCCTGTATAATTTTCCACATATACGAAGTTTAAGTATAAAACCTTAACATGTTCTTCTAACATGACATTGTAGTTGCTTTGTGATTCCGTAAAGTTCCATTTGATTCGAATTTTGAACCAACCTAGAAGACATCTCAACTTACACCATCTTTCACACTATATGTTTCGGAGACAAACCATCAAGAACCCACAAAATTCTAGATTAAAGTTACTGCTGTGGTAAATTTTAGCTTGTAAACAGATAGTAAAAGAAAATTATATTATAATTTTTACCCTTGCACCAACAACCTTATAATGCTTAGAGTCAGCACCACTTCCAAGGAAAGTTTTTCGAGTTACTTCCCTACAAAAAGAAAAGAACAGTAATACTAAAACATATCCTATGCATCCCAGTATTAAGAATTTGTTTAAGAATGGGAACAACTTATACTTGGTAGCAGGCTAGGTCACATAACGAATTTAAAAATCATGTCTATTTTACAATTATCTACATATCAATGTCTCAATGTTTTTGGTTACTTTGTGCACAAACATTTATAAATGCTCTCATAAACCACACACTTTACCAGTGATTCAGTGAAAGAAGATGCACAAACTGCAAACGAATTCTACAGAGCTTGACATATTTGTCTCATTTCGATAAGAAATCATCATTCGGTTGAACCCCAAAATTCGACAAAGAAAATACTAATATTTGTAGAGCACCATTTAAGAAGAGAAGCAGAATGTAGTGACTAAAACTGATTTATAATTGAAAAAATCTACAAATACAAACAGTAATGGCACATGGTTTGGGTAATTGTTAAAAATAGCAATTCCAGGGTTTTTCTGGTGGAATTTGAGGTATCCATATTTTCTTCATAGTAACACCACCGTACAATAAAATTTCACAATTTTTTAGTTCTAAAGAATCACAGTTTCTTTCCATATAGTTGTAGTGCCAACCAAAGAGATCCATGTACCATCCAGTTGCCATCTAGACTACAAATTGAATCGGCTTAATATGGAAGTGGGTGTCTTGGGATAAGACCTTTACCTATCAGTTAATGATAAAGAGAATATCCTCAACAATGCTTTCATGTTGTTCAACTTAACTTCTTAAGATAAGAGCGGACCATGTTATCAATATCCTCAATAATGCTTTCATGTTGTTCCTTTGAATAGGACAAAATTATCATCGAGTACATTAAACATAGATGCAAGGACAAATTCTGTGTCTAAGCATGACACTACTCTGTGTTTGATCCAGGTATTTGGTCATTCTTCGCTAAATAACGTTTTAAATACTCCAAAAACGTTTTTCATATGTTGATTCATTATTCTACGTTTTCTCTATAAGCTTTTCCATCTCTTCATAGGCAACTTTCCATCGATTCTTAAGATGATAAAAACCTACAAGAATATAAGATATAAATATTATAAGTTTCAGCATTAGAGTGATTCAGGGAAAAAGACAATGCATAACATTGCCTCCATGGTATCAATCTCTATGAACAATTTCCTTAAAGTCGAACAATATCTATATTTACAGCATAACAACATAATTTGTTTCAAATTGAAGCTATATATTTACAAATACCGTGAAGGACTTATGAAAAAGGATGTCAACCAAACATAAAAACTACTACTAACATGGTTGATAATGGAACATATAAATTGTCATCAAGTACCTCTGTAGTTGGGAGGAATTCCACTATCGTTGCCACCAAAGATACTAAAGCGACTCTTCCCACCGTAGATGACCAACCCAACTCGAAGTTTCCCAGAGAAGTAAAGTAGTTGAGCATCCTAAAAATAATTCAAAATCATTTCAAATTAAGAAAGTTATTAATGTGGCAACCTATAGACAACATTTGTCAACTTTAGTTTTCTAAATTTTATGCTACTGGTTAGCCAAGTTCAAAGATTGCTATTAACGTACCCAATGGAAATTAAGAAAAAAAATGTAAACTTGGATATGCTGCCAGCCCAACTCTTCTGTTGATTATATGGTAGCTTTTGTTTTCCATATCTTCTTCCAATTATATCGGCAACTCCTGTTAGAAAGCTAACATTAGTTGGTGGTTACTTGGAAAAACGATAAGTAAAGTTATCGAAGAAGGAGAAAGGTGATTATTACCATCCCCACCACACATCATTGCCAATGACATAATCCTAACCGGAGAGTCATGCCATAAGGCGAAAGAAGACAGGATCAATATCAGAACGTAATAAAGGGGCCTGCATTTTTACTGCCAGTAAAGATCACATTATCACTTTTTTAGAAAGCAAAAAAAATAAATCAACACATACCCGCATAGGCTTCACCTTTTGCAAATGTAAAATTGAAGTTTCCGAAGAATAGGAATAACATATCAGATTCTTAAGAGTCTTACATAAGGATGTTCAGTGGAAGACTCAAGGCCTTGAATTATGTAACAAATTTTCTCACTAATGCCATGAAACTAAGATATAACGGAATACAATATATTTTAGTGGAATGTGTTTCCATTTTTATTGTTTCTTTTACAGCCGCACTGCAATGGCTACTTGAACTACACAAATTGCAAGTACGTGCAGTCTCAGTGCTGATACCATTTGATGATCGTTTCGGAAAAAATCTAGTCAAGTAGCTGAGAAATCACTTTTTTCATTCTATGCATGGGTTCAGGAATACCATTGTTTGTACATAATCAGTGGAAGGTTGGATGAATACTAATGAAAACCGATACTGGTTGCTATTAGATGAAACTGTTTTATATTCCATGTATAATATTTTGATGAATGTCTATACCTCAGAGTAGTTGGTATAAGCTATAAAACGACTAATGTCCAAAACAAAGTGTAACACCGTGAATACCATTCTTTTTATAACACCGGAAAAGTTAAATGTAGGAGCGATTTTCAAAATCAGTTGCATAAGATTGAAATGCCAATTAATGTTCATACACGGATCAGTGAACACACCTAATCAATCTAATAAATCAAGTAATCTTTTATTTTACCACAAGATAAGTTTATGGCATCTGTAATTGACAATAAATTACTCGTATCTCATGAAAGCCATCTCTTTGCCGATCTTGAAAAACCTTTTGACCCCCTATTCTTCCCACCAAAGAAATCTCAAGCCTGAAAAACAAAAAACAACCAACAATTAAACATGAATTTAGATAACATGTTTTATAATTATTACACTTAACCAAACAAATACCAGTTTCTTTGAATCTTGCTATAATGACGACACCATCAAGAGAGAAAGTAGTTTATGTTTCTAAGCCCTCAAGGCATAAACCCGAAAAAAGGGGCCATTATCCGGCTTCACTTATGAATTTTTTTAGAGGTTAACTTTTTATTAGAAAGAACTGAAAAACCCTTTACTTAACTATATGTGAAAAAGGGATAGTAAAAAAACCCTGAAAACCATCGTTCAGTTGTAAATACCTCATCCCTTTATTTTATCAATTTTATTTTTAAGCATAGGCTAAACTTATTATTGTTCATCTTGGTGGGTGCTACACATCCATAATATAGCGTCATAACCAAGTTTAATGACGTTCATGGGTATACGTCATTATTTTCATTGATTCTTTCTGAAACTCCTGTCTTCTAATTTTCTATCTTTTCCCAGCAAAGAAAAGAAGAAGAAGCGGGCTCTCTTATCTGAAACCCAATATAGCATTCTCAATGATATTAATCCATAAAGATGATCGACAAAGTACCCATATAATTGTACAACTTAAGAGACAACGGCAGTTATAAGCCAATCAAATAACATGAAGATGGAATATCAAAGGCACATAATAATACATATGTCCGCTTTTTCCTGGTGGTTGTATTTTCCTACTGGACGTGTTGATTTAACTTCCTCATACTAAAAGTCTATATTGATTTGTAATACCTACAATGTGAAAATCATATCTTCAAAATCGAGTTCATTCTCCCTTAAAATCTGCTCCGATAGGCTTTCTAGATTGGGGAGGCAACAACAACCTAGGAGAAAGATAAATGAGTATAAAACAGTACCACGGTTGATATTTCAAAAGAATTATCTCGGAAACTTTGATGGAACTAAGAAGGGGAACAGAATATCACAGAAAAGATAATTCACAGTCGGGCACATGCGGTCCATGTGGCTTACTGCTTACACTCACCAACCACCAATTGAATGATATAGAATTCATACTATGGATATTTTCAGTAACATGCATCTCCATTGATAAAGGTAGATAATAAAAATTTAAAAAGAATGCATTAATCACCGAGATGAATTAATATTAATACAGTCCACTAAAAACATAAATTCTATTTGATCCAAAAACAGTTAGGGATATTGCACTTTCAATATATTGTGATTGTCGCACTTCTAATATTTGCATAATTAACTGAAATAACAATAGATAGTCCTCCCGGAAAAGAAAAAAAAATTGGCCCAAAAACCACACAACGATATATATGCATGTAAGTATGGGGAGAGACATTGTACCTCTGAAAGTTGACAATAGACATAATTAGGTTAATTTAATTATGGATTTCCTCATAAAGCTTGATATATTTGCAGTATTTATATCCATACTGCAAATCATTTGCAATCTGAACTACCTATTGCAAATCCATATCAACTATTAATGCAGCCAATATTTCGACATCCTTTAATTTTACAATACCCTCAAATGTAATATTGCAAATCCATAATTTTAAAAAGTTTCACCAAAAGTATAAAACAGTTATATGAGGAATCCAATATCAAAATAGAGATAATATCATACAAGAAACATGGGTTTACCTATTAAGAGAGAGAGATAAAATTCCTGATTTGAAGATAAATTTAGGGTTTCTCAATTTCATCAATCAATCCTGCAAATTAGAAAACCTTGTTAAATTTGCACACTCAAAAATCACAAACACATGCTAATTCGAAATGCAGTTAGAATCAAATTAGAAATTGATTAAGAAATCCAGAAAATCCAAATATTGAACAACCCATCAAAACAAATCACACAAAAATTTACCTTAATGTGGATCAAAGCTGAGAATATATTCACCATTCGGCAAACAGAAAACCCAAACACCTGAATTAGAAAAAAAAATCAAAACAAAATCGCACAAAAAAATAAACATATCAATCGAGAAAGATGAAAAGATTAGGGCTACGGTTCCTCCCCACTTGATATAAACCCTAAAACAATATACACTCTATTGTGTGTCTTAACTTTCTCAAAAGGTCAAAAAAATAAATTTACAATGATGTTAATTGAGATGAAACCGATATGGCATACCCAAACTTCTTGGGATTGATGATGTAGTTACGCCATTAGTGAATCAATAGTTATTGAAAAATATAAAAAATTATGAATTAAAAAGCTGGGGCTTAACTTTTGATAGCCAAAAATAAAAACCAAATTGATCAATCGAAAAAGAATTAAAACCAAAATGAGTTCATACTTGTTTTTCTTTGATCTCTTTAGATTTCTAGATATTTTATTTTTTTAAAGCATAGATTTCTAGATATGTGAGTTTATGAGTTGGTGAGCTTACGAAGAAGAAACCGATGGGGATCGAAGGAAGTGGATGGGGATGGTAAACCATACCCTGACTTTTGATATGGCCTAGGCGTGTGAAATTTTGTCTAACTGTGATCTAAACCCCATCCATTGATTAATCATAACCCTTAAGTATCTTTTAATCCTGATCACTCTTTATATATATCTCATCACAGAATCCCAACCATCCAATGACCTTCCTCATCATAGTTGTATAAACTTTAAATCCAGACTGCTATTTATCAACACCTAAAAACGGACTCTATAATCCTCACCGCCCTTTATACCCTTCTAAGAACCCATCTCAACCGCTCTTTATCTTTCCCCAAACGAAACTCCGGCCGCTCTTTATAACTACGTTGTGATTTATATTCTTGATGAAGATAAAGTGGCAAGATTAATGCATGCGTTGGTATTAAAAATAAAAAAAAATATAACACATGTGCACGGGTAGTCGAAAGACTTTTTTCCCCATATTTAGGACGATTTATATTGGTGTGTAAAATCAACAGATTTACCACATATGCATCCACCATGGATATGGCTAAATGATAAATTCATACAGTAGAGTGGTAAGTTTGTCCTTTTACCATGCGAGACAGAGTCTTCACTCGCAGTAGAGTTTACATTGTCTGACATAGTCTTTGTCTTTGACGTTAGAGATTTTGTCTCCAACGGTAGAGATTTTGTTTCTGGGTTATTATATTGAAAAAATGGGTGTAATGGACGAGAAATGGTTAAAATTGGCTCTAATGGACGAATACAAATTAGAGTTGGGTTAAATGGACCTAAAAAAGTCTAGACAATTTTATCCCCACCTTTATTTTTATATTTCCTTTAATCCTCTGTTCTCTCCAATTTAAAAACCAAATCTAAATTTTTTAATATCTTCCAAAATATATATCCGATTTTAATAAAACTTATATTCTTGGAAAAGATTTTAGATGATCTACAAATTAAGACCCATTGTTTATAGTAAATTAGAAAAAAAAAATTGGAAAAAATTTAGCTGGGATGAAACTGCCATCCTGTCTTAAACTGAGATAAAAAAGATTATTCAAAAAATATATATGATGAAACTGGTTGCATCCTGACATAAACTAATAAAAATAAATAATTCAAAAAATAGTTAGGATACTACTGGTTGCATCCTGACTTTGAAGTCTATACTACCACCCGTTCCATGTATGAAAAAAATAAAATAAAAAAAATCTAGCACAACAACCACTACTACCAACATTTTCAACCGTATTAAACTTCACATATTGCCACCACCACCTTTGATAGTAACGAAATACAACAAATACCCCCACCACCTCAACATAAAAATAAATAAATATGTAAAATATGCAAGATGAAACCAGAAACATCCTGATAAAAACATGTTTTTTTTCTCAAAATATGCAGGAAGAAACTAGATACATCTTAAAGATTTTTTTTTTGTCAGAATATGCAGGATAAAACTGGTTTCATCATGATTTAATTTATGGCGTTGTATGATGTATAACTTGTTATTTTATTTTGTTAAAATATACATAATAAAATTAGCTTCATCCTGATTTAAACCATAAAAGTTGCACCACCATTGGTAAAGTGATCATTCGCGATTACCTCCATCGTAACAACAACAACAAAATTTAGAAGAATTCATCCTTGTTTAAATTGAATAATGTATTTTTTTAATGAATAACGAATGGTAATTAAATGATTAGACAACACACTGTCACGTAGTTGCAGCAACGTCGCAAATGAACAACGTTAATGCGAGTCCTTGCTGTCAAAAAGAAACTGAAACAGAACCTAAAGAGAAAAGTAGAATACTTGCTGCATTAAGGAATAAAAATTCTAAAAAGATAATAATCAACTCGTGGTGTACAAGTGTATAACATTATAATGTTTTTAACCCAACTTATTAAAAGTATCAGTCAATGACCATTTGATTGAACCAATCACTTCATCTTATAATCGAAAATTTGACTGAAGGGTACAAATGTATAGTATATAACCTTTACAACAAACACAACAACATATGACATAGGTAACCCAGTCTAAAAATTAATAAACCTTTTTTCAACATCCTGCCAGCGTAAAAATTGTAAGTCATCAAGCAAGATAAAAATAGAGCTGAACAGAAGGCACATATAAAATTATTGTTAAGGTTCAGATCAAAGAAGAAGAAGAAGTTTGGGTTGCGATGGATTGGGGTGATAAAGGTGAATTAGTGGTTTTGTTGTATTCGATTGAAGTTTTAGATGATTTTTTGAGTTTCGGTACCCGAAACATTTTCCCTGATTCGACAATAGATAGGGGAGGGTACTATAGTTAGTTGTTTAAAATATTCAAACAACATAATGGATAGAATATTCAAGTTTAGGTATTAGAAAAGTATATTAAAGAATCTTGGATATTAGAAGAGTATCTAAATTTACTTGTCTTATAAACCTATAAATAAAAATTTAAGGATTATTCGGCCAAAATATATTCTATATATTATCTTCTTTATCTTCCTCTCTTCTCCTTTTTATTATTTTAATATTATTTTTATTATATAAGGTCCACCGAATATATTATAGTACCTAAGAGCGTCCACGGTCGTTGGACTATAAGACGGAACGAACACATATATACTCATTGGTCCGTCAAAAGCCAACCACAATGGGACGAGCATTAATAGTCGATGGTCCGGATTTTACACTGTTCACGACTAAAAATGGTCTGATTTCCGGACCAAACGAGTTATAGTCGCGCGGTCATATAGTGAACCGTCTGGTTCTAGGCTTTTGTGTAGTTAACCGTCTGGTGGCAAGCGTTCGTCTAGGATAACACTTCAAAACACGAGAGTTAACCAAAACTCTGCCTGATGAAGCATTCACCCAAGATTACGCCTGATGAAGTGTGCGTCTAGGATCACGCCCACTAACAGACGGTAACCAAATCACCATCCCATTCAAGCGTACTGCTAGATATCCGCCTTGACAAGGCGTAAGGCTGAGGCCCCGCCCCACTTCAAGCGTGC
Organism: Papaver californicum; assembly: GCA_023531435.1. Lineage (NCBI taxonomy): Eukaryota > Viridiplantae > Streptophyta > Magnoliopsida > Ranunculales > Papaveraceae > Papaver > Papaver californicum. The sequence goes on along the minus strand of JAJJMC010031210.1, from coordinate 2,255,283 downwards.
TCTGATGCTCCGCCTGTGTTTGATCCAAGCGTCTGCTTGATGGGGCGTTGATCCAAGCGTCCACCTGAGTTAGTGGGGTTAAGAAATTATGGCATTCATTAATGTTTGCTTAATAATGCTTTTGGGCTTTGAATCCTGTGGTTATGTTGGACCTTCAATTGCCTTATCACTTTAATGTTGAAAATACAATAGCAAGTAAAAGTGAAATTTGTATTCAAAAAGGTGGTTAGTATGATCCTAGCTAGCCTATTAATTGAGGTACTGGATGTGGTCGTGTGATTATGTCTTTTATAATGATGTTTGGGAACAATATGCTATTGAAATTCATTGCTTACTTTGTTACGTTTCCGAGCTGATAACTAGGTAATCCACTTGGTTTGGGGCGTTGATCCAACCGTCCGCTTGGTTTAGTAGGCGTTCGTCTATGAATCCGCCCGGTTCTTCAATCGGTACGGTAGCTGTACGCCCGTACTTGCACATATAGACAATTGATCAGGCGTATGTCTATTAAACCGCCCCATCAGGCGTTCGTCTAGTAAAGTGCCTGTCTCTGGGGCGTGCGTGTAGGAGTCCGTCTATCATCATGCGTAAATTTTGTTACCTCCTCCCATCAAGCGTTCAACCAACTGTCCGCCCCACGCAAGCGTTTTCTTAGACGTACGTCCGTTTCAACAAACGTATACTCAGATGTCCGTCCAACTACAAGCGTTATACTAGACAATCGTCCGATCATTTTTAGTCGTTAACCCGTAACGTTTGGGCCGGATCAAAGAGTAAAATTTTTACTCTTTGATCTTTGGGATTGGGTTTGGCCTTATAACTGTGGACGCCCTAAAATTTCATAAGAATCCGCCCAATACACGTCAATATCTTTTTTTTACACGTCAATATTTTTTTTTTCTATTAATGAGAATCCTACCTAATAAAACTAAGTATATATAATAAACACCTGCTATTGTGATTTTCTCACAAAGGTTTTTATGTTTTTCAGCGGAGAAATTAGGGTTGTCTCATCTCAGTGCCTATCTTGATTCAATTGGAGCAAATTTCACTCATGGAGCCAACTTCGCAACTGCTGGATCAACGATTAGGAAGTTGAATTACTCAGTTCCTCAAGGTGGACTTAGCCCAATTTCTTTAAAAATTCAAAAAAATGAATATGCACAATTCACTACAAGAACACAAACACTTCGTAATCGAGGTAAAAATGTGACCAGTTGTGATTTTTTCGTAATGCTGATAAATATGTTAATAAATAATCAAATAATTACAAGTGTTTATATTTTATATTATAGGTGGAGTTTTCCAAAGTTTGATGCCAAAAAGTGAATATTTTTCACAGGCTCTATACACTATTGATATTGGTCAGAATGACATCACTAGTGGTTATGAGATTGGTATGCTAAAGGAGCAAGTTAGAAATTTAACATCTGACATACTTGATCAGTTTTCCGAGAATATTAAGGTACGTAAATTTCCTCCTCTTTTTTTTCCTTTTCCTTAGGGAAACTAGTTGTGCGCCACTTGTTCTAGAGCCTTGGGTAAACAAAAGGATGCAACGTCATTACACGAAATTAACTCCACTTCTGCATGCGTTTGGATTTGATGCATTTATTTGTTGACAAAGCTGGTGGATGATATACGACTAAGTGTATGCTGTTTCGTCCTTTTTTATTCTTCTCTTTTCGATAGCAATTGCAAAGTAGCAGTTTGAGACAAGCGAGGTGCCACAAAATTTTTGAACAGTCCGAGTCATTAGACAACAGATATGTACTTATTGCTAAAATGAACCCATTTATTTGGATGTAAATTAAAAAAAAAAAAAGCAATAATTCTAGGCGGACCGTGAAAAGAAAAGAACCGTCTAAAAAACCGCCCAGATACAGATTAAACCCCTCCTCCCACCGTGGATTTATAGGAAGGTGGTTTGGGTCCCATCCATATGAGATAACGATTTTTTCATATAGTCTATCCATTTTTTCTGAAAGTTTTTGTGGCATGGACTTAATTCAGGATATCTACAGTCTAGGAGGAAGATATTTCTGGATCCACAACACTGGCCCAGTTGGATGCTTAACATATATGTTAGATTCCCTAAAAATCACTGCAGAGCAAATTGATGAAATGGGTTGTATCAAACCTATCAATGGTATAGCTCAGTATTTCAACTGGATGTTGAATGAAACAATTGTTAAACTCAGAAAAGAGCTCCCATCAAGTGCAATTACGTACGTCGATGTCTACAAAGTCAAATATTTACTCATCAGCAAAGCTAAAAAATATGGTAATTTTTTTAATTTGATATAACGAAGTTGAAAGTTGAAACCGAAAATGGATTCGATTTGATGATTTGAATTGTGCTGACAGGATTTAAGCAGCCTCTTAGAGCTTGTTGCGGACGTGGTGGTAAATATAACTATAACTCAAAATATCAATGTGGTGCGAGGATGAAAGTGAATGGGACAGAGATATTGATCGATTCATGCAAAAACCCAAAGGAGAAAATTTCTTGGGATGGTGTCCACTACACTGACGCAGCAAACAAATTTGTGTTTGATCAAATTGTTGATGGTTCTTTCTCCGATCCTCCAATGTCATTGACTATGGCCTGCCATAGACCCACTTCATACTGACTCATTAGTAAAAAGAGAGATTCTATTTGAACCTGAGATTTTTAATCAGAAGTAGCTCATTGTCTTAGTTTGTTCATCTTTTTATTTTTTGATCTCTCTTTCATATGTTTCTTCTGTCATGCGTTCCTAAAATAATAATGAATCATTGTACGAATTCTAAAATTTTGATCTTGACATTACCTGATCAATCTTGGTTTAGTAATTTTTTGGGGTTTCGATTGAGTAGAGGTATAATTTTCTTTTGCTAAATTGTGTTTTGGTTATGTTATTATTAGTGCTTGTTGGTAGACCAAAAGGAGGCCTTTTATATGGTGAGAATTTGTACTCATGTCAATCACATTAAATGTACAAAAAATAAAAATTAGTTTTTGGTTTTTATAATGTCATAAAAATAAGGTACAAATTAAGATAATTAACAATTTGATTAGAAATTTCAATTAAATATAATTAAACAAATAAATCATCGGCTTGAAGTTAATTAAATAACCAATCGATTCGATTTCTTCATTGATTTCATTCAAAACAAATTTTTAATAATCCCATATAATTAAGTTATTATACTAGATCAAACATATAAATATTTTTTTTAATTACAATGACTAAAAATCTCAAATTCATTCAATTGAGCCTGATATTTTAAACTCCAGTAACAACAGAGTTAATCATCGATAAAAAGAAAACAAAGTTACTTTAGTCGCGAAGAATCAGAATTTTAGTAGTGTTATATTTGTTGTAATTTGTTACAGATTATAGATAATTCATAAATAAGTTAGGAACGAAAATACTTGTTTCTAAAGTTGGGGCAACCGAGGGAACAAATTAACCTTTCCTGTATACATTTGGAGAAAAAATATTCGTTGCCGAAGTTTGATGAAGTACCTAAGAAAGTTTTTTGTTTGGGGAAATTATGTTTAAATCCGAGCCATGGATTACCCATATTACCAAGCTCCTAATGAAAAAAAAAATTTAAATCTAGACCCCGAAATATTAAATGGCATCCATGTCCTTAAACATATTGTCAAACCTCTAACTAAAAAATAATTAAATCTAGGACACAAATTATTATAATATAGTGAAAATAATATCCCACCATTATCATTCATCACCGCCGCCACCTCCACCACCACCGCCACCACCATTATCGCCACCACCACCTCCTCCACCGCCGCCACCACCACATATGGTTTGTATACTTAACAAATATATATCCATATAACTTGTGTGCTCAGTATGTACATGTGCATATGAGCCGCCGCCATCAACACCACCACATATGGCTTGTAATCTAAGCTGATGCACATCCATATGGCTTGTGTACCTATCAGTTGCATATGCGTATGGCTTGTGTACTCAACAATTAGGCATCTGTATGGTTTGTGTACCCAACACTCTCATAGTCATAAGTACAAGCATGTATCTTGGGGTAGAAGTAGGGACGAAGCTGATAGTGGGGTGGGTGTGTTGTAGAAAATGAGTTTTTTAAAAAGATTTTTGGTCTTAGTGTGGATTGATCTTATGACCTAAGAGTCTCTATGAATACTTATTCTGTGAGTGAATGGAAAAAACATTCTTTAATCCCACATTAGGGAAAACTAAAAATGGACATCATTATATAACTAAGAACCTTAGTTATCTATATGAATAGATGGGAGGGCACGGAAGGGCAAATAATGCTTGTGCTTAATTATGCCTTGGACTTGTTCGCGTGTGGTAGAGTACTTGCCCTGGATTTGTGCGCATACCAACCAAGATCTAATGTTTTGGTAAATTACTCATGAATTTCAAATAGTGCTTGTGCTTAATTATGCCTTGGACTTGTTCGCATGTAGTAGACTTGCCCTGGGTTTGTGCACATGCCAACCGAGATCTAATATTTTGGTAAATTACTTTTGAATTTCAAATAATGCTTGTGCTTACTTCTACCTTGGACTTGTTCGCGTGTAGTAGACTTTCCCTGAGTTTGTGCACACGCCAACCGAGATCTAATGTTTTGGTAAATTACTTTTGAATTTTATTTCCTAAATAAAATTAAACCAATTTTAATTCTTTTTTAATATAGGGGGCGTATAATTCGCATGGGATAAATTTTTTTACCAGATATTTTCTTAGTGCGATCCTTTAGAACCACTATTAGATGACACATTTCTTCTTAAGTTATTAGTAGTTACTATTAGTTCATGGTTGCTAGTTGTTTTTGTTATTTTTTTCCAATCAGATGTTTTTGTTTTTATAGATATAAATTAAATTCACTAGTAACAATTGCAAATCTAGTAAGGTGCTGAATTTTCCTTAGTGATCCACCCGATCAAAAATTCTGGTTCCATCACTAGGTAGCGGTGTATTAAACAGTAGAATTTTTCGTAACAATAATTGAAACCTAAAATCTTAACCCTCTTGTTACAAATTGAGCAATTTTCTTCAACAACTGAAAGTAGCAACTAAACCAAAAAAACTCAGAATCTTTCTTAGGTATATGTTACTGTCATTTTTCTAGTAGCACAACCCATGAATCAAATATAAAGAAAACAAACATTTAAGATGAAATTTAGTGCTGCAAATCAAATACGAATAGACGCAACATATAACGCGGTCCGATAACGGAGTGTTACATCCACGAGACATGAAAATTGAAGTGTTTATTGATGGTTGGTGTTACAATGATAGTGAAACTCCCTTGCTATGTGATGAAGCTTTTTTTATGGAGAATTGGAAAAGAGAAGGTCTCTTGTTCTATCACAGTCCTTTTATTTAAAAAGGGAAAGTGAGGCTGGGTTTTTATGTAATTTCCTTTGCCTTTATCTTCACCATGAAGTACCATAAGAGTTGATACAGTGCATGTCGTTGTTGTTTAATAAGTTGCTTTATCTTCATATGGAAGTATTGCTGGAGTTGTTATTGTACATATCGTTGTTGTATAAATAAGTTGCTTCAACTTTTAATTGTCCGCCACATGTTAATGATAATAATTTGTATTAAAAGTATATTTACATTGTTATAAACGTGTATTTATTTAGATAAATCTTGGATAAATCTAGGTTATTAACGTTTAATTACCATGATATCCTTGTGCCTAGCCCTATAAATAGAGGCTCTATTATTTATTATTTTACACATTAATAATTTTTTTTCTTTTTTTTCTTCTCTTTTTTCTATGTTTTCTTTAATTCACAACATGTTATTAGCACCAAGTTCTACCAACTGATCGATAATTTTTTCTCTCTAAAATTTAGCTTTCTTTTAATCTTTCTTTTGTATAAGTTTTTTTTAAACAAAATAATTTTTTTTTTCGTTTATTGGTTTGATTGTTTCGTAATCAAATTAGTAATCGTATACGAAGAATATATACATATTATCTAATTAAATAGATAAATATTGTACCATCAACGAAAACATGTTTTTATATATTTTTAGTTATTATGCCCAGAAGTACTGTGTACTGGTGATGAGATCGTATTAATAGTACTGTTGGTTATATACCCGTAAAAGACTAATGAAGTTTTCGCCATATTGCTTTAGACTTTCATATTAATTAAGAGTCAGTGGGACCAGTGTAGTCGATTTGGACCGAGATGATGAAATCTCGTTGATAATACCGGTTTCGGCACTCATCTGAGACAAGACACGTTATATCGCTGATATGGTATTTGACAATAATTTCGGTCGAGATGATCCGAAATAAGTTGACCGAGATGGCAGAAATGACCGAGATGGCCGAAATTAGGGTGAGGGATTTACAAAAAAAAAAAAAAACAAAAAAAATCAAAAAAAAAAAAACCAAAATAATAATAAATGAGTTTCCTTATCCTAATTCTAGGGTTTTCAATTGTTACTCATATTTTTTATGGTATTTTAGAAAAATGAGTACTAGTTTTATATCTTAAATGGTCCTATGAAGAAAAAAACATTTAATATAATAATTATACATATAAAATGTGTGAACCAATATTTCACCAATATTTAAAATTGAAATCTTTCCGATACAAAAATATATCAATGTATCGCTCTCTAATGATATAAATCAAAATTCAATATTAACTGCATTGAGTGGGACGTATATGGATTGGAATTGTCAAATATTCTTTTAATGATGAAAACTTATAAGCAGCACTAAGAATCAGATTTACTTCATGAATACAATAGTGTTCCTTTCTTTCTTTACTTTATTTTTAATCAAGTCAGTAAAACTATATTTATCAACGGTTGTTCTTTTATTATTATTTTAATCGCTAAAGTCAGGAAACTAATTGTTAACAGTGAATGTTTTATTATTTCTTTTAATTGCTAAAAGTCAGCGAAACTAGTTATCAACAGTATTAGATTTGACTACGTCAATCTACCGGTGTTACGCCTATGTTAGAGATTTTATAGCGAATTGATTTATAGATTCGCTGTATCTTATTTTATTTTTATTTGTTGACGCATGATTTGCAGCGACAACTAGTCGTCATAAGTAAAACACAACTTTGAGGGTTGTATTTAGTTTAGGGTTATATTGATACATATTTGTGTTTTTATATTAATTGGTTATTGTTCTATGTTTAATATATTTTTTTTATTAATCTCAGATAATATCAAATCTTTTTAATTTGGACTTTATGGCTCTAGACATGACTGAAAAGAACTATTTATCCTGGATTTTAAACGTTGAAGTGTACCTTAGTGTCAAATCTTTGGGAAACACAATTTTACTTGGCAACAAAGAATCCCCTGAGGATCGCTCCAAGGCCTTGATATTTATTCGTCATCACCTTGATTGGGCTTTGAAGTCCCAGTATCTTACGGTGAAAGACCCGTACACTTTGTGGACAAAGCTAAAAAATCGCTTCGATCATCAGAAAAATGTGATTCTCCCTCGTATAAGGTATGATTGGATGCACATTAGTCTACAAGACTTTAAGAGTGTAACTGCATACAATTCAACACTTTTTCAAATTATTTCTCGTTTAAAGTTATGCGGAGAAACTGTGAAGGATTCTGACCTTCCGGAAAAACTTATTCCACTTTTCATGCATCAAATATATTGCTTCAACGACAGTACGAGAGAGAAACTTCAAAAAGTATTCTCAGCTTATCTCTTGCATATTGGTTGCTGAAAAAAAAACAACGAGTTGTTGTTAAGGAATCATCAAAATTATCCTACGGGCTCAGCACCTGCTCCTGAAGTGAATGCTACTGTTTCTGAAAGCCGTGGAAAAAGGCATGGACGTTGGTTAGGTTCTAAAAACTTCTACAACAAGAAGCATGATGGTCATAATTATGATTATCAGAAAGGGAAGAAAAGGAATATGTTCCATAAATAGAAAGGCAGAAGCTCTGAAAGCTATTCAAAATAACACTATGAATTTGTATGTCATTGATGTGGTTCGTCTGGACATTGGGAAAAAGTTTGTCGTATGCCTAAGAACCTTGTTGATCTTTACAAGGCTTTCATTCAAGCAAAAGCAAATAATGCTAAAACCAACTTTGCCCAATATGAGATACCAATGGATCTTGCCTATCTTTATCTTAATGATTACAAGCCTGATGGAAATGGCAATGAGTTTGAAGATGTTGAATCTTTTCTCAAAGATGTCTGAGTTTCTTTGATTCTTAATTAGTTTCCATTAGATTGAGTAGTATTTTCTTTTCAATAAGTGAAAATATTTGTCTTGTTTTATGTAGTTGTTTCTTTGTTTTAGCTAGTTACTTATCAAATATTTCAATTCATTCAAGTCAGTTTGTTGAAATTTTCTTTAGTAATGAAATTTGATTTAGTTTTTAGAAAATTATTCTCTTAACTTATATTATTATTTTTTTTTACCTAAAGGAATATGGATTTTGTTAAAGGAAAGTTTATAACAAATGGTAAAGTTACATGTCTCGTGGATAGTGCCACGACACATACACTTCTTCGTTCCAAACGATTTTTCTCCCATTTAACTTTAGCTGCGGCTACTGTTAGTACAATATCAGGGACCTCTAATCTTATTGAGGGTTGTGGAAAAGCTTTACTAATATTACCTAATGGTACAAAAATCTATATGCCTTATTTTCACCAAAGTCTAAAACAAATTTGGTGAATTTTAAAGACATTCGTCTTAGTGGATATCATATTGAGACAACAAATAAGGCTAACATAGAGTATATATGTATTATTACTATTGTCTCGGGAAAGAAACAAGTATTAGAAAAACTTCCTGCTTTGTCTTCTGGGTTATATCATATATTATCCTTATTGAATCACATCTTGTGAATCATTCGAATACTTCTGATCCAAGTATTTTTAAACTTTGGCATGACCGGTTAGGTCAGCCGAGATCAACAATGATGCGTCAAGTTATAGAAAACTCGCAAAGACATCCCCTAAAGAATTTAAAACTCTTATCGACTACAGATTGTCCATGCAACGCTTGTTATCAAGGAAAATTAATTACTAGACCATCTTTGATGAAAGTTGGTATTGAATCACCTAATTTCTTACAACGAATTCAGGTGATATTTGTGGGATATTTCACCCTGCTTGTGGACCATTTCGTTATTTTATGGTTCTGATTGATGCTTCTACACGATGGTCCCATGTTTGCCTACTTTCATCTGTACTATTGTATTTGCAAGACTTCTTGCATAAATTATTACACTACGAGCTCAGTTTCCATATTTTCTAATCAAAATTATTCGTCTTGATAATGCTGGGGAATTCACATCTAAAATATTTAATGAATATTACATGTCGATTGGTATCGATGTTGAACACCACGTTGCTCATGTGCACACTCAAAATGGTCTAGCGGAATCTTTTATTAACCAATTAAAATTGATTGCCCGACCATTAATTTTAAGGTATAAATTGCAATTTACAGGATTGGGTCATGCTATATTGCATGCTGCAGCACTGGTCCGTATCAAACCAACTATATATCAAAAGTACTCACCTGTACAACTTGTATATGGGCATCAACCAAATATCTCCCATCTTCGAACTTTTGGTTGTACAGTATATGTTCCCATAGCTCCACCTCAGAGAGAAAAAATGGGTCCTCAATGTAGACTCGGCATTTATGTTGGCTGTGACTCTACATCTATCTTTCGATATTTAAAGCCTCAAACAGGAGATTTCTTTAAGGCAATATTTTCTGACTGCCAATTTGATGAGTAAAATTTCCCGTCGTTAGGGGGAGAAAATCTAAAGCTTGAGCAACACCGTGAAATTTAATGGAATACACCATCATTATCCCATTTTGATCCTCGTACAAACCAATGTGAAATTGAGGTTCAAAGGATCATAAATTTGTAAAACATTGCAAATAAAATGCCTGATGCATTTACTGATACATGTAGGATAACACAATCACATATACCTGATGCAAATACTCCAGCGAGAGTAAGTACCCCAGATGGACATCATGATAATGCGAATCAATCCACAATATGCTTAAAGAGTGGTAGACCTCTTGGTGCAAAAGATTCAGTTCCGCGGGAAAAAAGATTAATAATTGGCATTCCGAAAAAAACCACTCTATCTGAAACACAGATTGGTCAATCAAATACTGATGAACAAGTTGCACCTAAAGAGGCACATGTACCTCAAAACAATGATATATTTATAAACTATGTTAGTACAAAACAAAATTGGGATATGAATACAATTATTCCTGATAGTAAATTTGCTTTTACTGTTACTTTGGATGTCAAAGAAAATATTGATGATCCCAAACCACAATATGTTGAAGAATGTCGATGTAGAAAAGATTGGCCAAAGTGGAGGGATGCAATCTAAGCAGAGTTCAACTCATTAGCAAAGAATTCAAAAACAACGAAATGTATATGGACTAAAGCAATCTGGGAGAATGTGGTATAACCGCCTCAGTTAATATTTGTTGAAAGAGGGATATACTAATAATGCTATTTATCCATGTGTTTTCATTAAGAAATCCAGTTATATATTTGCTATTATTGTAGTATACATTGATGATATAAATCTTATAGGGACTCTAGAAGAGCTCACTAAAACCGCTGCTTACTTGCAGAAGGAATTTGAGATAAAAGATCTTGGTAAAACCAAGTACTGTCTTGGTTTGCAAATTGAGCATATCTCAAGTAGGATATTTGTCCATCAATCTACTTATATAGAAAAAGTCTTAAATCGTTTTTATATGGACAAAGCACATCCGTTGAGTTCCCCAATTGATTTAGGCTTATTTTATCCTTATGGATATGAGTCAAAACTAATTGGATTTAGTGATGCATGTAATCTTTCTGATCGACACAAAGGAAGATCACAAAATGGGTATTTATTCACTTATGGAGATACAACTATATCTTGGCGGTCAGTAAAGCAAACCATTGCAGCTGCTTCTACAAATCATTATGAGTTATTAGCAGTCCTTGAAGCAAATCGTAAATGCATCTGGTTTAGTTTAGTAATACATCATATTCAAGATTCATGTGGACTTCGTTCAATTAAAGACTCACCAACAGTACTATACGAAGACAACACTTCTTGCATTGCACAACTAAAGGAAGGTTTCATTAAAGGTGATCGAACGAAACATATTTCTCCAAAGTTTTTCTTCACACATGATCTACAAAAGAATGGTGAGATTTATATTCAACAAGTACGTTCAAGCAACAATCTAGCAGACCTCTTCACCAAAGCTTTAGCAACTTGAACATTCAAGAAATTAGTTTACAAGATTAGAATGCGTCGACTTAAAGATTTATAAGCCAAGATTGTGCTGAAGTATCCATCATGGGGAGTATCTTTGTAAAATCCTAAAAGGTATTTTATCGGACCTATCACGTTGTACTCTTTTTGCTTCGTCAAGGTTTTGTCCCACTGGGTTTTCCTTGTCAAGGTTTAAACGAGGCAACATATGCGTGTCCAATACAGTTCCAGGTTTCACTTTTTAGGTTTTCATTCTCTTGAGTTTTCCTGGCATATATAGTGACTTAGACACAATGGTCATCAGGGGAGTGTTATAAACATGTATTTTAGTTAGATAAATCTAGGTTATTAACATTTAATTACCATGATATCCTAGTATCTAGCCCTATAAATAGAGGCTCTATTATTTGTTATTTTACACATATTAATAAGAATTCTCCTTTTTCTTTTTCTCTATTTTCTATGTTTTCTTTAATTCACAACATATACGACCTTTGTTAATCGTTAATAGTGAATCTTGCTAAATTGGCATGAAAGCCTTTAATACATGTCCATCGCTGACTCATTTTCGAAGAATCCACGTTCATTCATACATAGTTTTAAAATCGATGATCCTGGACCACTCTCTTTGTTTTTGTTTGCTAAACTCATACAGTTTTTCATATTGACGTGTTTGAAATCTCTCTTTCTGTTTCTCTGACCAGTTAAGAAAAAAATGTAGTTACTTTTTCATAGTTAGAGCAGGATCTTCTATCCTAGTTAGAGTAGATACAGAAAATTTCTAGTAAGAATGATAGGTTGTAGGCTGGTAGCCAGAGGCGATTTTTTTTTCTTTTTCTAATAGTCGAGGCAATTCTGTTTTCGGATAGGCCATGAAAAGTGGCTCTTATTTACTCGAATACTAGGGACAGTAGTTTTAAGAGTATACTGTATACCCAACCCACCTTTACAGTACTACAAAAAGATTGGTCATTCACCGATCATCATCATCATCACTTAATGTATAATGGTATCTATTGTCGGACCCATTTTTTCCAATCTTTTCCTTCACAAACCCATGCCCGGAAAACTTAAGGCGTGCATCCATTTTTTCAACAAAATTTCTCACGAGACCATATTTATTTAAAATTCAGTTTTCTTTTATTCTTTCTTCCCAAAATAACCTTCCATATTTAGAGTGAGAGTTTCCTTTATCTTCTTCGTCTGAGAGAGAGTTTTTTCGTCGAAATTCAGTTTCCTTTTTCTTCGTCTGAGAGGGGGATTTGTGTACTTCATGAACATAATTTTTTTCTATAGGTTTTTTCGTTTATATTCTAATCTTTTTCTTGTTCGATTTTTTTTTCTACTTGATTCTATCTAAATTCTCTGCGATTTTAGTTTTTTTTTTTTTTGATTTCTAGAGTTTTGGAAACATATTTTAGAGATTTTCTTATACAGTTGAGGATCTATGCTAGCTAAGAAGTGATTTTAGTTTCGTTTTTATTCTTATTTTTTATTTTTTGTTCTGATTTGTTAGCTTTTTGGTTGAATCCATTTTTGGATAAGCTAGAATATCAATTTTAGGTAAGATTCCCATCCATAATCAATGTAAATTTTTTTTCATCTTTGAGTTTGTTGATTTGGTTTTCAATTGAATTTTTGGTTTAATTCAATTTTAGATATGATTAATGAATGAATGAATTTGTTTTAGGTTTATTTTTTTTATGCAATTATCTAGACTAATTTGAGTGAAATTATCATCGACCAAATTTTGGTATAAACACATCTGCAAGGTTTGTTTTTGATTAGGAAGTTTACTTTCTGAATTGTTTATAAGTTTATTGCATAACATTTTGATTTTCTGCATAATGTAGGTTGAAAATGTCATTTGTTTGTCCATTAGTTGTACTTCATTATTTGAATGTATTCTTAGTTCATCCTCTCAATATCAACATAACTGTGGAGTTTCTCAAGAAATTGGTTTGCCTGAAGTGGACTCGTTTGTTTCCTCACCATATCAGTCTCTCTTTTAACGACGGAAACAAGCTTGTTCGGGTAGATTCTGATGTGTTACTTAGGTCTATACATCTCTTTTCCATTGTAAAGGTCAGAAGAGCTTTGATTTATTTGTTTAAGTTGGTAGTAATGCTTCTACTAGTGGTAGTAGATCTTTTAGGTGTGTTACTGAACCTGAAGATGTTGTTGTTCTTTTCCTTGAGGATGGTTCTGTGTCTGTTAGCAAGACGCTTAGATCTGATGGTTGGGAATCAATGTTTGGTGAAGTTGGTAAATATTTTTGTGTGGGTATAACAGAAGTACGAATTGAAGCAAAGAAATATGATCTCAAGTTTAGTTATAGTCTTCTTGTTACCAAGAATGAACCTAGTAGGTTCTATGGAAAGTGCAAAAAAAATTCTTTCCCTTGCCAGTTTAGGGCTGCTGCTATTGATGATGAAAACAGGATGCTCAAGGTTAAGAAATTTGTTAATAGTTATGACTGTGGTTTGGGATATAATAGGCTCCACCATAAAGTCAGTAGTCTTTTTGTTGCTAGTTTGATCAAGGACGATATCAAAAGTGATCCAAGTTTCAAAGATTCTAATTTGTTAAAAATGTTTAAAACTCAATATGGTATCAATGTGAAATATTATCAAGCTTACAATGACAGAGAGAAAGTCTATGAGGATGTTTTTGGTGATGATGTCATGTCATATTCGTATTTGGTGTGGTATGTAAATGCCATTCGAAGTACCAACGGGGGTAGTTTCATTGATTTCCAAGTTGAGCCAAACACTAATAAGTTTGTTCATCTTTTTATTTCTTTTGAGGCGTGCATTCATGGTTACCGTTTCCTTCGTCCATTAGTTTATGTTGATGGGACTTTTCTTACAGGGAAATTTAAAGGATGCCTCATGGATTCCACTGTATCAATGCTGAACAAGGTATGTTTTTGTTTTTTAAGGTGGCTGCAGTTTTTTTCTCAGCATAATACGTTATGCATTCTTTTTGTTAGCTGCATACTATGTTATGCAGTTTTTTTGTACCCGCATAATACGTTATGTAGGTTATTTCATAACTGCATAATACGTTATGCAGGTTATTTCATAGTTGTATAGTACGTTATGAACCGGTTACTTTATCAGCATAGATGTATACTCTATTATGCAATGCTTTTTTACAGCTTTTTTTGTTATGTGCAGAGTTTTTTCCCTTAGCCATGGCCTTAGTCCTTGGTGAAGATATTGACAACTGGGAATGGTTCATGAATAATTTGAAGCAGGTTGTTGATGATAGGACAATCATATTTTTATATGATCGTGGGAAAGGAATAAAGGCAGCCATTCCAATTGTTTTCCTGGCTCTTTCCACAGTTACTACTACTACTATCATCTTAAGAAAAACTTTCTAATTAATGCTTTTGATGATAGGCATGGTGCTGTTTTTGATGCTTTTCAAGCTGCTACATATGCTCTTAGTCCTGAAGGTTACGATACTACTATCGCAACCATTAGGGGTCTTGGTTGTGGATGGGTTGCAAATTATATTGAAGCTTTTCCTTGTGAGTGCTGGTCAAATGCCTATTTTTCAGGGTTGTAGGTATGGGAGGACAACTTCAAGTTTTGCTGAATCTTTTAATAGTTGGATTAAGCATCATAAGAAGATGCCTGCTTGTGCTCTTCTTGATCAGGTACGAAAGAAGGTGATGGAGTTGATGTCGCTAAGGAGGAACGTTGGTTTCATATTCAACACAATTTTCACATCAAAGAATGAAGTTAAGATGAAGAGTCTTGTTGATGAGGGTGTGACCTGGATGGTACTTGAATCTGATGTTCATGTTTATGAAGTCGAGGGCAAGGATAGTTCTCATTGTGTTAACCTAGAGTGCAGGACATGTACCTGTCAGAGATTACGCGTATACGGGTTCCCATGTGTTCATGCTTTTGCTTCAATAACAATGTCTGGATTTAATCCATATGATTTTATTGATCCAGGTTTCACTACTGCGTGCTACAATAATTCCTAGAGGCATGCGATTCATCCTATTCCGAACTCAATAGGCTTGAAGTTTATGAAAGAGAGGACATCATCGATGCACCTGATGTTAGGAGGCCATCAGGGAGACCATCAACTAAAAGACATTTGAGCAGTTGTGAGAAACCGCCCAGGAGAGCTATGAGTGATGTAAATTATGGTGAGACTGGCCATCACAACAAGCAAACTTGTACAAAGCCTACCAATTTCAATCCGTATAAGAATCCGCTGAAGCCGCCAAAGAAAACTGTCAAATCTTCCTAAGCAAATAGTTTCAGACTAAAATATCTTTTATTACTTTTTCATTCTCGAACCTAGTTCACGCTATTTTTTTAAAATTTTATATTTTGTTTACAATGAGCAATTTTTTCCTCCCGTGTTTTCTAATTGGAAGACATATGTTATTTGTATAGGATTTTTATGAACAAGTACTTCTTATGTTTTGTGTGCCTTTTCTACAGAAACTGTTCTTCAGCCTACATGTGGATGCATAACATGTCATGCATATTTTTTGAAAGAGTGCATAACATTTTATGCGTTCTTTATTACTATGCATAATGCGTTATGCACGCGTTATTTGTGGCCGCAAAGTGCGCTATGCGTTTTATTTCTATAGCTGCAGAACAGGTTATGCAACCATTGTTTCTTAAGTTTCATTGTTCCAAATAACAAAATGAGAACTTGATGATATAAACCTTAGATTGTTTTATAAAGATGTATGAATCTGTGGTTGATTGTCATTGACCATTTATGGGGGTCGAGGGGGAAACTCCCCCTCGTTGTTAGTATCTTTTACTACGAATATGTTTTTTTATTAGTAACTTGTGGTTGTTTTTAGGGTTCAGAGTTCGAGGGTTCAAGGGTTTAGATTTAAGGGTTCAAGGGTACTTCTCATCACAACATGGTTTGTTACATGTTACATAAGGTGTTTTGTACGCTTTTTTAGAGGCTGATGTTATGCACGTTTTTCAGAAGCTTCATAACTTGTTATGCGGGTTTTGTTTTCCTGCATAACAAGTTATGCAACTTAATAATATTTTACATATACAATCATAAAAAGACAAGCTAACTCAAACAAGTTTTATAAACATCACTAATATTAACATAAGTCATCCAAACAAGGTTTTTCAAATTAATTTAAACTAACACAAGTTTATTACTGACTACTTTGCAACCAAGGCATCTATTTCATTTAAAAATCTTCATTGGACTTCATATCCCAGCTGTTTTCACCATCTGACAGCATTTTGATTACCATTTTGACTCTCTTTTTGTTGGCCTTCTTTATTGCTTCTTCCGGATCCAGCGTCTGCCTTTTTCTGGTACCTCCTAACTTCATCCTCCACATCATGTAGTAACATACAAAGATCAGGCAGTCAGGATAACTACCTTGTTGATGGAACCTCTTTTTATGTAGAATATTTTTATATACATTTGGTTCAGTCTGTATGTGGATTTTTGATGGTAGCTTCAGGATTTCCTTGTGTCTTCTGATTAGATATGGCATGCAAGCATTTACCATCATAACTGCTTATTTCTTGCATTCATTCAATAAACTTTTTAGACTTTTAAAGAAGCTCCAATCACCTTCTGAGAAGTCATATTCTAGCAGAGTCCAATGTTTTCCAATATACTCTTTTTTTGTGATATAACTCATTGGTATGAACATTTTCTCCACTTCTTTAGGGAGATTCGGGATGAATTTTCCGACATATTTTTCAATTCCATCCGAAACCTTTTTTTTAACAAAATACTGCAAAAAAATTATTATGCAGTATAGCACATTTGCATAATAAACAAAGTCGTTGGATATATGCATATGTTTTAAACATACCCAAGCATCTGGCTTCATGAATGCTACCTCTGTATACTTCTGGTCGTAACTCTCATCCATCAATTCTTGTTGTCACTTCCGGAACAATATATAACTGTAGAAGCAGATTACTTCACCTTCCAGGAAATCGTTGTTCATTAGCTGCTTAATCGTCTTTTCAGAAGTTGTAATGTCCCAACTGTATGGGTATTCATCTCCGTCTCCCTCATAAACTTTTCAAGCAGAATTTCTACAAGAGAAACAAGATTATTTTTCAAAATCTGTTAGCGTTTCTTATAAAAAAAAATTCTTTCTAAGTTTGATAAACTTAGAAGTTGTTGGCGTTATTAAAATAGTTCTCCAGTATACGCCTCTCCTCTGGTTTTATATCTTCCTTGTAACTTTCAAAACATTCCACTTCATCAAGATTTGGTAGAGGCGTAAACGGGTTGGTAGTAGAAGTTCTATCTGAAAAAATTGCATCAACTTTGGGCTCATCCTCATCTTTAGAAATGACATGTGCATCAGCTTTCTTCTTATCCTCAGGTTTCTTCTTCTTTCCTTGGTCACAATCTGCGAGCATTGTATTCACTTTTTCCTTCTGTTTTTTCTTAATTTTGAGTACGATTCTCTTTCTTTCTTCTTCCCCAGGCACACCTTTCTTTGAAGTTGATTTAATTTTTCTTCCTACAGATAAACAATAATCAAACATAACCACATTAACTCCACTTTCATATTATAATGCAGAGAACAAATATTAAGAGTTCAAATTATATATATAATGATTTAGAGTTCAAACAAGATAATAAAAATATGCATAACATATCATGCAGACGACATAAGATGCATAATCTGTTATGAAGTTCACAAAAGTTTGAATAGTATGTTATGCAGTCCATAAAAAGGTTGCATAACAAATTATGCATTTACATTCCAGAAGTCGATGCATAACAAATTATGCAGTTACAATTTTTCAGAGTATTGTGCCATGCTTGGTTGCTTTCCTTCATCTGCATCTTCATTTGTTGCTTTGTCTTAGAATTTTTCTGTTTCAGCAGGTGGAGTTGGAGTGAAGAGGGGATTGTTTTCCAGGAACTTCAAGATGTCTTCTACCGTCTCTTTCTCAACAGGTTACTTACTTGTTGATATATTATCATATTTCTCAACATCAGGTTCTTTGTGAACAATTTGTTCAGGTGTTGGCATCTCAGCATCTTTCTCAACATCAAGATATTTCTCAACGTCTTTCTAAAAAACATGGGGAGTTGGTGTAATATGCATATCAAAAAAGTTTTTGGTATCTCCAACTTCTCTAGCTTTCTCTTGTGGTTCAAGTTGACTTGTAGTAACATCTGGACCATCCTCTTGGGTAAGTGCTTTAACTGAAGACAACACCTCAATTTTTTTAGTTGTTTCTTGTTTTTCAAGTTCATTTGCAGTAACATCTTGATCAGCATGTTGGGTAAGTGCTTCAACTGAAGACAACACCTCAACTTCTCTAGCTTTTTTTTTCCAAGTTCACTTGCAGTTTAGTCTTCACTATCTCTAACATTTATAACATTTGGATTAGACGGTTGGGTAGGTTGCTTCAACTGAAAACGACACCTCAAGAACTCCAGCGCCAACCAACAACTCATCTTCACGCGCTTCAAGTACATCCTGTATTGTTAGTATAATTAGAGTTGCTTGCTCTTCCTCACTCATGTTCGTTTCTTTATCATCAACGAGACTCACAGGTTTTTCGAACTCCATGAACTTAAAAGGTGATGATTGGATTCCTTGACTCAAAGTTTGCTCTTCACTCTCTCCAAGCCTTATCACTTCTGGAACAAAATGTTGTGTAGGTGCTTAAACTGAAGATGTCACATCAACAAGTTTCTCATTCCTTGGAAGATTTTCACTAATTGGGATACTAGGCTCACCTAATGATACCACCTGCAACTCTGTGCCTGATTTATGGAGCAACTTCTTCACAAAATCATACAATTCAGAGTTCAACTCTTACCCAGTATTTATCTTGTCTTCCAGGCTCTTTTTCTTGTCTTTCAACATACTTCCTATTATCTTCACCTGTATATCTGCCGTAGCATTGCAACGACAGTGAATAACTGATGTTTTGATCTTGCTGCTTAAGGATTGAAAAGTTCTAACTCCATTTCAGTGTATTCATCTTTGAATTTATCATGAAACTGCAATATAAATCATAAAATTCATAAGTGGATGCATTATATTTTTTGTAAGTGCATGCATAACAGGTTATGTAAAAATAAGTTGGTGCATAACATAGTATCTTTGAAACATGTTCAGACTTAACCAAATGCATAAAAGGTTATGCACAGATTTTTTGATCCATAACCTGTTATGCATCTATTTTTTTACTACTGCATAACAGGTTATGTAGTTATAAACTGATGCATAACAGGTTATGTAGTTATTTTTTAAAATAAGTTGATTCATAACAAAATACATCTAATTCTGAAACAGTCTTTTTATGCAAGTTTTTCTTCATTTTTCCCAATCTCCACCTTGCAGCTTTTGGTGTAGCATTATGAAAATCTTTACTTTCCTCCCAATCGGAGTGTTTAGCTAACCAAAGCCGAAAAAGAAATATAAATTAATAATATTTATAAAATAATATTTGTTAACTAAGATTAAGAAACTATATAATCTGACTTACTAACAACTATACAGTGCATCCACTGCAGTTTCTGATGTTACGATTTTCTTTCTTCAATGTTTTGATGCCTTCCATAAGTGATTCATGAATCTAATCAGGGAATGATATTGATTCCGTCGTCTCAAGTTCCTTCACCAAACCCATGTATTTAACATCTAATGAATCCCCTATGGATCTGCAGAAAAATAACATGTCAAGCATGTAGAGGCATACAAGGGACACGACCACCTCTTCTTTACCTTTCTCAAGAAGTTTTATGAGTACTACAGTTTCAATATTCTCTATCCAAAGGATTGTTACTGGTGCATCATCGACTTTACTCAGTGTATTTTTCTTGACTTTGCTAGTGAAGTTGTTTTTGACGATGTCAAGTTTATGATACTCTTCTCTGTCCTTCCTTGAATTCAGAATCTCATATCCTCTATTACCTTCACTTCTTGGTATCTGAAAGATTATTGTAACTTCACTAGCTGTTGACTCCTATTGTTTTTTCCATGGACAACTTGAAACAATGTTTAGTGTCATCTTCATGATCATAAGACTCAATGATTTGGTCTATGAGTTGGTTGTTCTTATTTCCCAAGTCAGCTGTGATTCTAGATAACCAATTAATGACATTCCAAAATGGAGTCTCTTTCAACATATTTAACTGCTTTTCCCCAAAACCACCTTCTTCTTTTAACCTTTTCAAGAAGGTAACAACTCTTGTGAAGTCTGATCTATAAGAACCTAGTTGTTTTCCAGCTTTAGGTTTAACTGCATAAAACATAAAAAAGGATGCATAACTGATGGACGCATAACACATATAAATGGATGCATAACCTGTTATACATGTTTTACGTAGATTGCATAATAGATTTTGCATGAAAAACTAAATGCAACAATTTTAACTGATGCATAACAGGTTATACATAAAAAAAAAACTCCATAACAAGTTAATGATTGTTGAAATGATGATGCAACATACCTTCATCATCAACTAATGTCTCACATTTTTCATTCACAATGATTGTCTTTTTTCCATTTTCTCTTTCCCTTTTCGATTTCTTCTCTCATTTTCATCTTGGTATTCTGCAACAAATCAAATTAACATTAACAAATGAAATTAACATCAAAATTGACTTCAACACAATCACACAAAACTATCATACAAATTCACAATTAAATCTTACCATACATCCCTTTCTTCTTCTGGTACTTCTCAACTATTCTCTGTTTCTTCTTTGTTGTTATTTTCTTCAGATGATATGAGTGCATTAACAAATGCATTAATAATGTTACGTATTTTCCTAACAACTGCTTGTTTTTTTCTTTGCCTAGCTTCTTCAATCATTTCATAATCTATTTCAATTTCCTGAGATCTATCCTCTTTATCTTCCCCAGCATCATCCTTTTCATCATGTTCAACTTCATCATTTTCATCATGCTCAGATTCATCATTTTCATTATGCTCAAATTCATCATCTTCATCATTATCTGGCTCATCATTCTTTGGTTCATCTTCTTCCTCCTGTGATTCATCTTATTTCTCACTTATTACCAGTTGTTCATTTATCTTCTTCCCAACAGATGGTTGCTGTTTAGTTGAATAAGGCGATGCCTGACTCTTTAATCTCTGTGACTGCCACAATGGTGTTGTTGTTTGTTCACAATCTTTAACACAGTGAAACAAAAGTTGATTTTCAGGCTAACATTAAAAAATTTATAAGTGGTGTATAAAAGTTTATGCATATAAAAGTAACTGCATAACAAGTTATGCAGATTAAAAATTACCTACATAACTTGTTATGCAGATCAAAAACTACTGCATAACAAGTTATGCAATCATTTCTAACTGGTGCATAACAAGTTATACATATAAAACTAACTGCATAACCACATAAACACCATCAACAGGTTAACTACATGGGATAACTGCAAAATCAACCAGACTCTCATACAAACAATATGACACATGAAACAAAACCATACCAAAATCTTTCTTTCTTAGCATTCTTAGCTGGGTCATTCTTTTTCTTTGCTTTCATATATTTTATCTGTTGGTCACCATCATTATTTTTATTTGTTTTCATTTCCTTTATGAACATATCACCATCACTGTCTTCATTTTTTTCTTCCGTGTCATTATAAGCAGGTACCAAATAAAGTTAAAAATCGAAAACCAAATTTGAAGGAAAACGAAAAACTGAAGAAAGAAAATCTCACCAGGAACTTTCTTGAGTTTCTTTTCTTCAATTCCCTTTCTTTGTCTGCTAGGTCAAAAAATTGAAAAAAAATTACTAAACAAAATCAAATACACTAGGAATTTATTTGTCTGCTAGGTCAAAAAATTGAAAAATATAATTTAATACACAAAATAAAATATACTAGGAATTTTTTTGTCTGGTAAGTCAAAATATTAAATTTTTTTTTAAATAAACAAATCAAATACACTAGGAAAGTTTTTTGCATATAAGAATAGAAGCAATTAAACTAGGGTTTCTTACTTGATTTACCTTTTTTACAGACTGGTTTCTTCTTAGACGATGATTGTGATGACGATTCCATTGTTTGAACTGATGAAGAACTTTAATTCGTTTCTAGGGTTTAGTGCAAAGAGGAATTTGTTCGATTGAGAGAATAGAATTTCTAGGGTTGACTAGAGTATGAAATTGGGAGAAATTTCTCTTTAATCTTGTTTGTAATTCTTGTAACTGAAAAAGCAGGAGAGGAGATGAGAGGAGAAGAAGAGAGGAATATTTCGCCCGTTGTGAATTAATGAAAATAACGTTCGAGGGAGTTAATGAACTGGCCGAATAACTTCTTGGGTATAATTGTACATTTACGTGTTTTTAATAAATTTTTAAAAAATTGGGTCTGATAGAAACACATAAATTTTTTGGGCCTGTGAATAAGAATAAAAAGGGCCTAAGCCTAAATTTCCCTAATGTATAGTCAGAAAATGATATGTCTTCGAATAATACTTGTAACAACTTACCTATCGAACAATGGCATACCATAGCTAGCACAATGTGGACAAAGTTCCCATGATCTTCTGAAGAAAACCTGAAATTATGAGCTCCATTTTTTGTGTTGCTTCCCAATTTCAGACATCCCAAGTTTATCGTTTTTTTACGGAGCTGCTAGATCAAAAATGCTCGGGTAATTTTTTTTCCCAAATTTACTCCCATATCAAAACTTGATTTAGACCCAAATTCATGGTTTTGCTTTGCAAGTATGCACATCATACCCAAAAGGTGTGTTTCACCTCAAAACTACGGAAACCTTCAAGAAAACAGGTTCCATATACCATGTTAGTTTCCTAATAGAAATTAGTTTCCTTTTCCATAAAAAATACGAGCACAAAAGAAAAGAATGCTATATAAACTCAACCCCATACTATTGCTACATTCATATCATACTTTTTTGATCTCTCTTTCAATCTTCTCTATACAAAAACCTCCTTTAAGCTTTATATCCTTTAGATAGGTACTCGACTTCGTACGTGCAAGAAATTACAAGAGTTTATTAGTTCTTTCAATGGCAGCATTGAAAGAAGTAGCACAAATGGCTTTAAGTTATATTAGACCTATGTTTTACAACCATTATTTACTTAACCAACACGACCAAGAAGACGAAGAATTACGAAAGATGGAAGCATGTACTAGAAGAGTACCCATTATTGACCATAGATATGATCATCAAGTACCTAGATATCTTATGCCAATGTTTAAAGACGATGGCCCGTGGGAAATCAAGAAAGTACTTACTAAGAGTGATGTTGGTTCTTTGTGTGGACTTCTTTTGTCTCATGATATTGTTGAGAGATACATATTCTCATATTGTGGTGTCAAACGTGTGCGAGGGTTAATATATAATGGTGATTCTGTGAAAGTTTTAGTAAGAGATTTTGACACTTCGAGGGATTATAAACTAGTATTCAGGAAGTGGAGGAGTAATAATTCTTACATATTTCAAGCAGGATGGTACCGTAAATTTTTTAAACTCATCCTAATTCCATTTGAAATAATATTATTTTCGTTATTTTTCGATGTTGTAATGGAATTTATTTCGATTAACTTTTAGATATTCTTTTGTTTAATTTTCTTTGATGATCAGAGCATACACGTGCTACTATGTTTCCATAGGAACACTTTTTTTATGGACAAACCAGGATATGCAATGGTTCCATCTATTTGCCATCTATATTTTTCTATTTATCACTCATCTTAAAATTCCTAAAACAACTATATTTTTCAATTCGTTTTTTTTCTATTTACCACCTATAAAAAATCCAAGGTAAAATATAATCTGACTATAACTTTAAACACTCTCATTTTTCTTCTTCTAACTAATCTCTCTTTTACTTAAAAACATATAAAAAGCTATTAAACCCTAGATTACAATTTTGTTTAATCATTATTGTTCATCAAAAACTAACGATTTTTAAATCTTTTATCATTAAATTCATCGAGAAATAAACGAATTAATCGGCGGATAAACTGTAAATCATTATTATGGGAGATTCTTCTATTGAAAATCTAAGGTAAAATATCTAATTCTTAGATGAATCGATCATCCAACAAGATCATGTTCATTCTACTGAAAACATATTTAATGAACAAGGTTTAGAGGTAAGTAAGTAAGGTTTGGTTGGTTAATTCGTTTTTTTTTTTTTTTGAATTTTTTGAAATTCGTAAAACTCGTCGCTTCTGTTTGGACGACCCCAAGGTGTTATAGTCGTCCAAACTCGGTCGACTTAGTGTGTAAATTGTCGATTGCATCTGGACGACTCAATACATGGTTTAAGGTTTGGATCTGGACGACACAATACTTTGTTTGACGTTTGTTTTTGGATGACTATAAGGTTTTATCTGGTGGATTTTTTTGTGTTACAGGTACTTCACAACCAATTAATCGAACGTTCTCAACTTGAATCAAATAAAGAAATTGTATGTGATGAAGAAAAAGCGTATGACGTCGTTTTAAATGTCGTGGACAAACATAATGTGAAGGAAGCAGAACCTATCAATGTTGTTGGCTTTGATTCTACTGAATACTTTACTACAAATAAGGTAGTGTATGTTATGTTCTACAAGTGATATCTAAATTATTTTATCATTTTGTAGTGGTGTCGTTGATATATGCTTTGTTTGTTGTGTGCAGACATTTGAATCGAGCGAAAACGTTATAGATTGGCGTCATGAGACTAGTATACAAAAAAAAAATGGTTAGCGATCACAAAGGTAGTGAATAATAACGAAAACCAAGGAGGCAAGGGTACGACCATTGTATTTGGATCCGAGAAAGGTGGGAAATATAGGAAAGCAAAGCATACAATGAGTCCTTCTAAATGTAGAAAAAGAACTAGCCCAAAAAGATGTGGATATCCCTTTAAATTGCGATCGACTTCTGTAGCCGCTTCAAAATGGAATTTGGTTGTCAAAGTTTGACACCATAACCATCTTCATCCGGATACACTTTTGGGTCACGTGTAAACATCTTAGATGAGGGGATTATGATACCAAGATGAGGACGAAGTGCTGAAAGATCTTCTTGGTCTTACACGATAAAATATATATCTACCACATCAATCTGAAGATAACACGCGTGGAAAGTAAAAGAGGAAGTCAATGACCAAGTTTGAAAAGGGAGACAGAGCAATAAATGAGCTTACATAGAACACGTGATGAGAACATGATCATTTAATGCACCTAACAAGAATCGACATACACTCTTCGGGTTGTGACTAAGGAGATAATAAGAAGACACTATCACCTCAGGTCGTGTTCATATTAAGTTGAGACGAAGATCAACATATCGAGGGAACCAGAGAAGACTCGGGCATGACATAAAGCGATTCGGTCCATAATCCTGATCAACCTACAACAACTTAGATACGAGTGTCCAGCACTGAAGTTTGGTTGTACAATACCTTTTTGTCTATAAATACTAAGCTCAGTCAAGAGAGAAGGCAGGTGATATTTTTTGGAAAGAACGTTGTAACAATTTCCTGAGAGTGATTTTGAGTGTTCTTGGTAAGATTGAGTTTATACCTTTGTAAGTGAAATCTCTTGCAAATAATATCAAGTATTTACCCCCGTGGACGTTGGTAATCATACCTGATGTGTTTTAGAAATAGTGGTAAAAGATTCGATACTCAGACTTGTAAAAATTTGATTTTTAAACCTAATTTTTAATACCAAAAATAACGAGAACTAAAGTAGAATTGAATTCAAATTATGGAAGGAACTGAGACTAAGGATTCCACCATTAGCCAATTTTTCAAGTGATTTAGCATTTATAATTATCTTACAATTCATATATTCAATTGATTCAAAATATTTCCAAAGTTAGAATTTCAAAATAATAGTTGTTAATCAAAAGTATGAGACATCAATATCTCTAAACTAAGCATGACCCATCAAAAGAAAACACAACTAATTGATAAAAATCATTTTTTTTCAAATTTAATTCAAAGTAAATACTTATAAGAATTGTAAAAAATTAATAGAATAAAAATATACCACTTGATTATTGGAAAAATGGCTTCCTTCATTGCCTCAGCAATGGGGTCTAGCTCCTCATGTCAAACACTCTCTCAAAATACATGTTCATAGATCAAAGTGCTTAAAAGAAGAGAAAAACAAAAGTAGTACGGAAAACAACTACGGATATAAGTGTTACTGAGACTGTTTTCTGTGTTGCTGAAGAGAGAAAATAAAACAAAGAATAAAGTATGGTTCCTGGACGCAATAAAATATGAAAGAAAAGGTGACAGAATCAGTGACAGTTTTCTGGTGTGGTCTGTACTTCTTCTTCTTCTTTCCAGCGTAACTTTTTTTTCTTTGATTTTTTTCCTCACTCCTGATGCGATTTTGTTCTTCGTCTTTGTTTTATATAGGATTACTAAACCCTAATAACCCATTATAAGTCGATAAGGACTCAAAAATCGATTTTGTTCTTCGTCTTAGTTTTACTTATTTATATTCCTATTTGTGAATGAATGGTTAGATGTGGGTAGTTAGATTTTACACTACTATATTTTGGCGCTTGAAATAGGGATGATTTAGCATCTTGTTGAGTACCTTTGTGGTGGATTACTTCATAAAACGACGAGGTGAATATGCTCCAAGGTGCCACTGACCTTTGTAGAAGCTGAAAGACTCACGTTGAAGGTTATTCAAGTTGTTTTTTATTTTAACAGTAGCCAACCTCAGAGAAATTTTAAGCTCCAAAGTGTCACTAACCTTTGTAGAAGCTAAAAGATTTTTATGGGAGTTACTCATGTTTTAAGAACGACGAAATTCATAGATCTGCAAGCTCCAAAATGTCTATGACACTTTGTTCGAAACTAAAATAGATCTGAGCTACTCGAGTTCAGTAACACTTCGAATTTCAAAAAGTATTTGGGTTTTCCTCTTTTTTATGATTATAATCTCAAGAATACTTTTCATAAGTGGTGAAAGGGATGTTGAAAACCAGTTACTTATTTTCCAAAGCCTTAGTTTATCTTATAGTCTTTTATGAGAAAAACCCTAAAAAAGATTTCACTATTTTGTTTAACGAATAAGGATGGAAACCATCGTGACTTAAGGTTTAGGAAGCCAAAACTAAAAGGAAAAGCTTAGATCAGTTGAAGCTAAAATTCATTCAAGTGATCTAAGCTTAACTTATTTAGGTCATAATCTAAACTTCACAAAACTTGTCAGAAACTTTAATGACGAAGAAAAGAAGTTGAGATCAAAGAAAAACAAGACCTTAGAAAGTGAGGTTTCTCTGCATCTTGTTTAAAACACCACCCAAGGAAGTTTGTAAGTCACAGGAGCCCGACAGTTGATCAGTCTCCACACACCCAATAACAGGAAAGGTAGACTTACACTAAAAGTTAGATAAAAAAACCTAGTATTTTTGGCTATGAAGTTTTTTTTCCAAAAAACTACATGGACCACAAGATATTTTTTTTCAAAAGGGTAGAGTTCTGACATAAAGCAGTAAACTACCTCTGAACAGTGACATATTGGTTACAAATTGTCGTGTTTAGGGAATAAAACCCGACATAAAGATCTTTAAAAATTATGCTTTATTTTATTTAATAGATTGTAGTGAGTCTGTGTATTTCTCTTCTGGGCGTAGGTTAGCATCAGGAACAAGTGAGATTCCATGGACAAATCATCGGTACCGACGCGACATCTATGTAGTCGAATATCGGCAGGAGCAAGTCTGTAGGAGGGGCTCACGACTTCAACACAGGAAAGCAATCCAAATCCAAGGAAAATCTTGATGAGAGAAACTCGGCCCTATATGCCACTATTTGAGGAGGAAATCCACCAGGTCCGACTAGCTAATGTGCAGATCGTGAAGCAGCAACCGACGAAGAGTATCCCCCTGATGGGCTGTCCGCTTCGGACAGTAAGGAAGAAGAAGCGCGAAGAAGGGACCACCAAGAAGAACACAAGATGATGGCTGAGGAGGCAAGAAGAGAAGGGAATGAGACAGAAGTGAAAAGACAGCGTCAAATCATGCTAGGGAAAAGACATCAAGTCGAAGAAGATAACGTTTTGAGTAAAGACAACCCATCTAGTCACAAAAGCACATATGCGACTTTGGAAAAGATCTTAGCAAATCAAAAAAGAAAAAAGGAAATAGTTAGAGTGCTCGGGCGAAGGAACTTACTGTTAGAGCAAGAGAATAACCTACTTCGGGAAAAAGGAATGAGACATGAGAGCTTACCAAGGGAGTACCCAAGAGAGGTGTCTAGATATATATACACTCGGAAGCATGAAGCATGATTCGACAACACCTAGCATGAGTAGGACACCAGAACTTGCTTCTCCCAGACACCCAAGTCCAAAACCTGAGTTATAACCACGAAGATATTATGGGACCAGGGAAGAATCTACCTCCGAGTAAGAACCCAGGAAGGAGAATCGAATGCATGCTCAGAGCATGTCAGAGAAGGTTAAGAATCTGGAAGCAATGATCACGAAGATGGTAGGAAAAGGAGATGATGAAATACTGGCAGAAGTAATGACGAAAGCGGAAAAGACCCAATTTACCAGGAGATTAACGAGAGATAAATTTCCTCCAAATTGCACTCTCCCAAGTTTTGTGACAAGATTTGACGGAACAGGCGATGCGGTGGAGTATATCAAGATGTACGACATATCTCTTCTAAAAAGGAGACATAATAACACGGTGATGTGAAAATTCTTCCCGGCAAGCTTAGATGGAGATGCAAGGACGTGGTTCTACTCACTCTCGCAGGGATCGCTTGTGACTTATGAGGATTTGACTAAAATCTTATTGGAAACTTACATGCACAACAACATAGCTAGACCTCGAGTGAACAAATTGTTTACCCTTGCCAAAGGACTCAAGGAATCGCTTCTGTCGCTTACATATAGGTGGAGAAATCTATGCACCGAGATTGGTGCCAGTGGATCAGCAGATTCTAGGATTCGAAAAATTCCCCGGGAAAGAAGGATACAATCTATGTAGCCATTTACAATGAAAAACCTCAGAATCTGAATAACATCAGGCTGCAGGAGCATTATATTGCTCTAGAAGAGATACAAGGAGGCATGAAGGAAGTTCAAGTTCAAGAAACCACAAAGGTGACAGAGCCAGCCCTGGCTACAAATATTGTTCCCCTGCTAAGTCTGGACGAGTAGAGAAAAGAGGAGAGTGGTACGACAGGGGTGCAACCTCAAAGATGTGAGTCCCGAAAGGGAAAATGCCTATATTTAAAGATAAAGTGTACGTGCCACTGAATGCCCCTCTGGAAGAAATTTTCAAGGAAGTAGAGAAAAGAGAAGATATCAACTATCCTCCAAATTGAGGATTGTAATTCAAGAGTAAGAAGGATCACCCTGACTATTGTTCTTACCACCAGTATAAAGGGCATTCAACTAATAAATTTCGAGACGTGAATGAGATTGTGCAACACTTGATTCGAGATGGCTTCCTACAGAAATATGTGCGAACTCAACCTGCACCAGCAGAAGCACCCGTATATCAAGTACGAATTATAAAGGACGCTAGAGTCCTCCAATGTAGCATGATTTCCCACTCAGCGACTCAAGGTTTTCAGCTAGTAAGTGGAATCATGTCTCGGATTCATAAGAGAGATAACTCGGGAAGGGAAATCTAAAGTGTAGCCAAGACTTTGTCAATGGAATCGTGGATGATGCAGCCAATATCTTTTCTTCAAAAGATGTTCCTTTGAATGGATAGGCTCATGGAGAACCCGATGGTATTTACGTTGATGATTGAGGAATGGGGAGTAAAGAAGATATTAGTGGATAATGGGATTCTGTGGAAATCTTATTCTAGGATACTTTCAAAAGAATGGGCCTATCAGACGATATTCTCATCCCTTTCACTTATAGTATCGATGGATTAAACGGATCAATCACCATGCTAAAAGGTGAGGTCACTTTGAGTATCGGGTATAAAATATCTAGACACCATTACCATATTTTGTGTTGTAGATGTAGTCTCACCATACAAGGCTATAATCGGGAGACCATGGATTGCAGGAACCCAAGGGGTCGCGTCAGCTTATCATCAACGGCTAAGGTTCCCGACCCCAATGGGAGTAGCAGAAGTGGTGAAAGATCCACAAGTTACAAAATTTTGTATCCAAGTACACATCCAGCAGAATGAGGACAAGCGAGCCAGGAATAGGAGAAAAAAGAATCGAATCCAAGGAGAAAAACACCTACAAGAGTTAGAGGAGATGTTGGCATTAGCCCAGGGGAATAGAGAAGAAAGCAAGAGTCGGGACGCATAGAAATTACATCCCACGACCCCTATCGAGGAACCCAAACAACATTTCACGGCTCTGGAACCAACCCAGGATATCAACATCGGGACGGAGAAAGAGCCGAAAATTATAAAGATAAGGTCGTTGCTATATTTGGAGCAAGTCACAAACCTGAAAAACCTTGTTGCAAGAATACATTTATGTGTTCGCGTAGAGCATGGAAAAAATGGAAGGAATTGATCCTGAAGTCTGCTGTTATCACTTGAAAATAGATCAAAAGTTCAAGCCTATTTGGCAGAAGATAAAGAGAATCGTGTCCGAACTGCAAGCTGATAGACACATTTTAGTGTCTAAATTGCACCTTAATTTCTAGTGAGT
>JAJJMC010031210.1:2182992-2224370 GCA_023531435.1 Papaver californicum | reverse complement strand
TTGCTAAGATCTAGATCCAGGTTTTGTGGGTATACCTCTTGTAAACCCTCACGAGACAAAACTCGTCCACTAGGGACACCTAGGGGTTTAACGGCTTACTGCATATGCTAAATGTAGTCGCGATTCCTGCGAAAGTGAGTTAGGATTTTTACTATATTTTTAGAGTAGTTTGCTCGAGGACTAGCAAAATAGTAAGTTTGGGGGTATTAGATAGACACATTTTAGTGTCTAAATTGCACCTTAATTTCTAGTGAGTTAGTATTCGATTTTGTATCTATTACGTGTTTTTATGCTTTTGTAGGTACATTAGAAGAATAAAGATTTGTGGAAAAATTGGCTCAAAAAGTGTTCAAGGCACCCGGGAAAATGGATCAAGGCACCCACACTTTGGATTGGGGCACCCTTGGATCGGGCTGAGCTGGATCGGGTCAACCCAGCGGGTCAACCAGGCGAGTCAACCCAGCGAGTTGGATCGGGCCGAGTCACCGAGTTGACTCATCGGGTTTTCCTTTTCCAAACAGGAAAAGAACTGGATACACCGAGTTACGGATTTCTGGGATGTTTTAGGATTTAAAGTTATCCAAAAGATAGTAGAGACCAATACAAGTTCAAATCAATCGAGAAAACAACGAAAAATCCCGGAAGAATCACCTCAAATCCGAGTTTTGGCCGGAAAATATTTCTTTTGCTGTGGAGGATTAAAACTAGGATTTGTATAGATTTTAAAGAGTTTGAATGGGATTAGAAGACTCTCTAGGGTTCCTACACCCTATATATACGAAGAGAAGCCGAATAAATCAGGGGAAAAAGGCTAGAGATCGATTCAGAGAAATTCCGGTTAGTTCCGGCACCGCCGGTCACCTGCTGGTGCATCGCCGGCCCTGTTCTTCACCCACCATCGCTGAAGAAGATGACTAAGCAACATCTTTAACTGTTGCTGTTCCACTGTTACAGCTCTGCTCCTGTTGCCTTAGATTTTGAACATTTATGTTGCTTAAAGCTCTCTGTAACAGCTGAACCCTGTTCTGTGACACTTATATACGTATCTGTTCAGCTGTTGCACTATTCTTTAACCTTGTAATCAATATTTTGAGCAATGAAATCAACTTTTGAGCAAGTTTTCTTCACCATGAGCTAAGTATATCTACTGGGATGATGGAGGAGGTTTTTCTCTCAATTTATTGTGGTAAGTCTATTTTTAATTAATTAACTATAATTATTTATTTGTTAAAATTGCATAGTTTCATAATAGAAAAACGGTTTTCATTCAGTAGTGGTGTTTTTGTTTGATGGGTCATGCTGGGTTAACGACCTCTGATGTCCCATGCTTATGATTTACCTCTACTTGTTTGCATAAAACCTATTTTGGCAATATTTGAGCTTAATTTATTTTTACCCGATTAATCACATAAATTGTTAGAAATAACCGAATCTTGATTCCTGGTTTTCTCCATATTTTCTAAAAATCATCTCTAGTTTATTTTCCTGATTTTTATTAGTTTAGATTAAGTCCTATATTTTCTAAAATCATTACCTTCACAAGTTCGAGAATCGAACCTCTTTTTACCACTATATAAAATCACATCACAAGCCTCAGTAGAAGATGAGCTAAAGAAGATGCAAATAGCTGGAGTCATCCGAAATGCAATGTATCCGGTATGAATCTCAAATATGGTAATCGTGCCAAAGAAGAATAGTGGGGTCCGAATCTGCATAGATTTTAGTGATCTTAACAAAGCATGCCTGGAGATAGTTTCCCACTCCCGAGTATAGATGATCTGGTTGATGCGATTAATGGTCATGAGGCGTTGAATCTCATGGATGGATATTATGGGTATAACGAAGTTCCATTAGCACCAGAATATCAGGAGCACACAACATTTTTACGCCTAGGGGGCTCTGTTGTTACACAAAGATGCTATTAGATTGAAAAATGCAGGAGCAACATATAAGAGATTGGTGGAAGATATGTTTAAGAATTGGATTCACAAGACCATTGAGGCATATGTAGACGATATGCTAGTTAAGATAATAACAGCAGTGAATCACGTGTCGGACCTGAGGGGAATCTTTGATCAAATGAGAAGGTACAAAATAAAAATCAATTCTGCGAAATTCATATTCTGGGTAACATTCGGGAAGTTCCTGGGATATGTGATAACAAAGAATGACATTGAAGCAGATGTAGTTAAGGTTCAAGCCATTCGAGTATGCCATTACCCACCACAGTGAAAGACGTCCATAGGCTCAACGGCTGCTTGGCAGCCTTGAGTCGATTCATCTCGAGATCATTCGACATATGTAAACCTTTTTATAAGACCTTAATAAAGGGTGATAAATTAAAGTGGACAGATGAGTGTGAAGAGGCATTCTAGAAAATTAAGGAGCACCTCGTGAAACTGCTAGTATTGCAGAGACTAGAACCGAAGGAAATTCTCACCATATATCTTGAGACTACTGCTCACGCCATCAGTGTTGTGCTAGTCAGATGCGAAGGGGGAGAGGAGAAACCTCTGTATTAAATCAGCAAGACCATGCTACCAGCGGAGAGAAATTACACCAGAATTGAGCAGTTGATGCTAGCTCTGGTCTATGCAACATAAAAACTAAGAACTTATTTTCAGCCACACAGATTTCGGGTCCTGACCAAATCAACCATTGAATCGGTCCTAGAAAACTCCTCAAGATCAGGGAGAATCTCGAAGTGGGGAGCTCAAAACAAACAATTCAATGTCTTCTATGAGATGCGCACAACTATCAAGTCCCAGGTCATAGCTGATTTTTTGGGAGACTTCCCTTTGGAAGAAGAAGAAGAAGTATAAGAGGGATGGAGGAAGAGGATGAATGAACAACAAGACTTTCCGAAGGTTTTCATCCCCAGAGGTGGGAGGTATTTTTACAGACGGCTCCTCCAACGATAATGGATCTGGGCTAGGCATCGTATTCACAACATCCAAGGGAGTAAAGATAGTTCTTTCTTTCAGACTCGAGTTTAAAGCCAACAACAATGTCAATGAGTATGAAACAGTAATCCACGCCCTGAGACTTAACATAGAGCTAGGATTAACATAAGTATAGATCACCAACGACTCCCAATTGGTAATACACCAAATAAAAGGAGATTACCAAACCCTAGATCTATGTCTGCAAAAATACCTGAAGCTATCCCGGAACTATATGAGTCAAATACCAAGCATCAAGATACAACATGTTATAATAGGAAACAACAGGAATGCTAATGCATTTGCTACATCGCATCAATAGTAAAAGATCCAACGGTAGAAGCAATAATAGTCGGGAGAGTCTTCACTCCATCAATATATGAAACAGAAGATGACAAGGAGATAATAGCGGCAATCGGTTTGGGACTCTATGAATCGGGTGACTGGAGAGAGTTTATCCATCGATATCTCGAATCTGGAGAGCTACCCGTAAGCATTATTCAAGCAAACAAAGTCAAGAGCAGGGCAGCTAACTATCAGCATTGGGACGAGATCTTATATAGGAAATCCTACATGGGACCATTGCTCAGATGCCTAGGAAAATAGCAGGGCACCAGATCTTAGTAGAACTACACTATGGATATGCTGGCAATCATAGTTCAGGGAGGAACCTAGCTTAGAGAGGCAAAACCATGGGTTACTTCTGGACCTACATGCATGAAGATACAAAGTATATGGCCAAAGTCTGTGAAGAGTTCCAAAGATTTGGAAAGAAGATTCATGCACCATCCACATCCTTAAGCTCAGTG
This sequence comes from Papaver californicum, assembly GCA_023531435.1. Lineage (NCBI taxonomy): Eukaryota > Viridiplantae > Streptophyta > Magnoliopsida > Ranunculales > Papaveraceae > Papaver > Papaver californicum. Next base: position 2,220,619 of record JAJJMC010031210.1, on the reverse strand, counting down.
TTGATCCCATGGCCATTCGCAAAACGGGGAGTCGATATTGTGGGACCACTTCATGAAGAACACTTCAAAGGAAATATCTCATCTTGGCCACAAACTACTTTACTAAATGGGTGGAAGCAGCTTCCTTAAAACACATTCGGGACAAGGATGTCTTTAAGTTCCTCTTCGAGAACATCATTTGCCGATTCGGGATACCCGTCGAGATAGTATCAGATAATGGGAAACAACTGCAAGGAACAAACATAGACCTGGAGTTCAACACTTACCAAATCAGGAAGAGAAAATCTACACCTACATACCCATAGAGTAATGGTCAGGCAGAGATCACTAACAAAACCATAACTGATAACTTGAAGAAGAAGTTGGATGATCACTATGGGAACTGGTGTGAACAACTGCAATGTTTTATGGGCTTATCGAACCACCAAAAGAGAGGCTACATGGTTATCAACTTTCATACTTACTGAGCAATTATGCCTTACGAGGTAATGATCCCCACCACGAAATCCAAAGCATGGATGAAGAATATCACGTCAGATTTGACACTCGCCAAACTTGACAACTTGGAGGAGGCCCGAGAAATTGCACTCCCGAAGATGGAGAATTATCAGAGGAGGACGCAAAGAGAATAAAACAAGAAGGTTCGCCCCGGAGACTTCCATACACAATTGATAAACACATTTTTGTGTCTAAATTGCGCTCGATTACCTATTTTACTAGTGTTCGAATTTGTACTTTTTATGGTTTTTTGTGTTTTTGTAGGTATTCTTGAGAAATAAACATTTGCGGAAAAATCGGCACGAAAAGTGTTAAAGGCACCCAATAAAAATTATTAAGGCACCCACAATTTGGATTGGGGGCACCCCCCTTTAATTTCAAATACTTGAAAATGGCGGGAAGAAGAGAAACCATCGGGAGAAGCTTCTGTTCACTTCTGTGTACGTAATTTAGTGATTTGGGGTGAATCTAATTCACCCAAAGTGAATTAGATAGCTAGAATATCAACAACACACATCAAAAACGTGTTTTAGCCAAAAGAATTGGACACAAAAGTGAATTTGGCCGGAAAAATGGATTTCGTGTTGTCAGAAACCCATCCTCTGGTCGATGTGGTTTACCTAGGCGATAATACCAATATTGACTTTGTTTCCACCAAAATATTTTCTTCCATATGTGGGAACGTATGAATTTCAAATGTGTCATTTATTAAGTTTTGAGACTAAGCCTAATTACTTTAGGGCATTAAAATTGACACATTTTTTTAAGAATGACCACCTTCATAGTAGTCAATTGTGTGAGTCAAATCTGATTGACTTTGAGGATCCACAATTGTTCAAGTTATTATTATGTGCTTCTAAGTTCTTAGTTGAGTTATTTCGGACTCTATAACCTGATTATTTTGATCCTTCCTACGAGGAAATTCATCCCATGAAAATATTTTATTTTGACCCTTTTATAGAGCCTGAACCTGAACCACAGCTAGAAGTAGTTGTCGACAGAAAACTAGATAAGGGTGTGCTTGGTTTGTTCATTTTCTTGGCCTGTTACAGTTTCCTCTTATTTGTGGTAGCACTATTTGATTCAGATGACCCACAGTTGTTCCGACTATTGCTATATGATTTCATGAGGTGACTAATTCTTTCTTAGTCTGGCTGAAGACTTTAAACTTAGCACTTCTTGGGAGGTAACTCATGCTCATGCGACACAATAATATCTTTCCTTAACTCCTTTTCATGAAGTGGTAACAATTTCTCCTTGTTCATATTTTTAATCATTCATCTTTAGAAACATTGAGGACACTGTTTGATTTAAGTTTGGGGGTAAGGGAGAAACTTTTAATGAAATAATAAAGCTCTAGAATTTAGAAAGCTTGTGAACACTTCAGGGTGACACTAACCATTCTAGGTAGATGGAAACTTATCTCTTTTTCTATAGGAATTGGTGTTCCCAGTTAAATGGTCTATTCATAAAAGGACAGAGTTCAGGTGTTAGAAAAACATGATAGTTGTCACCACATCTCGGAGTCTATCTCGACCATGTCACCTTCTGTTTTTATTTTTGCAATTTTTGTGTTTCTCTAAGTGACTTGGTGGGGCACCAGTATCGAATTGTTATCGTCGCCAGGATGGAGTAGAGTGTTTGAGATTATTTAGACTATATTAAAAAAAATGATGAAAAATAAAATGAAAAAAAAAGTGAAAAAAGAAAAAAGTAAAAAGAAAAAAGAAAAAAGAAAATGAAAAAAATATCAAGTATTAACACTTTGATAGCAATATGTGTGTTCTCCCTGTCTCTGTCGCCTAAGCAAGCGTGGAACGCAGGATCAATGAGAACTATCATGTAAGATGCTGATAAGAACCATGCGCTTGGATACATTTTGATCCAATCATGTTGTCAGTACATTTATAGATGTTTTATTTTTAATAAATCGATCGCTGGCACCCTTGTATATACCAGGTGAATCGATATTAGTATTACGATTAAGACCATGTATCTCAATCTATTAGGATTCATCTGGCACTGACCTTCAGACAGATATGGGAAACACCGTTCACCTTAGTCAACACGCGCAAACTTCATTTTTTCCACATCCATCTTCTAAATCTTTTCATGTGATTGAACTTTGATAGATTCTGAGTATTGTGGTTGAACGACTATCTGAGTAGAGCTTTGTTTTCATATATATGAATTTTAGTACGCTTGAGTAAAGAACTCGTGTACAACAATTGGACTCATATAGGGTAATGATTCTTAGAGCCGAAGAATTTAGTATGCCAACTAAATAGCTTGTTTAGTGTTTATCCTCGATCGTTCACGAGTAGCTAAAATCTGGAGTAAAGGTTTTGTGGGTATACCTCTAGTAAACCCTCACGAGACAAAACTCGTCCACTAGGGACACCTAGGGGTTTAACGGCTTATTACATATGCTAAATGTAGTCGCGATTCCTGCGAAAGTGAGTTGGGATTTTGTTTTACTAGATTTGCTCGAGGACTAGCAAATAGTAAGTTTGGGGGTATTTGATAGACACATTTTTGTGTCTAAATTACGCTCGATTACCTATTTTACTAGTGTTCGATTTTGTACTTTTTATGGTTTTTTGTGTTTTGGTAGGTATTCTTGAGAAATAAACATTTGCGGAAAAATCGGCTCGAAAAGCGTTAAAGGTACCCAGCAAAAGTGATTAAGGCACCCACAATTTGGATTGGAGGCACCCCCCTTTAATTTCAAATACTTGAAAATGGTGGGAAGAAGAGAAACCATCGGGAGAAGCTTCTGTAATCTTATGTGTACGTAATTTTAGTGATTTGGGGTGAATCTAATTCACCCAAAGTGAATTAGATAGCTAGAATATCAACAACACACGTCAAAAACGTGTTTTAGCCAAAAGAATTGGACACAGAAGTGAATTTGACAGAAAAAATGGATTCCGGGTAAGTTTCGGATAACAAAGAATTTGAGATTGAGTTGGACGCATTTTAAGAGTTTCTAATCGACTTAGAAGACTCTCTAGGGTTTTCTTACCCTATATATACCGAAGAGAAGTGAAGAAATCGATATCTGGAGGCAGCACAGATCACCGCAAAAAAATTCAGGAAGAATCGAGTTAGGTTGTTGTGAGAGAGAAGAAGAAGAACATAAGGCGGGAAGAAACTGTAGTTATTACTACCGCTGATACAGTCGTGTATTAAGCTTCTGAAGCACTTCAAGTCCGTCTTTCTTTCCTGTTCTCTTTTCATTCTTCTATAACATATACTACATTCTCTGTAATGTTTATAAGCGTATCAAAACTCCTGTGTTACTTCTCTTTCACCATTGTAAGCACTTTTTGAGCAATGAAAACCTATTTTGAGTGTGTTTCCATTCCAATGAGCTAATCACCACACTGGGGCGACAGAGGAAGCTATTTTTCCTACAATTAACTGGTAACTTCTATTTTATTTATTAATTGCTTTGAATTAATTGAAAAAAATGGTTTTTATCAAGTAATTGTGTTTTCTTTTGATGAGTCATGCTGGGTTTATTGCTTTTGATGTCTCATGCTTACGATTTACAACTATTATTTTGAGAACCTAACTTTGGCAATGTTTTGATTAAACTGAACACAAGAATTGTACGATTTTATCACTTGAGTTATTGGTTAAAAGTGGAATCCTTAACCCTAGTTCTTCTCATCTATTTCAAATCAAATTTGTTTTAATCCTCTTTATTTTTTAGGTTTTAAAATTAGATCTAGAAATCGAATCTTCACAAGTCCGAGAATCAAACCCTTTTACCACTATATTACAATTACATCAATTTTTGGCGCCGCCGACGCGGACTTGTTTTTAGGTCTAGAGTTTTAGATTTGTTTTTAGGTTTAGAGTTTTAGTATTATTTTTACTTTGTTCTATTTTACGTTTCTTTGGGTATTTCTCTTTTTGCTACAGGTTTGGATCTTGGATTGAAAGGAAATAAAGCCAAAGACTGTGGTGATTAAAGACTTGAAGTTAAAGTTAAGGACTTGGAGTTAAAGGTTAAAGCTTAAAGAACGAAGAAGAAGACAAAGACTTTTATTTTTAGATTTTATTTTTTATTAATTAGATTTATTTTCTTTAGATTTTATTTGTTTGGAAAATTGTATTAGGAATTTTTATTATTTTTGTAATTTTTCTTTTATTTTTGGATACTTTTTGGACTTTATTTTGGACTTTATTTTGGACTTTGGACATTTTATCATTTTTAAACCCTACGGAAGGTAATTTAAATATAAACTGCTACATGGAAGGACGACAATTACGATATTGTCTCGGCCCCTCGGGTTCGCACACTGACACAAGAGTCGGTGGCCCGAGTCGACTACAACCGATTCATCCCCCGTCGGGTACGGGAGGTAAGACTCGATCAACCCACGAATCCCCTGCAAGTGGGTTTACTGTATATTCCTTCGTATGCATATATGTTGAAGAATTGAATACGATTTTACTTTTCTAGTAAATGACAAGAACTGGCCATACAAGATAAGGACTCGGATTTCATCACCGTTTCCTTCTTGCCCGCTTTAGGAACACGTTACGCGAACCTAAACCTTAAAATTTTGACTAGAAAGAGAACGATAGGGTAACAAGCTTATAGGAAACTCGTTCAAAAGGACTGTACTGGTTACTTTATTAGCCTAACTCGAAGTTCAGGAAGATTATTTTAAGTTGATTAGAGCCGCCTTGTAACCCAGGGAAAAGTGCCAAAGAGACAGGGTTATCAAAGCTTCTTAGAGCTTATCCTATTTCTCTTCGACTTAATTTAATTCGGATCGTTCTAAGAGGTTTGCTAAAACTGTAACTAGTTGCCTTTCGAAGGAATAAAAGCTGGTCTTGAAACAATCTAAGTGGAGCCATCATGCTTTTTGTTTGCTAGATTCAAATAGGTTTGATTTAGTTGAGTCGGCCTTGTTTGTGACTGTTTAGAACCCCCTTCATGTTAGGATTTATTTTCTTAGATATTTTTAATATATTATGAAGTTTTTAGAAAATGTCGAACTGGTATTATGAGGACCAGTACAATGAATATCGGACTGAATTTCAAAATAGACATTATCCATACTATCAACATTGTGCGGATAGTAGTAGGGATCACCACCAACATTTTGGAGGTTATTACTCATATAAGGGTGATCCCAATTACTATTCGTAAATACACCCGTCATATGAACATGAAAATGAGCAAATATCTAGTTCTTTATCTTGGATGGATGCCCTAAAGAATATGCAATCTAGTACTCCCTATGATAACCCAAATCCTTCTCTAGAAGAATCACATGAGCAAAATTTGAGTTCTTTGTCTTGGAGGGATGCCCTAAAGCAGATGAAATCTAGTACTCCCTATGATGATTCAAGTTCTTTGTCTTGGAGGGAATCCGTAAAGAATATGCAACCTAGTAGTCCTTATAATGAACCAATTATGCCTCTAGAGGAATCACACGAGCAGTTGCTATCTAGTACTCCTTATGATCCATCTGTTTCTCTAGAAGAATCCCTCAAGCAGTTAGCTGAGAATACAAATAGGTTCGTATTACGTTGCGGGGAACAATTAGTAGTCCAACTCTTTCTCTAGACGAATCCTTAAAGTAGTTGGCTTAGAATACAAATAGATTTGCATTAAGTGTAAATGAAAGTCTTGCAAAGAATAATATTGCTCAAAATAATCTTAATTTCCAGTATAGTGCTACCCTTGATAGTTATTCACCTAGTCAAGAGGACGAGGATAGAATTGGTAACACTACTTATTTAGACGAGGTTCAAACATCTTCATATTATTATGATGATGAGGATAGTTTTGATGAAGAACTTGAAATATACAGGCATAGTGATCAGGAAATTGTCACTCCAATTATGCTTCATGATGGTAGTGTTATTTCTGGTTCAAATCCAAATAATTTTAATGATTATTCACCTATTCAAAAGGAAAAGGATTTGACTAAAGATACCACTGTTTTAGACGATATAGAATTTTCTTGTTTAGAAGCCGATAATGGTTTAGAGGAACGAGTTTATCCTGAAACTAGTGATTTAAAGTCTAACAATTCGAAGACAATAGTCTCTGACGAAGATGATAGACTCGTAGAGATTTTAAATATGAGTGAGGATGCATCACCTGATTATAACCTAGAAGAAGCAATTGACCATTTTCGGGAATCTGACGATCTAGAAATTAGGGAAATTGTGATAGAGACACTGAAAACTCTAAGTTTGGGGGTGATTATCAATCTTTGTGTGCTTTACCTTTGACTCTTTTAAATTTCCCTAACTTGGGACTTGACATATGCACCTCTACCATTTTACAAGATCATCTTCGAACTAGATTCCCTGAGCCTATTGATGTCCAGAAAGAAGTTCAGTTGTCAGAAACCCATCCTCTGGTCGATGTGGTTTACCTAGGCGATAATACCAAGATTGACTTTGTTTCCACCAAAATATTTTCTTCCATATGTGGGAACGTATGAATTTCAAATGTGTCATTTATTAAGTTTTGAGACTAAGCCTAATTACTTTAGGGGATTAGAATTGACACGTTTTTTTAAGAATGACCACCTTCATAGTAGTCAATTGTGTGAGTCAAATCTGATTGACTTTGAGGATCCACAATTATTCAAGTTATTATTATGTGCTTCTAAGTTCTTAGTTGAGTTATTCCGGACTCTATAACCTGATTATTTTGATCCTTCCTATGAGGAAATTCATCCCATGAAAATATTTTTATTTTGACCCTTTTATAGAGCCTGAACCTGAACCACAGCTAGAAGTAGTTGTCGACAGAAAACTAGATAAGGGTGTGCTCGGTTTGTTCATTTTCTTGGCCTGTTGCAGTTTCCTCTTATTTGTGATAGCACTATTTGATTCAGATGACCCACAGTTGTTCCGACTATTGCTATATGATTTCATGAGGTGACTAATTCTTTCTTATTCTGGCTGAAGACTTTAAACTTAGCACTTCTTGGGAGGTAACCCATGCTCATGCGACACGATAATATCTTTCCTTAACTCCTTTTCATAAAGTGGTAACAATTTCTCCTTGTTCATATTTTTAATCATTCATCTTTAGAAACATTGAGGACACTGTTTGATTTAAGTTTGGGGGTAAGGGAGAAACTTTTAATGAAATAATAAAGCTCTAGAATTTAGAAAGCTTGTGAACACTTCAGGGTGACACTAACCATTCTAGGTAGATGGAAACTTTATCTCTTTTTCTATAGGAATTGGTGTTCCCAGTTAAATGGTCTATTCATAAAAGGACAGAGTTTAGGTGTTAGAAAAACATGATAGTTGTCACCACATCTCGGAGTCTATCTCGACCATGTCACCTTCTGTTTTTATTTTTGCAATTTTTGTGTTTCTCTAAGTGATTTGGTGGGGTACCAGTATCGAATTTTTATCACCGCCAAGATGGAGTAGAGTGTTTGAGATTATTTAGACTATATTAAAAAAAATAAAATAAATAAAATGAAAAAAAAGTGAAAAAAGAATAAAGAAAAAAAAATGAAAAAAATATCAAGTATTGACACTTTGATAGCAATATGTGTGTGTTCTCCCTGTCTCTATCGCCTAAGCAAGCGTGGAATGCAGGATCCATGAGAACTATCATGTAAGATGCTGAAAAGAACCATGCGCTTGGATACAATTTGATCCAATCATGTTGTCAGTACATTTATAGTTGTTTTATTTTTAATAATCGATCGCTGGGACCCTTGTATATACCAGTTGAATCGATATTAGTATTACGATTAAGACCATGTATCTCAATCTATTAGGATTCATCCTGGCACTAACCTTCAGACAGATATGGGAAACACCGTTCACCTTAGTCAACACGCACAAACTTCATTTTTTCCACATCTATCTTCTAAATCTTTTCATGTGATTGAACTTTGATATATTCTGAATATTATGGTTGAACGACTATCTGAGTAGAGCTTTGTTTTCATATATATGAATTTTAGTACGCTTGAGTAAAGAACTCGTGTACAACAATTGGACTCATATAGGGTAATGATTCCTAGAGCCGAAGAATTTAGTATGCCAACTAAATAGCTTGTTTAGTGTTTATCCTCGATCGTTCACGAGTAGCTAAAATCTGGAGTAAAGGTTTTGTGGGTATACCTCTAGTAAACCCTCACGAGACAAAACTCGTCCACTAGGGACACCTAGGAGTTTAACGGCTTATTATATATGCTAAATGTAGTCGCGATTCCTGCGAAAGTGAGTTGGGATTTTGTTTTACTAGATTTGCTCGAGGACTAGCAAATAGTAAGTTTCGGGGTATTTGATAGACACATTTTTGTGTCTAAATTGCGCTCGATTACTTATTTTACTAGTGTTCGATTTGTATTTTTTATGGTTTTTTGTGTTTTTGTAGGTATTCTTGAGAAATAAACATTTGCGAAAAAATCGGCTCGAAAAGTGTTAAAGGCACCCAGCAAAAGTGATTAAGGCACCCACAATTTGGATTGGGGGCACCCCCCTTTAATTTCAAATACTTGAAAATGGCGGGAAGAAGAGAAACCATCGGGAGAAGCTTCTGTTCACTTCTGTGTACGTAATTTTAGTGATTTGGGTGAATCTAATTCACCCAAAGTGAATTAGATAGCTAGAATATCAACAACACACGTCAAAAACGTGGTTTAGCCAAAAGAATTGGACACTGAAGTGAATTTGGCCGGAAAAATGGATTCCGGGTAAGTTTCGGATAACAAAGAATTTGAGATTGAGTTGGACGCGTTTTAAGAGTTCTAATCGACTTAGAAGATTCTCTAGGGTTTTCTTACCCTATATATACCGAAGAGAAGTGAAGAAATCGCTATCTGGAGGCATCACAGATCACCGCAAAAAAATTCAGGAAGAAACGAGTTCTGCTGCTGTGAGAGAGAAGAAGAAGAACATAAGGCGGGAAGAAACTGTAGTTATTACTGTCGCTGATACAGTCGTGTATTAAGCTTCTGAAGCACTTCAAGTCCGTATTTCTTTCCTGGTCTCTTTTCATTCTTCTGTAACACATACTACACTTCTCTGTAACGTTTATAAGCGTACCAAAACTCCTGTGTTACTTCTCTTTCACCATTTAAGCATTTTTTGAGCAATGAAAACCTATTTTGAGTGCGTTTCCACTCCAATGAGCTAATCACCATCACTGGGGCGACGGATGAAGCTATTTTTCCAACAATTGAGTGGTAACTTCTATTTTATTTATTAATTGCTTTGAATTAATTGAAAAAATGGTTTTTATCAAGTAGTTGTGTTTTCTTTTGATGAGTCATGCTGGGTTTATTGCTTTTGATGTCTCATGCTTACGATTTACAATTATTATTTTGAGAACCTAACTTTGGCAATGTTTTGATTAAACTGAACACAAGAATTGTACGATTTTATCACTTGAGTTATTGGTTAAAAGTGGAATCCTTAACCCTATTTCTTCTCATCTATTTCAAATCAAATTTGTTTTAATCCTCTTTATTTTTTAGGTTTTAAAATTAGATCTAGAAATCGAATCTTCACAAGTCCGAGAATCAAACCCTTTTTACCACTATATTAAAATTACATCAACAATACTATTCAAGGTGGGAGAAGGTGCTTACAAGTTACTCAAGCCCGACGGAAAGGAAATGGAACATCCTTGGAACATAAAGCATCTAAAGTTATACTATCCTTAAGAGGTAAAATAGGATACATAATGGACCATTCGCACTCGGGGCAAGACATGATTCTCTCCTAAGGTGATCTGAGGGATCTAAACTACGGGTCCAGAGTCAAAGGGGTTACCTAAAGACTAATTGTAGTAACCCCATGATATATAATGGTTCATTCGTATTCGGGGAAAAATATGATTCTCCCCTGAGGTGACCTGAGGGTTCTGGACTTCGGGTCCAGAATCAAAGAGGCCATCCAGAGACTAACACAGATGGTCCCATGAGATTGTCCTAGGTGGTCAATCAAAGAGAAAGGGATCCCTGCAAGTAACAACAAATTATTCAAATTGGGCAGTTTGCAAGCCCCAATGTGATTTGGACCCTAGCCTAGGATAGTTAATGGACTTAACACATCCCATCACTAGGGATTAATGATGATGAGATACCCAAATCGGGACATGGTATTGGGCCCGATGATCTTCCCTGTTATGGATATCGAATGTATGGGATAATATAGTTATTATATGAATTTGAAAAAATCACGGTGGATATGGGGCATGCATAACGAAAAAGTGAAAGCTAAACCAAGATAAAATTAAACAACCGAAAAAGAAAGAGAAAAAATGTAGCAAAACAACCTCAAACAATGAGGCTAAAATGGTAACGTATCACCCCAAAAAGAGTAAGTGTTTAAAAAGGGCAATGTAACACAAGTGTTTAAAAAGGGAAATGTAACACCCAGAGAGCAAGAATTGTTCAAGACGAGAAGAAAAGGAAAAAAAACCCAAAGAAAGAACCAGCAGTAGTAGATCAACATCAGGAGGTAGGAGGCTTGGAGGCAGAAGCAGCGCGCTTGGCTTGGGCTTTGATTCTCAGATCATTTAAATGGGATTGCACCTTCTCATACACCAGATCTGCGACTTGTGCCTCAAAGGATTTCTTGCATCATCCAGAGCTTGCTTTTTGTCCTTGCCATCCCGATAAAGAAATTCCCGTAAATTCGCCACATCTGCACCCAGAGATGCTTTGGAGCGCTTCATACTCGTCTCAAACTCCTTCAAGGACTCCACATCCTTCTGCAGAGCCTCCAATCTCTTCTGAGAAGCTAAAATTGACAAAGGAAGAATTATCATGGAGATCAAGAAAGCACTAAGAGGAGATAAGATCATAAACCTAAGAATTAAAAACACCTTCTAGAGTCTGAATAGTAAGTTTAAGGGTTTTATCTGATTCAGTAACAGTTGTATCAAGCTTGCTGTATTTCAAGGCCAAATCATCTTTTTTAGAAGCCCGACATATCTTCATATGATTCTTAAAGACACTCTTCTGGATATCCAAAGCAACTTGGATACCATCACATTCTGCCCGAACCAAGTCCAATCGTCGGCTCGTCTTAGCATGTTTATTAACGACTGCTTCATTCTTGCTCAGATACAGTTTCATCATTCTCCTTCCATCGGATTAGTGTCTCTCGATCAGCATAAAGATCACGGTTCAGAGCGTCAATATTCGTGAGCCTACTCTCGAGTTGGTTAATCGTCAGAATTTGGTTATTGGAGAACTCAAAAATCTCCTTAAGTTCAGACTCTTGACGATCGACTTTATCATCTTTATTGCTAATCCATTGTTGTAAATTGAGAACACTACTTTTGAAAACCTTGATTTCCCCTATGAGTCTATTACATTCATCTCTAGCATCAAGTTGAAGTCATTCGATGATGGCTACCAGTAATAGTAAGAATCAGGATTCTAAAAGCTACAATATTAATATGGCAATAATGAGACAAAATGAAGAAGGAATTACCTTGCTGCTCAGTAATCCGCCTCTGCAAATTATGGACCTCAGCCTATGGTAGATGATTCTTGTTGTACATGCTTTCATAAGTAGCTTGACTCCATAGCTGGACATTTTGATTCTACAGCAACAAGCAAAGTTAAGAAATATGGTAACCCGACAGTATCCACAAAGCTAAAGGAATCACATTACTCACCAGAACCAGCAGTATAGAATAAACATCATCATAGAGAGAAGGGATATCAAAAAACATGTCGGATCGAGATAGAGACCCGAAAGATGAAGAAGTGGGCGCCAATTGAGTTACAAGCAGCTCACGAAGAGTCAAAAGTAGATGAACAAGGAGATCTGAGGGCCAGCATATTCACTACAGGCTCCTCTAAGCCCGATCTTGCATTCTTGTCCTCCTGGAAGGGAGGATTCACAGTAGCAACAGTTATGGTCGCCTCACCACCGTTAATCTCTATCTCTCTTTCTTCGGCGTCAGCATCATCTACAAAGAAGTCATAGTCTTCCCCCTCGGGAACTACTACTTCCACATTCAGCTTAAGTAAAGACTCATCTAGCTTTGGCTGGGACTCAGTATGGTCGAGGATGCCGCTTATCAGCTACAAATCTGGGGGCAGCATAGCAGGTTGGAAAACAACTTTTTCAAAAAGTTGGTGCCACAACTAGCACCCACCAGATTCTCCCCTCCATCACCAGAACCGGAAATAATATATTTTCCCTCACCAATAGTGCTTGCACCTTCATTAACATTACCATCATCTTTAACAATACCAGCATTAACATCACCACCATCTTTAATAACACCTTCATTAACATCACCACCACCACAGAAGTAACAACACATTTCCCTTTATCAGTTTCAATAACTTTTTCACCAACAACATCATTAACACTTTTTCCATCAACACCTTCACCAGTAACACCATAAATATTTTCACCACCAACAACAACTTTACATTCACCACTACTACCAGCGCCTCGCGACCACTATCTAATTCATCCTCATCATCATCATCATCATCAATCATAACAGACTTGACCCTCTAAAAATAAAATCAAAAGCTGGTCAGATCCTGTAAGGAAACAAATAGGGGCAAGTTCATGTACTTGAAAAATCAGAAAAAAATTGTATTTGTTACCTTAACAACCTCCTTCCCGCCTCGAAAAACTCAACTCCTCTTTCGACTCGACTTGGAAAACTGCCGAGTAACCAGGAAGAATCAACAAACGAAACTTATATAACAACAAGAAGAAGTAGATAACAAAGGCATACCTTTTCAGTGTTCGCCACCCAAGGCGTGTAAGAAGCATGAACAACAAAACTCTCTGTAGGAGGACGGCTCCCAAAGAGTAAATTCCCACGAATAACCAGTGGAGTCTTATACCAGACATGATTACTAGTGTGCAAAGTGCTTGTTGCTTGTCTGACCCAACTCGGGATCCTCATAGAGTAACAACTTCTCAGCCTTGTTGAGAGGAGGAATATGGCGATCCGTCCCGAAGGATAAACCAGCTAGATCCCCATAGGAGGGAGTGCATTCTTTGTAGTTATCGAGGAAGCTATGAACCGTATACTTGTGGGTATCAGCAGGATCGTAGGTAGAATGAGGAGAATCAGTATGCTTACCCTTGCTTCGCCTCTCCCATTCATCCATAAATCAATACCAATTACCATTTTGCTGACCCAAAGAACGAGCCGGCTCGACTCGAGAAAACACATCATAAGCAAATGGCCTGGAAGGACTATAGAGAGGTAGCCTAATCCGTACTTCAAACTGGCCCAAGGTGATGATGGTGACATGGTCCGAGTGGGGAAACTCAAGATACTTTACGCGATCCAGATGAACACGCTGGCCCGCCAACAGTGACATCATAAGCTTAAAGAGCATATTTGTTCTTGACATAAGCACAAAACTGCTCATCTGTCATCTCAGCAGTTCTAGGGGTAGATTTCTTCTCAAGGTTTCTACAATCAGAAAAGAGAGTTTCACTCATAAAAAACCGTGACTGTCAAAACTTATGTGATGATTAGGAAAAACACATATAATTCTATCACGAGCCTCATGAGAAAAATCAACGCCTGGCAATAAAGAATCAAAAACATGAAAACTTGCATCAGAAAAGGATACATACTTTCTGCCTGAGGATGAACGAGGAGGACTAGAGGATGATTTATCCGCCATTTGATATTGTTGGTGACTGATAATCTTGATATTGGTGATGATATTTGATAATGAGTGCAGTCGAGATGAGGAACATAGGAATAGCTTCAACAGTAACCGCAGTGGTCTAGCAAATATTGAAGGAAGAAAGTCAGGAAAGAATATCAGAGGAACTTTAATGGCGGATAAGAGAAGAAGTTGAGGTTACAGAAAATGTTGAAGAAGAAGTAAATGTGGAAATTTAGTTTATTTAAAGGAAAGAGGAAAAGGGAAAAGTGAACCGACGCTTGAGATAAAAAGTGAAAATAGAAGAAAAGGTGGAGTACGTAGCGGTTACCAAGGGACATGGAGGCGGTTAAAGGAAAGATGAAAGGTTTCTTCCTATCGTACCCTTGGTCTAGATGGAAAGAAAGGGGCAAAATGTAGTGGAGAAATATCTGAGGACACGTGTAACCATCTTAGATGAGGGGATTATGATACTAAGATGGGGATGAAGTACTGGAAAGGTCTTCTTGGTCTTACACGACAAAAGAGATATCTACCACATCAATCTGCAGATAGGACGCCTGGAAAATAAAAGAGGAAATCAATGGCCAAGTTTGAAAACGGAGACATAGTATTAAATGAGCTTACAGATAACGTGTGAAGAGATCTGAAACTTTTAATGCACCTGACAAGAATCGACGTACACTCTCCGGGTCGTGACTAAGGAAAGAACAAGAAGCCACTATCACCTCAGGTCGTGTCCAGAGTAAGTTGAGACGAAGATCAGCATATCGAGAGAACTAGAGAAGACTCGGGGCATGACATCAAGAGATTTGAGCCATAATCCCGATAAAACTACAACAACTTAGATACGAGTATCCAACACTGAAATTTGGTTGCATAATACTTTTTTGTCTATAAATACTAAGCTCAGCCAAGAGAGAAGGCATGTGATATTTTTTTTGGAGAGAACGTTGTAATAATTTCGTGAGAGTGATTTTGGGTGTTCTTGGTGAGATTGAGTTTATACCTTTATAAGTGAAATCTCTTGAAAATAATATCAAGTATTTACCCCCGTGGACGTAGGTAATCATAACGAACCACGTACACCTCTTGTGTGATTATTGTTATTATGTTCTTAGTTTTACTTATCTACTTCCCTATTTGTGAATGAATGGTTAGATGTGGGTGGTTAGATTTTACACTACGCGTTTGCTGGTAAAATGTGACGGTATAAATCTTACTTGACACTTGGTACAAGATTACAGCCGAAGAAATTTAGCACATATGAAGTCGTCTATATCTTAGCTAGTCTTTTAGCTTAGTTTGTAAGCTAAGGACAAATATGTAATTTTCTTATTATACTCTTACCCCTGCTTAAAGAAAAATGATTAGGTTTATAGGGGGCCTTCTCCTCTTACTACTACACAGCTCATAGAGAGTTTCTCATCTACAATGGAGATCCATGTAACACCACAATATTTATAGTGAAAGCTTCTTCCGTGGACGTAGACCTCATTAATGGTCGGACCACATAAAACCCATGTATCTTCTTTACATTCTAACACTTAGTTCTTCATTTGGCATGGTAAAGGATGTTTTTAGCTCTAGGATGTTCTTTGGATGTGTTGTAGGAAAATATGCTACTACAAAGAAAGTACAATCAAAACACTAGCTAGCTAGTGAAAAAACTAGAGCAACAAAAGTAAAAATACACCTCAACCCAATCCTCCATAACCTGCCTGTATATAATAGATATTTTCAATCTCGTTGAATATATAAGGCCCAAGTAATCAAATTTTACTTGATAGTGTGAGTAATTTGGATAATTATCTTCATCTTAGAGCAAATCTTATGATAGATTCCTAGCTATTCTAAGTTTAGAAAAAATATAAAATATCAAGTCTAATGGTTTCAAAGCTGGATCTTCCACACTTTTTTCAGACCATGTTCTAAAGTTTTATGACAGGAAATTTAGAATTCAAGCGATGATAACAATCGAAATAACATCTAGCGTTAATCCAAATTGTGTTTTATTTGTCGGAAAATGCAATTCAATTTGACGTCAAAAACTAATCCAATTGGCTTTTTGGAAAATGTCATTTGAAATAATGCTTCCAATTTATATTTCACGAGAACCAAACATTTTGTGTTAAATATTTATATTTAACCACCGGTAAATTGTCAGCGTCGCGACTAAATAGTAGGTGGAAGAAATTAGTGAGTCCCAAGTAAAGGAGCTTAGACGTTTAGAATTTTACCACATACCAAAACTAACCGTTTATATCTATTGTATTATACCTCGAGGCTATTTTTAACTTTTTTTCTTCTTCTTGTTTTCTCTTTCTATAAACTTTGTTATAACATATTAATTAAAAAAACTAATTTCAATTAGTGCAAAACGCTATTTTTTATTATTTTTAAATTTTCAAGTAGATTTAAACTTCTATTATCTATTCCAAGTGCTGAAATGTCCTGAAACTTGGAAGATGAAATTTTTCCACACTAAAACATATTTCTAAAAAAAGAATTCCAATTTTTTCCCATTCACAAACTCCATATGATAGGCAAATAAAAAGTTCCAAAGCTGATTGCATTGCTTTGAAGGGGAGAATAATTGCCACGGTAATGCTACAACGTCGGCATCTTTAGGAATTATAAGATTTCGATGAAGTTGTTGCTTAAAGTAACACCAGATTCCACTGGCGAAAGATTAATGAAGAATAGCGAGGTGCAGTTTCATTCTTGAAAAAGAAAATGCAGTTGGAAGGAACTTCTATTTGACGGTGGAGGAGAGAGTCACCTTAGTGAGCTTGTTCTGAAAACGCCGCCAGGCGAAGAAGGCGACAATTTCATAAATTTTGCTCCGGGTAGAAACTGGATTTAGAGAATAAATTAAAGTAATTCTATAGGAATTTTTGTAAACCAATAATTTGAAGTGCTTTAAAAATGAACCATATTACTAGGGCGGTATATTTTTGCTTTTGAGGGATGTAGTTTGATTAAAACATCTAAAATTATCCTTCCTCAATAACTACTCTAAATCTAATATAAAATTTTAAGAAATTGAATCTAATTTATCTTTTCATCTTCCTCCTCCATCTTCTCAACCGTAATTTAATCTTCCTCCTCTATCTTCTCAACCGTAATTTCATCTTCTCCATTTTCTCTTTTCACACGACGATTTATCGACGATTCTAAAAAATATTCATCGATGATTAAACTCTTTTTTATAAAACAAGATAAGGTCGATGCAAGTGATCAAAGGAAACAAGTTACACACAAGAAAACAACCAGTAGACAGTGAATCGAGTTCAAGTTCTGCCAAAGAACCCGAATAGAAACATCATGAATCTACCAGCGGAGAAGAAGAGGAAACTCCTACTAATCCACCAGAAACGACTCGTTTAAGGTATGAATCGAAAAACCCATCATTTTCCTACAAATTTTATTTCTTAATTAGGGTACATTTGTTAATATTGGGAGTTTCCATATTTTGGTTTCAGAACTGTCTACGACTAGGAAATGTTGATTTCAAAGCCATAAATACAGACATATGGTTGGGTCGTGATGAACTCCCATCCGTAGAATAATATTATTTCATTCTACGGCTGGGTATTTATGAACTCTCAGCCGTAAAATCATGACTATGTCTTTGTTACGGCTAGGAAATCAAACTTTAATAACCGTAATAATATACTTACACTTAATACAATTTTGCTTTTTAAAATCTAGCAGCAAATAATATTTTCTAGCAATAAGTGACCCTGAGTTTGGGTTTAGTTTTTTTATAGTGGCTAGGTCAACGCTTGGAAAAGCCAACCATATAATAACTCGACCCAACCGTAAATACCATTTCCTAGCTGTAACTGACCCTGAATTTATGTTCAATTTTTTTTTATAGTTTACGACTAAGTCAATCTTTGGAAAAGTCTGACGTAAAACATTTTCGATCCAACCATAAATACTATTTCCTAGCCGTAACTGACCCTGCGTTTCTTGTTGAGAATTTATTTATTTTTTTCATTTTTTGGCTTTGTTTTCTTGTTTTATGATGTTAACATGCCTTTTAAATTTGTTTTGTTTTAGGTCACGAAGGACATGCCGTTAACATGCTCTTAACAACGACAACAACATGACCTTCTTGAAGAACATAGGGCCGAAACAAGTGTTCGTCCATTGGTTGGTCACTCCGATCCTAAAGTGAAAGGAAAAGAGAAGAAATCATCTCCTCTCACATCCTCTCAATTCATTAACATGGTTCTTTTGACCGACAAGCATATTGGAAGACCTTGGGGTGATCCAAGGGATAGAGCCTTTGTCTTATTTGGTTAACAACAATCATGGGCGGGAAGGATCTGTCAGGCCTTGGTAATAATCTAATCTAATCTTTGGTAAATATAAAACATTAATATTTTCTATTATTATTCATGTATTTATTTACCATTTTTAATGTAGGATCATACGACAGCGGCCCCAAAACTCAAACACCAGAGGGCGAGTTTTTAAAAATTAGAAAACGAGAGCAAAGCGGTGGTAGCCTTGGTACAAGCTTCGGGATTATGGCCTGGTATATGCACTGCGCATAAGCAATACGATGTTGTCACTATTTGCTTCTTTAGGGAGAGGTATTTCCAGAGACAACAACGTTTTGTCTTCCGATCGGCAAGATGAATGTCACTCCAGACGATGTTCTTCGAATTACAGTTCTTTCCTTGGATGGTAAAGTCGTGCATGAGGGTTTCAACAACTCTCTTTCTTTCGAAGATCTAACTAAGTTGGCATTTGAATGTCTTGGATGACATAAGCATGAAGCCGAGGAAGAGATTGAGATTGGAGTCGGAGAATCGACTAAGGGAGAAAATAAGGTCGGCAACAATAGCAAGAAGAACAAGGATGGTGCAATGCTTGTGCCAAAAATGGCAAGAACGATTAATTTGAGTCATTTGTGGGATAAGTTCCAGAATTATAAGGATAGGGAGATGGACCCATCAAGGGTTAGACATACATATACAACTTACTTTTTGTATGCACTTGGAACTATCATTTTTCCTAATCTTTCAGATAACAAGGTGACGCTTGCTATCTACAACTCTTGTAACATCTCAGTCTCGAGCCGCAGTTCAACAAGGTAACATAGTCTCTAACCGATGGTTCAAATTTTATATTGATTTGTGTTTTATATTTTTGGAAGAAGGGATATCTTATGGTGGTACGTATACTATTTCATTTCTTATTGTATAAGTTTTTATAATTTTGTAATCAATATTTAAAATTTGGATACTTTGATATGAAAAATAGGTCAAGCGAGTTAAGTGATTGGTGAAGGACATGAGTTTTAGTGTTGAGGTTTGACGCACAAAGAAGACTGGGAGGCAAGATTGAATGTTTACATGACCCTGACTCTGCAAATCTCTATCGATACAACGATGACGAAGAGACGAGGGGTTCTAAGAGAGATAGGTATACATCCTCTAGCTTTGAAACTCCTACTCATAATGGTTCTTCATCTAGTGGAGGTTCAAATGAAGAGTTTCATGAAGAGATTGTTGAAGATCAACCTCAAGGTAAAGGAAAAGATCAAGGTCGAGGTCGAGGTGGAGGTCAAGGTGGAGATCATCGTAAAGGTGAAGGTCATGGTAAAACAAAAGGAAAAGGTCGAGGTTGATTTTTATTTTTTTAGTTTGTTGCAGATATGGATATTTAGTACTTTCTTTAGTTTATAGATTTTTGGATTTATAAATATTTAGATATGGTTGAATTTATGGATATGAATAATATATCTTTTTAGTTATGGATATGAATTTAACTTGAATGAATGTTTGTTAGTTTTCTTATTGTGCCATTCCAAATACAATGAAAAAACTTCACAATTCTTAGTAAAATTTGGAAATTCAGGGTCACTTACGGCTAGGTCGAGTACTTAAAAAGCTAGCCGTAAGTATAGATTTTTAAAAATTTGTCATTTTTACGGCTAGTTTCAACTTCAAAGCTGGCAGTAAGTGACCGTAGTTCATTATACAGTCAACAAACCTAGTCATAAAACTAGGTGTCAGTGAATTTATGTCAGTTTTACGAATGAGATTATTACAAAAGTCAACTGTAAGAATCTTAGGTGTTGTTTACAACTAGGTTTTTACACAGACCTAGCCGTAAGCGAGCCTGAGTTTTCTTTTACGACTAGATTTATATTCTGACCTAGCTGTGAATGACCCTGGAATTTATGCTACGGCTAGGTATGTGAATAAACCTAACCATAGCTTCCCATGATCTTGTTTACTGCTAGGTCGTGATACCCAATTCCTAGCCGTAATTATTTTAAATTATTTAAAAAAGTTGTATTTTCCAACGCAAATGTGTACAGTTCCTACCCAACGGCTGGATTTTTCAAGATTTCCAGTCGTTGGGGTCTTTCATCTATAAATATAGAACACTCTCTTCTCAAGAAACACACCTCCTATTTAATTCTCCTCTCAAATTGTTTCTCTTTTAAATTCTCAACAAATAATTCTCATTTATTCATAATCCATAAAAAACAAACCCATGGCTGCTAGGTTCACAACTAGAGAAGATGCTGTCATAGCTCGCGCATGGTCGACGACAACGCAACATGATCAAATAATGAATATCAACTTTGAACAACCCGCGAATAATTTCTGGAACCGTGTCCACATCATTTTTGTCGCGTTATACGTCAATAAAAATGGAAGATCATATCAAAGTATTAAGGAAAGATTCGAATT
Source organism: Papaver californicum (assembly GCA_023531435.1). Classification (NCBI taxonomy): domain Eukaryota; kingdom Viridiplantae; phylum Streptophyta; class Magnoliopsida; order Ranunculales; family Papaveraceae; genus Papaver; species Papaver californicum. The sequence goes on along the minus strand of JAJJMC010031210.1, from coordinate 2,199,771 downwards.
ACTCCATAGTCGATGTGAAAGTTTTAGATCGATTACGGTGGAAACAAAGAGGAGGTATCCTACCATCTACAGTGAAGAAAATACAACTCAACTAAGTTAATTTCAACTCTGCTATGAAATTTCAAAGATCCGTTATAAGGATGTCTTTGGAGAAATATTCAGGAATCAAGAGTTCTATGATGTTTTGATGGCAAGGGACTCGTATTTCTCTGTTTAACTTATCATGTAACTTTAGTTTCTACTTTATGTCATTTCCCTTATTATAATGTCATTTCCTTCAATAATGATGTTATAAAATTTCCTTTTTACCATCAATGAATGAGTATTAGTATTCAATCTCAACTCCCTTGGAAAAAATTAACAAATTCAGGATCACTTACGACTGGGTATACCACAGAACTCATCCATAACTCATCTCTACGGCTGGCTCGAGCACAAAAGCCAACCGTGGACTACTCAGCTATTTTATCTTACGACTGATTTTACTAAAAAACTAAACCGTAAGTTTTGCCTACGTCTAGGTCGATGCCCACAAACCTATTCGTATACACCTATTTACGGCTGAGTTATATGCATTATCCAGCCGTTACTTCTATTTACGACTGAGAGTTCATATTTTTCCAGCCGTAGATTTAATTTGATTTTGATTCTCAAATAGTAAATTAAATCATATCACTAATCTAGTCAAATCCCTAATCTTTATTAAAATTAGTTAATTAATTTCATTAGCACTAGTTAATCTAAGGAAGTCTAGGTATCCTGTAAAATACAAAGATAAGGGATTTTTGGGTTTGCTTCTTGATGATCCTATTTTATCATCTTGGAACCCCCTAAAAATCGAAGATTACAGTCCCAATAATAGTGTTCTACTACATTCGCATATATTTCACCAAAAACAATTTAAAGATGACCAGTATATATAACCCGGACGAGTCAGAACGGTAACAAAGTCTGCTCGAGAAGCGCAATTATCGAATTTTTAAAGAAAATTATTCTTTCAAGACTGATGGAGATCTTGGCTCTGACGCCATATTTTCAGTGCTATCTTAGGCTGCAACAAAGGGTATTAGGCTTCATATTAATTTTATTAATGATGTTGCTATCTGGGACTCTATTTTCTTTATTGAGTACTAGCTTTTTCTATTTGTTTTTCTATTTCTAATATATCCTTTGTACATTCTCTTCTTCTAATAATATCCTCTCGTTTGATAAAAAACAAGTCTGCTCAAGAAGTATAACTTTTAATCTCTTTGTTTCTCAAATGTTAAGCTATTTCAAATCCGTAAGATTTTTAAGGTGAACTAAAGAGAAGAAAAAAATATTTTTAAAAAATTTTTAATTAAAATAATAAAAATTTAGAAATGATATATCTCTTAAATTATTTTATGGATATTTATAAACTTCATATTGTTAAAAAACATTTTAGAACACTTATACAACGAATATAAACACGAATATCTAATTATACATATTTATTATACTAATAAATAATTAATTAAAAAAATAACTTTTAGAAATATTATTTTGTTCAATAAAATAACTTAATTATTAGGAAATAAAATTTTAAAATAAGTAGTTAGATATTGTAGAAATAAAGAGAGTATTATTTATTTTTTTATTTTATTTTCTAAGCAAAGCTCACAAGTTGATTTTATTAGTAAAGGCAAAAAAAAACTAAAGAGGGAGACTAAGCCAAAACCTTAGAAAAGAAGGAAAACAGCAAGAGAACACGGTACACATTGGAAAACGTTTCGCTAACAACCTGCTGGCTGAATGTACGATATCTACTACATTTATTGTTGTCCTGACTCTGGCTGCAAGAATCCCCATCTTGATTTTGAAGTATCAAACTCCATGAACCACCCTAGTTGATGTGCACCAATGACGATGGAAGTCATAGGCTTTGAACCTCCATTAACAAATCCTAAACACCTCACAGCATCATTCTTAACTGATACCAGAGCTCGCCAAACAATCCTCCATTCACTCTTGGGAAAGATGAAGGCGACACTCCCTGGCTTAGAAGTCCAAGGAGGTATCGTGGATGATTTGTAGCATGCACCAAATGGGGCAACTGGAGTAACCCGAGAAACGTTCATGCCTTTTGCCCATTTAGTATGCACCCTAATAAAGGCCTTGTAGATTGATGTCTCCAGAATAGTGTAAGCTTTTAGAATGTCGACTTTCGTTCCTCCAACTCCAGTTGTTTTGTTAATGGACAACAATTTTTTGTCAATTGGTACAGTTTTACCATGTATCTTGATTGATTTAACATCAATGAAATATTCTTCGATACTTTTTGGGTTAGTCAAGAGTGGAGCGTAATGGAAAAGCTTACTCAAATCACCAAAAAACGTACCGTACGAGTAAATGTAAGGTCCGCCCCCAAAATAAATTAAAAGGCCAGACAGATCCAGAGCAAATATATGGCGAAACCGCGGAAATGCCGCTGAAAATTGTGAAACTAGGGAAAGACGCGATGAACGTCCTAGACCAGCCACTCCTTTAGCACTTTCACCCAGTCCTTTCAGAAAATTACTAGTGGTTGCACAACCGAATGAAATCGGGCGAAGATCAATGGGACCCCGTATGTACCGTTCATTACCGAACGCATATATAGATTCAGTGTACACAACATCTGAAATGAGCTCACCCTTGTCGGATAATCGAGTTATAGGGTTACTTGTGGAAATGCTACAAGCATTTTGATGACACCATGTGTTTTTAGTCTTAGTGCCATTGCACGATACACATGTGACTGGTTTACTGGCTAGAGAGCATTGGGGTGACCTGCAGTTGATTGGTTGGTACGATGATGATGTGTAGGCGCCTTTGTTACAGTAGAGCCCGGATAGTTTTCCACTGAAATCGAGTACTAGTTTTACAGCGGCTAAAGGAGTTCCCCGGTTGATTTTGATCCTATATTGGAGGGTTAATGGATCTCTATCAAGATCGAAGACTATATTGGAGAAAGAAGGTAAGTCAGCCGCACCGGAGAAAGAAACAAGTAAGAACAGAAGAAGAGGAAATTGAATAATATAAGAAGCAAAAGATGAAGCCATGGGATTTAGATAATGATCAGTACTCTATAACTGGTGATTATGATGAGAACTAACACCCGTTTTCACTTTTATATATATATATATATATATATAGTGTTATGGTCAACCGAAGACTCTGCACAAGTGGCGTATTTTATTTTCTCACGGACTCGAGTGCATAATAACACAATAAGTATTCGCTTTTAAGGCATCAGATTTCATATCTATTTATATGCACCTTCATAGGTAAATCTGACGATCTTAAGGCACATGTTCTTTATGCATTGGAGTGCTAGTAGCAAAAGTCTTAGATCTGCTTAATTATAGTGCCATTTTTTTTCTTTGAAGTTCGTCGATAATTATAACCTAAGTTGTTCTAAATGACCCTCAACTTGGTTTTCATGTAGTACTTCTCGAAGGGGCTAATTAAAGAGCACATGTGTTCTTGTTGACAAACAACGTACAGCATAAGGAGCTGCGGTAATTTAGCCGAGCATAAGTGGAGACTTTTCTTTTTCCCACTCCACTGGCCAAGTGGAGACTGGAATTACTTATTAATACTATTTAATCATGCATGTTTAATGATCTAACGCTCTAAGAGCAACTGCAGCGGTTGGAGTAGACCATCGAGTAAAGAGCAAATCAGTTTGGTCGTTTAAAAAAAAACGCAACGGAAACCTGACTAAATATGATATTACGCTGTTGTAAATAAGCGTTAGCTAACAAACGCGATACTACAATAACGTATGGTTACACAGACGTTCAACTACACAAGCGTTATGTTTTTGACGTTCATCTATATTAGCGTTTTGAGCATACGCTCCTGTAATGAAGCGTTACGTACTCAAACGTCACTCTACTAAAGCGTATATCTAAACGTTACTGTACTGAAGCGTTTTGATACCAATCAAAGAAAAACGTCCTAGTAAAATAGCGTCAAAACCGAAACGCTGCTCTAAAACAACATTTCAACCGAAAACGCCCACGTTTGAAAACCTAAACGTCGCTGTAGAAGACCGTTCATTTGGAAACGTCTCTCTACAGGAGCGTTAGCTTTCCGTCACGTTGGGCTGCAACAGCGTGAAGATAGGTCAGCAAATCGTTGGTTATGTGTCGTCATTTTAGCTAGGGTTTTATACACGTGTTGTCATTGTTCCCACTATAAAAAACACACATTTCCTTCTTCTTCCACAACAACACAAAAGAAGCCAAAGAAGCCGCCGCACAATCCTCTTTTCTTCTATTTCTCCTGTTGCCTTCACTGGACGGAATCAACTGCCGATTGCCGGTGGATACGAGATTCCACGTCAGCACGTTATCGTAGCATGACGTTTTGTTCGTCGATCCCTTACTTCCGACTCTAAAAACAGTAACAATCTCACCATTTTTAATTGCTATTTTAATTTTCAATCTATTTTGATTTTAATGAATATTAGATTTAGTATATATTCTTTAAAGATTGAATTATTATTTTTAGTTTTAGGGTGAATATTAAATTTAGTATACATGGTTGAAGATTAAATGATTCTTGTTAGTTTTAGGGTTTTAAAATAATAAATTGAAATTTTAGGATTTGAATTAATTTAGGGTTTTTGGGTTGTAATTTGTGGAGAATAATGAAATTTACAATTTACTATATTATTGTTAATTATATTATTGTTAATTACATTATTTTTAATAAGAGGTGTTAATTTGGTTAATTTTTAGTTTTGTAGTGTTTGTATTCTACTTAATCATTTATGATATTTGAGAATTGTAATTGTGCATGTAAAAATAATATATGATTGATTAAATTATGAAGTTATTTATAGTTGTTAGTTTGTTTCATTTTAAATTTATGGTTTGATTATAAGGGAGTTAGTTTTTGAATCATGATTTGGTGTATGTTGGTTGATTTTAGATGGTGTATACATTTGATTTTTTTGTTGCAGTAATTGTTTTTTGAATGTTCAATTTTTAAACGGTTTTCGTAAGCGAGCCCTGGCTTTTTCCAGCTGTTCAATGGCCCATCCACGTAATTCTTCTGAATTTCGAATAGTATTCAAGATCCTCTGTTTTTGATTATCTAATAAATCACTTAATGAAAGTAGATTCTCTTCCCATTCATTTCAAAACTTCCACGATCTCTTCCCGAACCAAACATGAATCTTTCGATTCATTTGGCTCTCACGCTCAGTTACTTATAGGGGATTCCATATTTTTTATGTAATGAGCCTATCCTCTCTTCTCTGTTCGTATTCCAAAATATCAAAACGGATCATTGATCCACGACCATAATATTTGGAGGACTCTTCCGACCAGACAAAAATCTGTAATTATCGGCAAAGTTGTTTATATTTTTTTTCTGAAAATCCAAAAAATGCTTCTTACTTTAATACATAGGTCGTCGATTCGGCATAAAATAATTTTTGGGTTATGGTTAGATGTTGGTAACGTGAGTATATTTTTAACGTGAAAATAATATTTTTGTTTTGTTGTTAACTGTTGGTTATGGTTAGATGTTGAGGAAATCTGCATGGTTAGATGTTGAGGAAATCCGCATCGCGATTGCTCGGTGGGAAAAAAAGGGGCAAGAAAGCCAAATCAACCAACGATGCACAAGGAGGTCGTGTTGGTGAAGAAACGGATGATGTTACAGGGTTGGAAACTTATAGTATGGTGGAAGATGATAGAGGTCACGTTAGCAGCGATATGACTTTTAGGGCAGACCCAAAGACAAAATACATGCATCGGGGGTCTCTTAAATCGGTTATGCTGTCATATAAAAGTATATCGATATTCTGCTCTAGAGCAAAATTTATTATTGAAATGGCTGGATGGGACAGATTTTTGGCAATGGATGCTGGTGACTCGTCACATGCCATGATTGATTATATCGTCGAGCGTTTCTGGGATACGACGAACACTTTTCACTTCTCATTTGGTGAAATGGGGTTTACACCTATGGACTGGGTGATGTTGACCGGTCTCAGTATTGGGATTGGCGTCCAAATTCCATACGATGAGGATAAGTACACCTTTGAATATGTCTAGCAGAATATTTTTACAGAGCTCAAAGACAACAACTATTGTGTAACTAACAATATTTCAATTCAGTGGCTCTGTGATGCACCGACGGTGGCATTTTTGGGGTCATACTTTACAGAGGATTATTTGAAAGGGGCGCAACATGATTCTACCAAAGCTGAGAGAGTTGCAAAAGCGTTTTGGATGTATGTTCTAGGACAATTCTTTTTCTCCAATGCAATGAACTATGTGGATGCCGGATGGTTAGCGGCATTTGAGGATCCAAACTAATTGGAACTTACGAATGGGGTGGTGCTTGTTTTTCAAAACTATATTCCGCACTTGGCGCAGCCGGTAGGGGACATAAGTCACTAACCGGACCCTGCCAGATATTAGAGGTAAATTAGTAAATATTTTATTACTGTTTTAAATGTCTATTTGGTGGTAACTTATTCATTTTATTTGGTATTAAACAAATTGAAGTTTTGGGGTTATGAATATCTCGGTATACGTCGACCTCACAACCCACCTCCTGCGACAGTAATCGTTTGGCCTAGATGTTTTAGGTGGAAGTATACATGAAAAAAGAGTAATGAAATTGTGCGTTCACAGTGTCTTCTGAATGCAATGACTGCCGACGATGTGACATGGCACCCTTGGAGGACCGCAATCCCACTTATACAGAATGATATAATCACGACAGCGGTGGTTCTCTCAAATAGGCGCGTTGTATTTACTTGGAATGGCATCGTGAGTAGTTAATTTATTTTCATGTGATAAATTATTTATTTCATGTTTTATTGTAATAGTTAATTGTCGATAATCATACTTTTAACAACATAACGTATACCTCGGTGATCGATTATGGCACCAAAACAATGATGGCTACCGCATTCCGAGGAACCCCCAGGTCGAGTTAGCGACATCTCAGATGACGACGCTACCCGACTTAAGGAAACCTCTGAGGTCGATGTAACTGAGTACATCCAAGGAGAGGTTACGTATGATCGGTATTAGGAGTTTTGGCGCCATGTTACTAACTCTAACAAGTTTTGCAAACTCGTAGACTGGGATGTGGATACATACGACAGTTTGAGTGGCTTAGTTAAAGAAACCATCAAGCAACCCGCTGAACATGTGCCCCTCCCACCTATAGATAATTGGTCATACGTAAGTTTATTTCTAATATCTTTTTTGTTTAGTTTCTGAATTTACAGGTTGAGAAAGCTCACTTTGACCTCTTGTTTATAACAGGGTGAATGTTATGCTTTTGCGCAAGACAATGCTGACTTTACCCAAGAGTTCAAAAACTTTCATTTGACACAATCGAGGAAAAGGATGGAAGACTTGCGGGAATATAAGAATGATATCACCAATTTGCGGTTACAACTATCGCATGCTCGTTTACAAAATCCACCACTTGGTTTTGGAAATTTTTCTTCAACTCTCCCACCGCAAATGTGGAATACCGGGGGTCATGGTCCTGCTTCATGATAGACACATTTTAGTGTCTAGATTGCACCTTAGTTTCTATTAAGGTAGTATTCGATTTTGTAAATATTACATGTTTTTATGCTTTTGTAGGTACATTTGAAGAATAAAGATTTGTGGAAAAATTGGCTCAAAAAGAGATAAAGGCACCCAAGGACAAGTGTTATTGGCACCCCAAGAATGGATAAGGGACACCCTTGGATCGGGCTGAGTTGGATCGGGCCAACTCAGCGGGTCAACTCGGCTGGATCGGCGAGTCACCGATCCAACTCATCGGGAAGAACTGTGTTCAACTGTGTACAATTTTTACGAGATTTTCAAGTTGTTTTCGATTCTAATTTGTTCCAAAAGCTACAAGAGTCTAAGACCAACTCAAACACATCAAGTTAGAGTGATTTACGCCGGAGAATATTGCACAATCATGAATTTGGACGGAAAAATGGAATCCGGCTTGGAATCGGATTTGTGAAGATTTGGATAGATTTTAAAGAGTTCTATTAGGTTTAGAACTCTCCCTAGGGTTTGTAGAGCCTATATATATGAAGAGAAGCCAAGAAAAATCAGAACAAAAACCTAGAGAAGAAATCAGAGCAATTCCGGCCACTTCCGGTCGCCGCCGGTCACCTGCTGCTGGTCCGCAGGCGTGTTCTTCATCAGCACCATCGGAGAAGACGACTCAGCTACATTTATATATGTTGCTGATTCAAACTGCTCCTGTTGCCTATTCTTTCAACCACTTCATCGATGCCTCCGTTTATGCCCCCTCGCTCCTCTCGTGGGGACCAAGACACTAGTTGATAATCATCCTTCTTTATTGCTTACTCATTCCAACACCGCATTTAAATGACTACTTTATTGACTCCTTTATTTGCATGCAAATCCAACCTTACATTTCACTTTATCTATAACATTTTATCTTTTATTGTTTAGTAAATCCAACCTGACTTTTTTCTCTATCTATAAACAATGTTAATGACTCCTCAATTCATGTGGATACTACCGTGTCATCATACAACCAATTTTGAAAATTAAAATAAAATAATAGCTTTTTATATTTCTTACCGTTTTCTTACCGTTATGGATTGTTACCGTTGAACAAATCCACCATTCTCATTCCCCATCTAGCTATAAATACATGACCTATTATATCATTCATTCTCATTCCAAATCCCCCATTCTAACATTTCATAAGAAATTTGTAATCTCCGATTTTCATTTAATGGCGGGTTACGAAAATTTTAGCCTAAATGCAGAGAATTTTACACTAGAGGAAGATTTATCAGTATGTCGAAACATTATATTGCATTATCCAGCTAGGGGGCATGAACGTCGGATGAATGGTGTAATGAGCATGCAATGGTTAGAAGATACACATGCTAGTTTTTCTAACGAAATCGGAAATCCCAACAACAGGAACAGAGCCGACCTTTTTTGTCGATATGTTCAAATCACAAAGGAAGTACATGAATTTTCTTCTTTAACTGCCAAGGTGAATGAATTTCGTCTTAGGAATGAAACTGATGATGAAGTTGTTTCTAGATCTCTAGAGGAATGGATAAGATGGAAACGTTTTGAATTCAGGTACAAACCTCATTTCGAGATCTTAAGGGTTTTGGAAGAATTCAATCCCTTTGTGTTGATTATTCTCCCAAGAAGTGAACCACGTCATCCACGACGTCTTACAAGCCAAGCCTTAAGGTTTCATAATAGGTTTACTTAAGTGATTAAGTAAATCTAGTGATTTTTAATATTTCTTTTACTTTGCTTTAATATATGCCTTGAATAATTCAATAAATTGATGTTACAAAAAAAGTTACTTTGGATTTGTCAGCTTTTTCTTTAACTCTCATAGCATTCATGGTTGAGTTAATTGGCTGCGTGTATTGTCTACTCAAGAGTAAAGAGCACTTCTGATCTCTCGATAATATCACAACAATGGATTGGTCATCTTTTTGTTGTTAGGACTTGTCTTAGCTTTTTTGTGGCTTTTATTACTGGCTTGTATTGTCTACTCAACCGAAAAATCATAAAAACTTATTCGAATTCCCATGTTATAAATACTATTCTCTCCATTGAAACCACAACCAAAACTACAATCATCCTCAACCAAAAATACAAACATCCTCAACCATACCTACAAACCTCATCAACCAATGGCAGGAAATCAGAATAACAATATGTATCATGGTTTTTCCTCTTCCTCTTCTTATATTCCTTACAATCATTTACTCATATCCGATGATGATAGTACTAACCCGACGTCCTCATCAGACGAAAATTCATTAGCAGTTATCCAAAATGAACAAGCACTTACTTTTGGATTGTTCGCTTCTAATATAGACTGGCCAAATACTCGAATCGAAATTGTCCGAAAGCGGGAGGAGGGAGCAAGGAAACTATGGACATATTACTTTTCAAGAAACCCAACTTTTGGTCATATTGTTTTCCGGAGAAGATTCAGAATGCGCAGACAATTGTTCAACCGTATCTTACGGGATGTGGTGGGACGTAACCCTTATTTTTTTCAGAAAAGGGATGCTGCTGGCAGACTCGGATTAACACCACACGTTAAGATTACTGCAGCAATTAGAATGTTTAGCTTACGGTTGTGCGGCAGATGCAATCGATGAGTATTTAAGGATTGGGGAATCTACGGTGTTGCAAGCAACTCGTAAGCTTTGCCTGACGATTGTGCAGCTATATGGGGATCAGTATTTGCGTAGCCCAACTCCTGCAGATGTTCAACTATTGCTTACTCAGAACCAGACAAGAGGATTTCCTGGAATGCTAGGAAGTATAAATTGTATGCATTGGAAATGGGATAGATGCCCAACGGCCGAATCGGGTGCACACACCGAATACAAAGGCGATGAAAGTATCATCTTGGAGGCCGTGGTTTCACAAGATCTATGTTTTTGGCATGCTTTTTTTGGTATGCCAGGTTCAAACAACGATATAAATGTTCTGAACCGGTTACCTGTTTTCAAAAACATTATAAAAGGTAAGGCACCCCCAGTGGACTACGTGGTGAACGGTAACCATTACGATGTGGGGTATTATGGCGACGGGATATACCCAGAGATAGAAACCATAATCATGTCGATCAAGCATCCAGATACACTTAAGAAGCGGAAATTCTCAGTTATGCAAGAGGGTGCTCGAAAAGATGTGGAAAGAGCCTTTGGTGTACTGCAAAACCAATTTGGCATCGTTAAACAACCGGCTAGAATGTGGAATCTGGACGCACTTGCATATATCATGAAAACAGTAATTATTCTCCAAAATATGATTGTGGAGGATGAACGTCTACTAGGTGTTTGGACACATGATTATGATCAAGGGCGCTACGCTGCACCAGTAACTATATCACGGCAACAAACTGATGCACTTTCAAGAATGAAAAACGACTAATTAAAAAAATTAGTTTTGTGGGTATATCTCTTGTAAACCCTCCCGAGACACAACTCGTCCGTTAAGGGAACTTAGTGGTTTAAATGCATGTTGCACGTGCTAAGTTCAACCGCGACTCAGGTGAAAATGAGATATCTTTAACTGTTAGTAATTGATTTCACTCGATGCTTATGTGTAGACAACAAATATGAAAGTAATGGTTTTCATTAATTAGAAGGAAAATAATATTGGTTGTTCAGTGTTTTAGGTAATACAAGATTCTCTTCTTTTTCGTAAAATCTCTGATTTCCTAATTTTAACCCACTCTTTTGTTTCGTCATCCAATTTGGAGACGTCTGTCATCATTATTCGATACTCCTCTTTCATTAGGCGATGCTCTTCTTTTGATGCTAACTCGGCATATCTTTGATCAATCTTCCTTTTAGCATTTTCCGAATAACTGTTGTTGAAGTTTTTTTGGTTATTAATTATTATTTCCAAGGCTTCTGCTTGGGCACTGGATTTTGCTCATGCATTTTGCTTTAGTTGTTTAGCCTGTTTTTGCCCCATCGGCCGCGGATACGTGTTTGGAATATCTTCTGTTTCTTCATATCCATTCCATTGACCTCGGCTTGGTGAAGGTCTTTCTAGGTCTTCAGCGCTATTGTCAGAATCTTCTTCAGCTTGCGATGAATCAAATATTTCTGTCGAACGACGGGAATATTTGATATTTTCTATCATAATTGCGTAGCACTCATCGTGCTTAAATGGTTTATCACCATTAGCTTCCCTGAATAGCCGCCTTACTTCTTGTGTCTGTTGTTGTTTAGAAAAACATTAGTGCATCACAATCCATTTCAAAACTTGAACAAGGAAACAAAAACAGGTTTACTTTACCTTTGTTTCTGGACCCCAGCCTGTATGGTGTTCACGTTCCACTTCTGCCTCTTTTGCAGAGTAAAGCGCCACATCTTTACTTATTCCTTGAAAGCGTTTTTGAGTGGAGGTCCAACTGCGTTCGGCCATTGAAGGATAACTTCTTTCATCCCGGCTTTGATCCGAGACCATAATCTTTCTTCCGATTGATCAGTACCAACACTAGGGTCTTGAGATATTGATAAATGAATCCTACACATTGTTATATCTTCATTAGTAGTAAAATTTGGACCTCTTGGTTTTGGTGCCATTTTTGATACTGAGAAAACTGTTAATGAAAGACCAAAAAAAATTTAGAAAAAACTTGACTTTCTTGTATGAAGTTCTCAAATGCGGTATGAATGGTGGTTGTACATGAAACATCAAAACATCCTCTACATATAATGCCGAAATCAAACCGTTGCATCAATAAAAATTTGACAAAAAAAATAGCCGTTGAAGAGAAAATAATGGTCACATTCACAACGGCTACTAATTAACGTCCACCGGCCACATCGACACGCTATGTTGGGAGAGCGTCTCAACATAACGCTCCCCTGGATGAGCGTCTTCAACCAAAACGCTCTTCTAGAGGACCGTTTGCTAGTGTTTACTACTATAATGCTATTGCTAGTGAGCGTGAGTATATAAACGTCTATTTACACTAGCGTTTTGACAATTAACGCTTTAGCAAAGGAACGTTCATCCCACACGCTCTTCTAGCTTGCGTTTGTTCAAATTACGTTGTTTTAATACAACGTTCCAGAAACGATGTTCTAAATGAACGTTTTGCTAGACGTCTTTCAGTAGAGACGTTTGTGTTTATAAACGTCCACGTACAATGGCGTTTTGGAGAAACGCTGTCTTACAAGAGCGTCAGACTATATCTATGTTTGGTCCAGTCGCTCGACAAAATTTGGTCGGATACTGTTGAAAATCTGGACCAAATACCATATTCACTCGCCCGTTGCGGCTCACAAAACCGGACCAAAGAGCAATCCTGGTCTTTGCTCTTTGGTCTGGTCGACCGCTGCAGTTGCCCTAAGCACAGATATATCTTACTCATAAAAATCGAGCTCTAACGGCTAATAATCAGCCATCCTCTTTGGGGCCTCACAAATATCCGAAAGAAATCTCAATTCTAGATTTAAAAATATAATTCGAAATGATTCATGATATTTATAATTTAGATCAAGTTACATACCAAAGTTACATACCGCAGAAAGCTTTTACGAAATATATCCTATGTGTAGATATAATCACTCTAATTAAAAAAAAGGGATAATTGAAAAAATATCCCAAAATGTATGTCCGTCGAAAAAATGTCCCGCCAAAAAAAATTTATGAGAAAATGTCATATCGTTACATTTTTCATCCATGTAGCATTAAATGGTCAAACTGTGCACACTTGACCTTATATACGTGTGGGCCTTAAGATGAGATTACTGTTACTTTTGGATTTCGCCACGTCTCCTAGGGTTAGATTTGGACGGCTAAAGAGTAATCTCATCTTAAGGTCCACACATGTATAAGGTCAAGTGTGCACAGTTTTACCATTTAACACTACATGGATGAAAAATGTAACAATATGACATTTTCCCATAACTTTTTTTTGACGGGGCTTTTTTCGACTAAACATGTATTTTAGGGTATTTCTCTAATTATCCCAAAAAAAGAAAAAGTCAAATTGGATAAAGATGAAAGAAGCAACATGGTTTTTTTGGACTAAAGACACCACTCACAATATCATAGTCTTTATTTTAAGTTTGAATAGCAATTTTAAACGAAACAATTAATACTAATATTCAACTTGGTTGATATTTGTAAGTTGGTTAATGGGCTAATCAATGAATCTGATCTGTTCATGGTTGATTCGATCAAGTGGTTTATTAGCCTGACCAATTTGAAGGTGACCCAAAACTAATTAGGGGCGACTAATAAAATAAATAAGGTCATTTTGAAGTAATCACAATACATCTTTTATCCATATAATTTTTATAATGGCTAATCTACTCTTACTTAATTAGTGTTAATTTTGATTAATTAGTTAATTAATTTGGTTATAGTTAGTGTTAGAAAATTATTTGAATTAGTTTTGGAATAGAAATCAAGAGTGTTTTAGATTGATTTTTTGAGTTATAGTTTTGTACAATCGGTAGGCTCGTGATTTTTATTCCTACCGATTATACAATCGGTAGTTTAATGAAGTACTTAAACTACCGATTATAGGTGTCGCCCCAAATTGAATTTCTCAAAACTTCCAAAATTTTAAACTCTTCATCTTTCTCAATCGGTAGGCATTGAAAATTTATATCTACCGATCGTAAACATATAATGAATTAAACTTTAAAATTTTAAACTTTGTAATCGGTAGTTTAAAGATCAATTTTATCTACCGATTAAAATGGTTTCGTTGTCCAGAAGTTTTCTTGCCACAATCGGTAGTTAGTGAACATAAATAAATACCGATTATGGATAATCGGTAGCATGTGAATTTAATAACTATCGATTGTATGTAATCGGTAGTTTAGAAACATTATTATCTACCGATTATGCCGATTTTACTTAACATCTAACTTCGTAATACTATTTCAACATCCGGAGAAAAAATTGTTCAAATAAACTTACCACATATTGTTCATCAAACTTGTTCAAAAAAAATAAAAACATCCGGAAAAAACGAAACAAAACACATCATAGAAACTGAAAGTGATCAATATCATTGATCTCATGAAATTCTTCCACTCCTTGTTACTCTCGACTTGGTCCTAGTTTCAACCCGCTTCTTCTTCTTCTTCTCGTTCCCCTTAGGATCATCCTGAAGTGAACCTATGCACTCTCCAACTTCATTGTAGTATGGGTTTATGCCTGACAAGTCTTTCTACCTTAAAAAGAGTCGAGGATCCAAAACATAGATATCTGCCTCGGAATCGGTTGACGAATTGATTTCAATAGTTTTGAACTCCTTTATCACCATATTTTCCTTTCCCTTCTTTGATTGTTTAGGTAAAGATTTTGGAGCCATTTTCAATGGAGAATGAGAGTAAAGGGAGTAGAAGAACCGGTAGAGGAAAAGAAACGGAAAATGAGGTTGTTTTAGTTGAGAATAGGTTGAGCCATTAATCTATACGGTTATTTCTTCGAAGTTGAAGAGTTTAAATGTATTAGAGGTGCATAAATGAGAAGATGTCACCCTCCTTATATAGATTATAGTCTTAACGGCACATTTTCTCAAAAAAAAAAAAAACGTTGAGGCCTGGTGTAACAAGAGTGTACATAAAAAATGTACACTAAGTTTGAACTAATATTAACAATCGGAAGTTTTGGGTACATCATTATATACCGATTCTAATAAGTAGCCCCAAATTGGATTTCTTAATTTTTTTTTATAAATCATTTCATTGAATTGAAAAGGCATACACCGCGTAACATTAAAGGAAATAAAATACAATAAATCAGCAGATTACACTTAAACACTTAAGCAAACCTATTATCAAACCTTCAACGGGTCGCATGACGCCCGGGACGACGTTCTTCACATCTTCGGAGGATAATCAACACAAAAGGATTGTATTCTTCCATCACCCTTAGGATCTCGAAATGAGGTTGGTACCTGAAATCTGAACGTTTCCATCTTCTCCATTCCTCAAGAGATCTGGCAACAACTTCATCATCAGTTTCCTTTCTAATTCTTCTTTCATTCACCTTAGCGGTTAAAGAAGAAAATTCTAGTACTTCCCTTGTGATTTCCATATATCGACAAAAAAGGCCTGCTCTGTTCCGGTTATTGGGGTTACCGGTTTCAATACAAAAGTTAGCATGAATATGTTCTAACCATTCCATGCTCATTGAACCATTCATCCGACGTTCATGACCCCTTGCTGGATAATGTAATACTATGTTCGACATAGGGATAAATCTTCCTCTACATTAAATTCTCTGCATTAAGCCTAAAATTTTCGTAAGCCATAATTATGAAAACGAGAGATCATAAATTTTCTATGAAATGTAAAAGCCGTGGATTTGAAATGGGAATGAGAGATATATATTCATTTATTTATAGGTGTATCAGAATAAATATTATAGCTGTTGATCAACGGTAACAAATCAGAACGGTAGCAAAAAGGTAACAAAAATGGAATTCGAAATTTTTTAAAAAATTTGAACATTTTTACAAGCACAATCGGTAGTTTAAGAAATTCTTAAACTACAAATTATGATAAGTAGCCCCAAATTGGAATTCAATTTTTTTTTAAAAATTTTAACATTTTGTACAACCACAATCGTTAGTTTAAGAAATTCTTAAACTACCGATTATAATAAGTAGCTCCAAATTGGAATTCGATTTTTTTAAAAAAATTTGAACATTTTGTACAAGCACAATCGGTAGTTTAAGAAATTCTTGAACTACCGATTATAATACGTAGCCCTAAATTGGAAATCGATTTTTTTTAAAAAAATTTAACATTTTGTACAACCACAATTGGTAGTTTAAGAAATTCTTAAACTACCGATTATAATAGGTAGCCCCAAATTGGAAATCAAATTTTTTTAAAAAAAATTCAACATTTTATACAACCACAATCGGTAATTTAAGAAATTCTTAAACTACCGATTATAATAGGTAGCCCAAATTGGAAATCGAATTCTTTAAAAAAATTAGAACATTTGGTACAAGCACAATCGGTAGTTTAAGAAATTCTTAAACTACCGATTATAATAGATAGCCCCAAATTAGAAATCGATTTTTTAAAAAAAAATTCGATATTTTATACAATAACAATCGGTAGTTTAGGAAATTCTTAAACTACCGATTATAATAAGTAGCCCCAAATTGGAATTCGATTTTTTTTTAAAATATGAACATTTTGTACAAGCACAATCGGTAGTTTAAGAAATTCTTAAACTACCGATTATAATAGGTAGCCCCAAATTG
>JAJJMC010031210.1:2130246-2182982 GCA_023531435.1 Papaver californicum | reverse complement strand
TTTAAGAAATTCTTAAACTACCGATTATAATAGGTAGCCCCAAATTGGAAATCAATTTTAAAAAAAAAAATTTAACATTTTGTACAAACACAATCGGTCGTTTAAGAAATTCTTAAACTACTGATTATAATAGGTACCCCCAAATTGGAAATCGATTTTTTAAAAAAAAATTCAACATTTTATACAACCACAATCGGTAGTTTAAGAAATTCTTAAACTACCGATTATAATAAGTAGCCCCAAATCGGAATTCGATTTTTTTAAAAAAATTTGAACATTTTGTACAAGCACAATCGGTAGTTTAAGAAATTCTTAAACTACCGATTATAATAGGTAGCCCCAAATTGGAAATCGAATTTTTTTAAAAAATTTCAACATTTTGTACAACCACAATCGGTAGTTTAAGAAATTCTTAAACTACCGATTATCATACAAAAAGTGGCCAGGAACAGAAAGTTCATGGGGTAAATGCAATAGGTAGATATTTAACTATCGATTGTATTACGCTTACACAATCGGTAGTTTGTTACTACCGATTGTTGCTGAATATACACAATCGGTAGTTTGTTCAAACCCGCTAACTACCGACTATAATGTAAAATTTGAAAAAAAATAACTTGTTAAAAATAAATCGATTGCAAATCAGTTGATAACTCAAAAAAAGAATATAAAATCCTTTCAAATGTTATACATTAAAACTAGTAATGTTAAACACTAGTAATATCCATCAAGTTAACAACCACAATCTAATTTCTAACTCTTTTGGTTTTGGTACGAGGAGCACGAGCAACAGGGGCATTGGATTCAGGGTCATTTGCTTCAGGAGCAGCACTCGTTGATCCACGGGATCTTTTATTGTGCTTTGATGTTAGCCTCTTCGACCGATTTGCAGGTTTCTCTCCAAATTTGATAGCATAGTATTCATTATCGATGTTGTCAATGAGGTCTTTATGCTCACTCGTTGGAGGCACTCCTGCATTGATGCACCCAGCTATCTTGTTCGACAAAAATGCAAAACTTTTTTTTCTGTTTTTAGGCAATAACAAACAAACGATTATTATCTATAATATTGACCCGTAATACTAAAATCAAAAGGAAATAACATTACGTACCAGCCTTTCATAGCCCGAGGGTTTTCCTTTGATGATGCACCTATATTCGGGAACCCTGGTGCTCTTTCCTTTATCTTCACGGATCACGCGAAGATGAGAATGCTCCCGGTACCATACCATATAGCCAGGATCTGCTTCATCAGCTCAGGTGATAGGTCTCCCCTGGTTGATCATAGATTGCAACCTGTTATCCCAATGTTCAACCGATAGGTTACCATAGTAAACTATTGTGATCGAGTCCTTACCACAAACACAATTCTCCACGTCCAGCTCGAACCTGCCCCTGAAAGGACTCCAAGGTTGTTCTTGGAAAAAACCTAGTTGATGCATCACCCTTGTGGTGTTGTACATTACATATCTAGTTGGATGCCACAAGGGTCCATAGTAGGACGCCAACTCAGACCTTCGCGCTATATGACCATTAGATATGTCTTCCCTGTAAGGATCAAAGCATACATCTTTGGATGCCATGGAGTCTAGTTTCATCCTCAAAGTAATCAACTCCTACTCCATGATCCTTGAATGGTTGCCCGAAAAGATGTATTTTGTGCCTCGGGTTGTGCCTTTCTCCCATACCGGTTTCTCTCTGGCCAACTCAAGGGACAGGAAGTGATCATAGATCCATGTCTAGTGTACATATCAAACCAAGTATGAGAAAATTGATTCTTAAAAGAAGAAGAAATAAATAACAATCAAACCATCAATGAAGTTACCAAAATACCTGGAGTAAGCTCACGTTCCTGGCTATTTGGCTAGTCTGCTCCCGGAATGCCTTTCGCATCTCTTCCATCAAGAACGCAAGACATGCGGTGCCCCACGAATAGTCTTGAACTTTGTGGAGGGGACAAAAGTTGTAAAAGGTTGGCGTCCACCCGGTTGCCACTAACATTGGGGAAAATGACACATCCCAAAACACAGAGCAGATATGATGTTGCTGCAGCATTGACCTAGCCATAGTTTAGCGCTTCCTTAGCCTTGGTGCCTCTGAACATATTCATCGGTGACACCATGCTTAATTACCTGGTTTTGTATTTAGCGCGCCGGCTAAACTCTTCATCGGAGGTCGCTCGGTCCCAACCAAAGCACCTTTGAGTGTAAACATAAAGCTGGTCCCAGCTTAACTGCTTCACATAGTCAAACTTCACCGTCGTACCATGGTCGGTGAGAGCTAGAATCTATAGCACATCATCGAGTGTGATGGCCATCTCTCCCCACAGCATGTGGAAAGTATCGGTCTCAAGATAATACCTCTCCATGAATATCGATATCGACACCCGGTCGTGATGTAACATGGAGTTTTCGGCGGTCGTAGATAGCCCCGATTGCAGTATAATTTCCTTGAACCATTGACACTCACCTTCCAACGTCCAATCTTTCATCTTTGTTGGTGCAGCCATAGGTTTGAGTAGATGGACCGTATTAGAATGGTCCTAATATGCACGACGAATTAAAAAAAAATTAGAATAACAGTTAACATTTCTACGAATAAAAATACAATATGTTAAGAATGGTGTTTTATAACTATTACCTCAGTAGAGTAGATTTCTTTGGCCCAAGAATCCTTGTACCCAAACAATAGATCTCCTCCATCTTTTGGGAGGCTAGGGATTTGACCTTGTTGTATACCCTTCATCTTCAAAGAGTCGGGGACCTTGTGTCCTCCTTTCTTCCTAGCTTTCTTATTTGTAGCATTTTCTTCTTCTTGTGTACCACTTGGTCCACCTTCTTCGAAGTATCTATCTTGTGGGGAACTTGGTCCTCCTTCTTCTTCGTTTATACTTCTTGGAACGCTTGGTTGAGTTCCTTCGGTTATAACAATTACCCTAGTGCTCGTTTATCGTCTTGCACTAGCGGTAACCTTCTTACCACCTTCACGACGAGGACTCGATAGAATTGTATCGTGGCCTTGCTTAGAACGCCTTTCCCTTCTTTGATACAAGATAAAGAACAATTATTTCAGTACATAATCGGTAGACAAAGTACATTGAACTCAACATATTGTTAACAATCGGTAGTCAAAAAAACAACGTAACTACCGATTGTGTACAATCGGTAGCAAAAGAAACTACTTAACTACCGATTGTGCACAATCGGTAGCTCGGGATCTACATTATCTACCGATTGTTAACAAAAAAAATGGAACACGAAAGTCTATGGACAAACGTACAATCGGTAGTTATATAAAAAATGTAACTACCGATTATCACTAAAATTGGATCCAGTAAAACAATCGGTAGTTTAGGTGTAAATATAACTACGGATTGTGCATGATGTTTTTGAGGATCACTAACTAGCACAATCGGAAGTTTAACCCTAAACGAAACTACCGATTATCACTACATTTGCATCCAGTAATAAAATCGGTAGTTTCTATCTAAATATAACTACCGATCGTGAAGAATGTTTTTGAGGATCACTAACTTGCACAATCGGTAGTTTAACCCTATACAAAACTACCGATTGTTACTACATTTGCATCCAGTAATAAAATCGGTAGTTTATAACCTAAACATAACTACCGATTGTGCATGATTTTCATGAGCATTTAAGAACACCAGCACAATCGGTAGTTTAATACAACCACGAAACTACCGATTGTGCAATCTAACCAAAAACCCTTGATATTCTAGTGACTAATTCATGCGATTCAATCAATATAAACACAAAATATGGCAAACCCCTTACCTTATTGGAGCCATAAAGTGTTGTAGAGGCTGATTGTCGGAATCGGTCTCCGTTTCTAGCTCAACCTCTTCGCGTTCATCGCGTTCTTCGTATTTTTCTTCAACAATATCTCGATCTCTTATTCTTGTGGCAAAATCCGGCGTTGACGATTTGTTTGCTTTTTTCGAACCATCTTTAGATTGTAGTAACGACGATTAATTGGTTTATGATTAATCGGTTGAAGATGAATTCGATTGTGCCACAATCGGTAGTTTGAAAAACTGGAAGAAGAAGAGAAAACAAAATTTCAAAGTCAGTAGTTTGAGAGGAAGTGGAGTGAAATAGGTTTAGGTTTAGTTTTTATTAGTGAAAGGTTTTCTGGTAATTATTTAATTGGTGAAAGGGTATTTTAGTACTTTTACATACCCCTAGGTTACCCCTTAGCCACATCCATATGATTGATTTAAAAAAATCGCTCCTAATTAGTTTTTGGTCGTCCTCAAATTCGTAAGGCTTATTAGTTACAAGTTTTAAATTTTCATAATTTATAAAAAGGATATTAAACTTTTTGGATGATACCAATCTAGAAATTCAGTAGTGAAGATTATTTTGTTTTATATGAATTAGTATCCTCCCAAAGGTATAATATCCCTTGTTATAAATCCTGTAAACTTTAGTGCACTTCAAAACTCCACTGACTTAAACCATATCCTTGTGGTGTAAAGCAGTAATAAGTGTATAAAATTCACAAAAGAAGGGCTTGGCCCTCCCGGCCTATGCGAGGTTACTGCTACCCATTCTAACCTAATGGTATCCGCTCAAAAGAAAAATAATTATGCAAGAAAGATATTAAGGTTTCTGTTTCTCTTGACTGTCATGATTGAATTGATTTCTTTTTGCTTTTAAATTGCTTTAGTTCTTTCAGAATTTAGAAAAGATATTATGTGTTTTACAATCGATATTTAATAAAAATTACTCAATATATTTAACAAATCATAATTCTAAATTTAGATATCAACAAAAACCTTCTGTTAATAAGAAACCCCAAAGATAATATTTAGGATTAAAATCTGTCAATCTTGTCCGCCTTGACTTGAGGATTCGATTTTGCAAGTGATTCTCTCCCTACGCGCTTGTAGTCGAATTCACATGAATGCTTCTATGGATAGCGGTGAGCCGAGCAGAAAACTGATCCACACTTGCATCCATTCGCTTTCAATCCCAATTTCTTGTTACAACTAAAACATGTTGTTTCTGCAACAATGGAAAGAACTAAACAGAAAATAAACTGTTAACGTTAGAAAAAATATTAACACTCTGATGTTGATGCACACACTAGGACAGAGCCACCTGCTCAGCAAATTTTCCTTAACATAATAGTTCTCGGGTACTTCTCAATAATGAGAGATGCTATACCCCAACAGAGAAGTTGTGCCCAGGATAGAACTGCCCGTTATGGTTTGAATTAGCACAAATCAAACCACCCTCTAGAACTTAACAACAATTTAGAAGAAGAAGGGAAATAAACAAAACAATTGCGCACAACAAAGCGAGAAGAGAGGAAAAGAGCTAGGGATAGTAGCCTGCTCTGGGATGGTTTGAAATGAAGAAAAACATTTTCTTTTATAGGCAAAAGTTTGAGAGAGTATTGAATTCGAATTAATGAGAATACATCCGAATTGATTTTGCATTAATCACGTAATGAAAAAAACGGTAAGAATATTTTTTGTTTTAGGAAATTACAAACAAAAACGGTAAGTATTGATAGGACTGTGTGCCTGCCTATGCCCGGACATGCCAAGCACATGCCAAGCACACGCCATGCTCACTCCATGCACACGCCAAGCTCACGCCATGCTCACTCCATTCTCACGCAAAGCTTCGCAAGCCCGTGACCCGCGTGTGTTGATAGACACATTTATGTGTCTAATTTGTTCCCAATTTGTATATTGTTAAAGCTCGATTGTGTACTAACTGTGTCATTTTCTGTAATTGTAGGTATTTTTGGAGAATTAATAAGTGTGGAAAAAGTTGGCTAAAAAGTTATAAAGGCACCCAGTAAATTGATAAAGACACCCATAAGAAATTATAAAGGCACCCAAACTTTTGAATTCAAATGAAATTGTGGCGGGAACATTTTTCTTCTCAATCTGTGAGAATCTGTTGCGAGAGTTGGAATATATTTTGGCAATATTTTGTTCGTCCTTCACTAATAAGAATCTTAACAGGTTTGCAAACTCGAGAATATCAGAAATCTCGTGATTAAGTGAGTAGCATCAGGAAAGAAATTATCGGTTAATAAAGAAGATTAACCTGAATATCTTTTCTCGTGACCAAGAGCAAAGGCAGGATATATTCTCGAGTTCTGGAATAGAAACAGAATCAAAAGAATAATCGTGAGCTAACTACCATGAAGAAAATACGAATATTCGGTGATCAAGATCATGATCTGTTGAGAATTATTTTCATTAAATAAAAAGATGTTTGCAAAATTTGGAAGAGGATTTGTGGTTGTAGTATAAATATAAGACATGGGTTATCATAAGGCGGGGTTGGTCGAGGCCTTTGGCCGAGAAAAGAATCGAAAAAAAAAAATACACAGACAAACTCATTTCTGCTGCAGCTGTGAAGAACCTGAAGAACATAAGGCAGGTCTGAAACGTCGCTGATAGAGTTGCTGAAACAGTCGTATTTTTACAGCAACAGTAGTCCGTTCTTTTTCCCTAATCTGTTCTCTCTTCTGTAACGCAGAGAATACGCCATTGCAACGCTTATAAACGTCTCAGATTTCTATGTAACTATTTTCTTTTCTTTTTCTTCTTGTT
This sequence comes from Papaver californicum, assembly GCA_023531435.1. Classification (NCBI taxonomy): domain Eukaryota; kingdom Viridiplantae; phylum Streptophyta; class Magnoliopsida; order Ranunculales; family Papaveraceae; genus Papaver; species Papaver californicum. Next base: position 2,176,381 of record JAJJMC010031210.1, on the reverse strand, counting down.
TAGCACTTTTTGAGCTTTGTAAAATTATTTTGAGAAAGTGTTGATCATGAAGAGCTAAACCCCATTTGCTGAGGTGACGGAGGAAGCCATTGTTTCAATAAAATTGGTACATTTCTATTTTTAATTAATTTTTACAATTTCTTTTATGATTATTTGCCTTGATTAAAAATTTGATTGAATGATTTTTATTAAGCAGTTGTGATTTCGTTAGATGGTATATGCTTTGCCTAGGGTTTAGATATTCCATGCTTTTGTTATACAATTGTTATTCTAGAAATCTACTTGTTGCAATATTTTAGAATCAAATTAAACGAAAGAATTGCATGAATATTGAGTAGATTGAATCACTTTAAATTGGTTAATGGTGAAATCCATAACCTTAGTAATTTGTGAATATTATTTTAATCTTTTGTGCATATTTTTAGTTTAAAAATTAGTTTATTAAAATCTAAATTCAGTCTTCACAAGTTCGAGAGTTTGAACCTTATTTACCATTATTAAAAATTAGATCATGTGTGCTTCGGTGCGAAGCACCGCACATGTGTGAAAAGAAAGTTTGATTCTACTATCCCATTGCCTTAGTCCTCCCTCAACCACAAAAGCATCTAAACCCTAAGGGCCCTCCCTTAGTTGCAATTTTTGTGGTAATAGGGGTAGAACTCATCTCTAGTTTTTCCAATGTGGGACTAAACCAAAAGTTCTTCATTCACAACAAGTGAAAATGGAAATGATGTTTCCACCCAACAAATGAGCTAGTGTCTCTTAGTGACCCATTGGTCCTAAGATCCATTCCTACCAAGACCAATAATTCAATTTAAAATCATTTCAAATTCATTTCATTTTCTTCAACAATCCCCCACATGAATAAAAAACCCGATAAAATCAGAAATCAGAAAGCGAGAAATACCTCTTAGGAAAATAGGTGTCCATAAGGTCTTGAACCTTTGTTTAGTGAGAAATTACCGGAACTACTTGATGGAAAGTGAACGAGATGTCTTGAAATGCCATCGTTTGGTGTAGTTCATCAATAACTTCCACGCGAGATATCTCTCTAGGTGTTATTAAGTTCATGTCGTTGTGTCCATTTTGGCCTTGGACGTATCCCGTTTCTCAGAATGCTCTAGAGAATCAGCTCAGTTCTCATAGGAAGCCGCCCACTTCCTCATTCATATAGTGAGTTCTATCAAGAGTGTTTACTGCTATACCCCACTTCAATCTTAAATTGAAACTATAGAACCCATTAAGACTTAATAAGAAGTCATCCTCACATGCAGTCACACTATCACGTCTACACCATAGGGAAGGGACAGAGAATAAAATTCTCTGATAGTGTTTCCTTTAACCCACCACAAATTAGTTGTCTCATTCGAAACCTTGATCTTGGGATCTCCAGTCAGTAAGGTTGAGTGTCCTTCATGGCAAGTTTATTTGATGAGCTTAAGCCCCATCCCCCTTGATGCATTACTAACTATCTCCTTGGACAATCCTTTCGTCAGAGGGTCCGCGATATTCTCTTTAGACCTCACAAAGTCAACAGAAATAACGCCAGTTGAGATTAGTTGTTTTAGAGAAATGTGTCTTTTACGAATATGTATAGACTTCCCATTATAGTTGTTCTTTTTAGCATTAGCTATTGCAGCTTGACTATCACAATGTATAGATATAGCTGGCACATGCCTATGCCAGAGAGGAATGTCTTCTAAAAAGCATCTTAGCTAGGCGGCTTCCTCTCCTGCTTTATCTAACGCAATAAACTCTGATTCCATAATGGATCGAGCTATACATGTCTATTTGGAACTCTTCCAAGATACATAACCACAACCTAAAGTGAAAACGTAACCACTCGTAGACTTAGACTCCTCTGAGTCCGCTATCCAGTTTGCTTCACAATATCCTTCAAGGACCGCAGGGTATCTCTCATAATTTAAACAAAAGTTTAAAGTGTACTTCAAGTACCTTAACACTCTAATAAGTGCATCCAAATGATCTTGTCCCGGATTACATGTATACCTACTTAACCTACTCACAGCATAAACAATGTCTGGTCTCGTAGAGTTCATTAAATACATCAGACTTCCTATGACACGTGAATATTCAAGTTGTGAAACTCCACTACCCTTGTTCTTCTTGAGTCTATAACAAGGATCATACGGAGAACAAGCAGGTTTACTATCAAACTGGTTATATTTTCTGAGTATAGATTCAACATAATGAGATTGACTAAGACTATATCCATTAGATTCTCTTCTAATTTTCATCCCTAAGATTACATCAGCGGGGTTGGTCGAGGCCTTTGGCCGAGAAAAGAATCGAAAAAAAAAATACACAGAAAAACTCATTTCTGCTGCTGTTGTGAAGAACCTGAAGAACATAAGGAAGGTCTAAAACGTCGCTGATAGAGTTGCTGAAACAGTCGTATTTTTACAACAACAGTAGTCCGTTCTTTTTCCCTAATCTGTTCTCTCTTCTGTAACGCAGAGAATACGCCACTGTAACGCAGAGAATACGCCACTGTAACGCTTATAAGCGTCTCAGATTTCTGTGTAACTATTTTCTTTTCTTTTTCTTCTTGTTTAGCACTTTTTGAGCTTTGTAAAATTATTTTGAGAAAGTGTTGATCATGAAGAGGTAAACCCCATTTGCTGAGGTGATGGAGGAAGCCATTGTTTCAACAAAAGTGGTACATTTCTATTTTTAATTAACTTTTACAATTTCTTTTATGATTATTTGCCTTGATTAAAAATTTGATTAAATGATTTTTATTAAGCATTTGTGATTTCGTTAGATGGTATATGCTTTGCCTAGGGTTTAGATATTCCATACTTTTGTTATACAATTGTTATTCTAAAAATCTACTTGTTGCAATATTTTAGAATCAAATTAAACGAAAGAATTACATGAATATTGAGTAGATTGAATCACTTTAAATTGGTTAATGGTGAAATCCATAACCTTAGTAATTTGTGAATATTATTTTAATCTTTTGTGCATAATTTTAGTTTAAAAATTAGTTTATTAAAATCTAAATTCAGTCTTCACAAGTTCGAGAGTTTGAACCTTATTTACCACTATTAAAAATTACATCAATTTTTGGCGCTGCCGATGCGGACTTGTTTTTAGAATTGCTTTTAGATTTTTTTTAGGTTAATTAGTTTAGTTAGATTATTATTTTATTTATTTTTATTTGTTCTATTTTACGTTTTTGGGTATTTTCTTTGTATTACAGGTTTTGGATCAAAAAGAAATTGGAGAGAAAGATTATATTAATTGATTAAAGACTTGGAGTCAAAGACAAAGCTAAAAGAACGGAAAAAGAAGACAAGATTTTTTATTATTATTATTTTTTAATGAATATTTTTTAGGGTTTTTATTTTTCGTTTTAGAAAATTGTATTAGGAAATTCTTGTTATTTTTGTAATTATTTTAGGTATTTTTATTTTTTCTTATTTTTGGACTTTGGACTTTGGACTTTTGAAATTTATTATTTTATTTTATTTAAACCCTACCGAAGGGTATTTAAATATAAATTGTAACAGGGAAGGACGACAATTACGATATTGTCTCGGCCCCTCGGGTTCGTACACTAACATAGGATTCGGTGGCCTGAGTCGACTACAACCGATTCATCCCCCGTCTGGTACGGGAGGTAAGACTCTAACCACCCATGAATCCCCTGTCAGTGGGTTTTCTGTATTCCTTCGTAATGCATATATGTTGAGGACTTGAATACGGAATTAATTTTCTAGTAAAGGGCAAGGACTGGCCATATAAGATAAGGACTCGGATTTCATCACCGTTTCCTTCTTGCCCGCCTTAGGAACACGTTTCCTAACGCGAACCTAAGCCTAAAATTTGACTAGAAAGAGACCTATAGGGTAACGAGCTTATTGGAAAATCATTCAAAAGGACTATATTGGTTACTTTGTTAGCATAACTTAAAGTTCAGGATGATTATTTTAAGTTGATTAGAGTCTCCTTGTAACCCAGGGAAAAGTTGCCCAAGAGGCAGGGTTATCAAAGCTCCTTAGAGCTTATCCTGCTTCTATTCGACTTAATCTAATTCAGATCGTTCTAAGAGATTTGCTAAAACTGTAACTAGTTGCCTTTTGGAAGAATAGAAGCTGGTCTAGAAACAATCTAAGTGGAGCCATCATGCTTTTTGTTTGCTAGATTCAGCAGGTTTGATTTGGTTGAGTCGGCCTTGTTTGTGTATGTTTAGAACCCCTTCCTGTTATGATTTATGTGCTTAGATTTTTTTGATTTTTTTTTTGTTTGTAAATTTATTAGGATTTTTTCTTTTTTAGAAAATATCGAACTGGTATTATGAGGACCAATACAATGAATATCCGACTGAATTTCAAAATAGACATTATCCATACTATCAACATAGTGTGGATAGTACTTGGGACCACTACCAACCTTCTGAAGGTTATGGTTCATACCAAGGTGATCCCAATTACTATTCATACATGCACCCGTCTTTTGAACATGAAAATGAGCAAAATTCGAGTTCTTTGTCTTGGAGGGATGACCTAGAGCAGTTGCAACCTCGTAATCATCATGAACCTATTATGCCTCTAGAAGAATCACTCAAGAAGTTATCTGAGATGACACATAGGTTTAAATTAAGTGTGAGGGGAACAAATAGTAGTCCAACTCTTTCTCAAGAAGAACCACTCAAGTTGTTGCAACCTAGTACTCATCATGAACCTATTATGCCTCTAGAAGAATCACTCAAGCAGATAGCCAAGAATACAAAGAAGATAGCTGAGACTACAAGGCAGATGATTGAGGATAGAAATAGTTTTGTATTAAGTATGAATAAAATTTCTGCAAAGAATAATATTGCTCAAAATGATCTTAATTGCCAATACAGTGTTTCCACTTTTACCCTTGATAATAATGATGAATATTTACCTAATTTAGAGGACGAGGTTAGAATAGAAGACACTACGTATTTAGAAAAAGTTCAAACATCTTCATATTATTATGATGATGATTATAATGTTGATGAAGAAATCCGTAGTCATAATGACGAGGAAATTGAGCATAATGATAATAATGTTGTCTCTAGTTTAAATCCTAATAATATTGATGATTATTCACCTATTCAAAAGGAAGAGAAATTGACTAGAGATAACATTGCTTTGGAAGGAGTAATATTTCCTTGTTCTTATGAATATGATGATGTTTTAGAGGAACGAGTTTGTTGAGACTAGTGATTTGGAGTCTAACGACTCGAAGACAATAGTCTCTGACAAAGATGATAGACTCATAGAGAATTTTAACGTGATAGAGGATGATTTGATTCAGGTTGATAGAATTGTTCCCTCAGTGGATTTTGATGTCCTAGACACCCAACCTTTTCAGGTCCCAGAGGCTCAAATACTAGTGATCTTAGGTCATCCCTTTAATGTCGTTATCAATTATGGAAATGGAATAATTAATTTTTCTTTTGGTAAAATGGCTATTGAACTGAATCTATTTAGTATGAGTATACAACCTTCTTGTGATATCTATGATTTAGAAGAAGTGAACATAACTAGTACTTCAGTTCAAAAATCTTTACCAAACACTTTGTTAGAAGATCCATTAGAGAAATGCCTAGCCCACTTTGGGTTTGATGTTGACAATGATAGTGTTATTAACGAGGTGAATACTTTGTTAGATTCTGCACCTTTGATGGACACTTATAATATATGGAAAGTTAAGTGTAAACTTCTACCAGTTTCTAAGTCTATCTTATTTCCTCTTATAGAAGAAGCTGAGTGTAGTTCTGACCTGAAGGACCCTAGAACCCAACCAATAGTTTTTAGTCCATCTGAGAGTAGTGTCCACACTAAGTTTTGGGGTACCGATGATTCTTGCGATTGTCAAGTATCCCTTCTTAAAGTCCCTCACTTGGGACTTGACATTTGTGCCTCTACCATATTGCGAGATTATCTTCATACACTTTTTCCTGAGCCTAACTATGTCCAAAAAGAAGTTCAGTTGTTAAAAACCCATCCTCTGGTTGATGTGGTTTACCCAGGCGATGATACCAAGATTGACTTTGTTTTCCACAAAAATATTTTCTTCCATATGTGGGAACGTATGAATTTCAAATGTGTCAGTTACAAGATTTTGGAACTAAACCTAATTATTATATGAAATTAGAATCGACACATCTTCTCAAGAATGACCACCAATTTTTTGTTTTCAATTGTGGTCATCTGTTTTGGTCAAATCTGATTGACGTTAGGGACCCACAGCTTTTCAGGTTATTATTATATGGTCCGTGAGTTGTGGCTAATCTTTTCTTAGTCTGGCTGAAGACTTTAAACTTAGCACTTCTTGGGAGGTAACCCATGCTCATGCAACACGGTAATATCCTTCATTAACTACTTTTATTCAAGTGGTAACAGTTTCTCCTTGTTCAATTTTTTAATCATTTATTTTTAGAACATTGAGGACAATGTTAGATTTAAGTTTGGGGGTATGGAGAAACTTTTAGGTACACTTTTAAACTCCAGAGTCTAGAAACTTGTGAAAAATTAAGGACGACACTAAGCATTCTAGGTAGATGGAAACTTAGCTCTTTTCTATAGGAATCGGTGTGCCCATCAAAATGGTCTATTCATAAAAGGATTCATAGCTCAGGTGTTAGAAATAACATGATAGTTGTCACCATATCTCGGAATCTATCTTGACCATATTACCTTTTGATTTTATTTTTGCAATTTTTGTGTTTCTCTAAGTGATTTGGTGGGGCACCAGTATCAAATTGTTATCACTGCCAAGATGAAGTGTTTGAGATCAAACCCCATTATTGTATTAGCTAGACCATTATTCAAAAAAAAAAAATTAAAAAAAAAATTAAGAAAATATTGATGATTGACACTTTTATAGCAATGCATGTGTGTTCTCCCTGTCTCCATCGCCTAAGCAAGCGTGGAATGCAGGATCCATGAGAACTATCATTTATGTTGTTAATACATTCAATAAATCGACCGTTGGGACCCTTGTATATACCAGCTGAGTCGATAATTAGTTTAAGGAATAAGACTAGTGGGAGTGTATCTTAAACTTAAACAAGACTAGTGGGAGTGTATCTTAAGCCATCATCCTGGCACTGACCTTCAGACAGATATGGGAAACACCGTTCACCTTAGTCAACACATGCAAACTTCATTCTGTCTATATCCATCTTCTAAATGTATTCATGTGATTGAACTTTGATAGATTCTGAGTATCGTGGCTGAACAACTATTTGAGTAGAGTTGCATTTTTATATGAATTTTAGTACGCTGAGTGCAAACTCGTGTACAACAATTGGACTCATATAGGGTAATGATTCTCATAGCCGAAGAAATTTAGTATGCCAACTAAATAGCTTGTTTAGTGTCTATCCTAAATCGTTCACAGGTAGCTAGAATTTGGAGTATAGGTTTTGTGGGTACACCTCTTGTAAACCCTCACGAGACTAAAACTCATCCGATAGGAACACCTATGGGTTAAAAGGCTTATTGCACACGCTAAGTGCAATCGCGATGCCTGCGAAAGTGAGTTAGGATTTATTTTTAGATTAAATTTGCTCGAGGACTAGCCACCCGCTTGATGCACACACTAGGACAGAGCCACCTTCTCAGCAAATTTTCTTTAACATAATAGTTCTCGGGTACTCCACAATAATGAGAGATGATATACCCCAACAGAGAAGTTGTGCCCAGGATAGAACTGCCCGTTATGGTTTGAATTAGCACAAATCAAACCACCCTCTAGAACTTAACAACAATTTAGAAGAAGAAGGGAAATAAACAAAACAATTGCACACAACAAAGCGAGAAGAGGGGAAAAGAGCTAGGGATAGTAGCCTGCTCTGGGATGGTTTGAAATGAAGAAAAATATTTTCTTTTATATGCAAAAGTTTGAGAGGGAATTGAATTCAAATTAATGAGAATATATCCGAATTGATTTTGCATTAATCACGTAATGAAAAAAACGGTAAGAATATTTTTTGTTTTAGGAAATTACAAACAAAAACGGTAAGTATTGATAGGAGCGTGTGCCTGCCTATGCCCGGACATGCCAAGCACATGCCAAGCACACGCCATGCTCACTCCATGCACACGCCAAGCTCACGCCATGCTCACTCCATTCTCACGCAAAGCTTCGCAAGCCCGCGACCCGCGTGTGTTGATAGACACACTTATGTGTCTAATTTGTTCCCAATTTGTATATTATTAAAGCTCGATTGTATACTAACTGTGTCATTTTCTGTACTTGTAGGTATTTTTGGAGAATTAATAAGTGTGGAAAAAGTTGGCTAAAAAGTTATAAAGGAACCCACTAAATTGATAAAGACACACATAAGAAATTATAAAGGCACCCAAGCTTTTTATAAAGGCACCCAAACTTTTGAATTCAAATAAAATTATGGCAGGAACATTTTTCTTCTCAATCTGTGAGAATCTGTTGCGAGAGTTGGAATATATTTTGGCAATATTTTGTTCGGCCTTCACTAATAAGAATCTTAACATGTTTGGAAACTCGAGAATATCAGAAATCTCGTGATTAAGTAAGTAGCGTCAGGAAATAAATTATCGGGTAATAAAGAAGATTAACCTGAATATCTTTTCTCGTGACCAAGAGCAAAAGCAGGATATATTCTCGAGTTCTGGAATAGAAACAGAATCAAAAGAATAATCGTGAGCTAACTACCATGAAGAAAATACGAATATTCGGTGATCAAGATCATGATCTGTTGAGAATGATTCTCATTAAATAAAAAGATGTTTGCAAGATTTGGAAGAGGATTTGTGGTTGTAGTATAAATATAAGACATGGGTTATCATCAAGCGGGGTTGGTCGAGGCCTTTGGCCGAGAAAAGAATCGAAAAAAAATACACAGACAAACTCATTTCTGCTGCTGCTGTGAAGAACCTGAAGAACATAAGGCAGGTCTGAAACGTCGCTGATAGAGTTGTTGAAACAGTCGTATTATTACAGCAACAGTAGTCCGTTCTTTTTCCCTAATCTGTTCTCTCTTCTATAACGCAGAGAATACGCATATGTAACGCTTATAAGCGTCTCAGATTTCTGTGTAACTATTTTTTTTTCTTTTTCTTCTTGTTTAGCACCTTTTGAGCTTTGTAAAATTATTTTGAGAAAGTGTTGATCATGAAGAGTTAAACCCCATTTGCTGAGGTGACGGAGGAAGCCATTGTTTCAATAAAAGTGGTACATTTCTATTTTTAATTAATTTTTACAATTTCTTTTATGATTATTTGCCTTGATTAAAAATTTGATTAAATGATTTTTATTAAGCAGTTGTGATTTCGTTAGATGGTATATGCTTTGCCTAGGGATTAGATATTCCATGCTTTTGTTATACAATTGTTATTCTAGAAATCTACTTGTTGCAATATTTTAGAATCAAATTATACGAAAGAATTGCATGAATATTGAGTAGATTGAATCACTTTAAATTGGTTAATGGTGAAATCCATAACCTCAGTAATTTGTGAATATTATTTTAATCTTTTGTGCATATTCTTAGTTTAAAAATTAGTTTATTAAAATCTAAATTCAGTCTTCACAAGTTCGAGAGTTTGAACCTTATTTACCACTATTAAAAATTACATCATGTGTGCTTCGGTGCGAAGCACCGCACATGTGTGAAAAGAAAGTGTGATTCTACTATCACATTGCCTTAGTCCTCCCCCAACCACAAAATCATCTAAACCCTAAGGGCCCTCCCTTAGTTGCAAGTTTTGTGGTAATATGGGTAGAACTCATCTCTAGTTTGTCCAGTGTGGGACTAAACCAAAAGTTCTTCATTCACAACAAGTGAAAATGGAAATGATGTTTCCACCCAACAAATGAGCTAGTGTCTCTTAGTGACCCATTGGTCCTAAGATCCATTCCTACCAAGACCAATAATTCAATTTAAAATCTTTTCAAATTAATTTCATTTTTCTCCAACAATCCCCCACATGAATGAAAAACCCGATAAAATCAGAAATCAGAAAGCGAGAAATACCTCTTAGGCAAATAGGTGTCCATAAGGTCTTGAACCTTTGTTTAGTGAAAAATTACCGGAACTACTTGATGGACAGTGAACGAGATGTCTTGAACTGCCATCGTTTGGTGTAGTTCATCAATAACTTCCACGCGAGATATCTCTCTAGGTGTTGTAAGTTCATGTCATTGTGTCCATTTTGTCCCTGGACGTATCCCGTTTCTCAGAATGCTCTAGAGAATCAGCTCAGTTCTCATAGGAAGCGGCCCACTTCCTCATTCATATAGTGAGTTCTATCAAGATTGTTTACTGTTACACCCCACTTCAATCTTAAATTGAAACTATAGAACCCATTAAGACTTAATAAGAAGTCATCCTCACATGCAGTCACACTATCACGTCACACCATAGGGAAGGGACAGAGAATAAAATTCTCTGATAGTGTTTCCTTTAACCCACCACAAATTAGTTGTCTCATTCGAAACCTTGATCTTGGGATCTCCAGTCAGTAAGGTTGAGTGTCCTTCATGGCAAGTTTATTTGATGAGCTTAAATCCCATACCCCTCGATGCACTACTAACTATCTCCTTGGACAAGCCTTTCGTCAAAGGGTCCGCGATATTCTCTTTAGACCTCACAAAGTCAACAGAAATAACGCCAGTTGAGATTAGTTGTTTTAGAGAATTGTGTCTTTTACGAATATGTATAGACTTCCCATTATAGTTGTTCTTTTTAGCATTAGCTATTGCAGCTTGACTATCACAATGTATAGATATAGCTGGCATAGGCCTATGCCAGAGAGGAATGTCTTCTAAAAAGCATCTTAGCTAGGCGGCTTCCTCTCCTGCTTTATCTAACGCAATAAAATCTGATTTCATAGTGGATCGAGCTATACATATCTGTTTGGAACTCTTCCAAGATACATAACCACAACCTAAAGTGAAAATGTATCCACTCGTAGACTTAGACTCCTCTGAGTCCGCTATCCAGTTTGCTTCACAATATCCTTCAAGGACCGCAGGGTATCTCTCATAATTTAAACAAAAGTTTAAAGTGTACTTCAAGTACCTTAACACTCTAATAAGTGCATCCCAATGATCTTGTCCCGGATTACATGTATACCTACTTAACCTACTCACAGCATAAGCAATGTCTGGTCTCGTACAGTTCATTAAATACATCAGACTTCCTATGACACGTGAATACTCAAGTTGTGAAACTCCACTACCCTTGTTCTTTTTGAGTCTATAACAAGGAGTACAAGCAGGTTTACTATCAAACTGGTTATATTTTCTGACTACAGATTCAACATATGAGATTGACTAAGACTATATCCATTAGACTCTCTTCTAATTTTCATCCCTAAGATTACATCAGCGGGGCTTAAATCTTTCATGTCAAAGTTCTCATTTAGCGTGTTCTTAGTGGAGTTAATTACATCCATGTTTGTACCAAGTATAAGCATATCATCAACATACAAGCATACAATCACACAGGCATCACTCACAAGTTTAGTATAAACACACTTGTCAGATTCATTTATTTTAAAATCACCAGAATTCATTAGATGATCAAATTTTTCATGCCATTGTTTAGGTGCTTGTTTCAAGCCATACAAATATTTTTTCAGTTTACAAACTTTGTTTTCACAACCTTTCACTACAAAGCCCTCGGGTTGGTCCATATAAATTTCTTCATCTAATTCACCATTTAGAAAGGCTGTTTTTACATCCATTTGATGTATCTCTAAGTTATGAATGACAGCGATAGCAATTAACATCCTAATGGAAGTAATTCTCGTAACAGGTGAATAAGTATCAAAGAAATCTACACCTTTTATTTGTTTATAGCCTTTAGCTACTAATCTAGCTTTATATTTTTCAACAGTTCCATCTACTTTACGTTTTCTTTTGAAGATCCATTTACAACTTATGGGTTTACACCCTAGAGGTAAATCTACAATATCCCAAGTATCATTCTGTAGAATGGAATCCATTTCACTAATAGTGAATTCTTTCCTCCATGGAGCTTCAGAAGAAGTCATGGCTTCTCTAAAAGTCTGTGGATAAGTCTCAACTAAACAAGTTATGAAGTCTGGCCCAAAAGATATTTGAACTCTAAGTCTTTTGCCTCTTCTAGGCTCAAATTCATCTTCCTCTACAGGTAGTGTCTGACTAGTAGAAGGGACATCTAGGGTATCAACACATATCATGCGAGATTCAGATTTCAAAAAAAAAATATTTTCAAAGAACACAGTATCCCTAGATTCCATAATGGTATTCATACCAATTTATGATATTTCAGAACTCACAACCATAAATCTATATGCAGTAGTATGTTCAGGGTACCCTATGAAGACACGGTTAACAGTTTTGGGTCCTATCTTGGTCCTCTTAGGTGGAGGGATAGAAACCTTATCCAAACACCCCCACACTTTGAAGTATGCATAAGAAGGTTTCCTACCTTTCCATAACTCATATGGAGTTCTGTCTGATCCTTTAAAGGGTACTCTGTTCAGGACATAGCAAGATGAGAGGACGGCCTCCCCCCACAAGTTCGCAGGTAGTCCTGAACTAATTAACATGGCATTCATCATCTCCTTAAGGGTTCGGTTTTTCCGTTCAGCCACACCATTAGATTGTGGTGAATAAGGAGGGGTTACTTCATGAATAATACCATGTTCCATGCAAAAATCTCCTGTAGGGATTACATATTCACCACCACGGTCAGACCTAACAGTTTTAATGGTAGTACTCATTTGGTTTTCAACTTCTAGTTTATAAATTTTAAAGGCTTCTAAGGCATCAGCCTTACCTTTAAGTAAATATATATGGCAGTACCTCGTACAATAATCTATAAATGTGACAAACCATTTTTTACCACCTCTAGTTTGAACTAGTTTCATGTCAACCAGGTCTGTGTGAATTAATTTTAAGGGTTTAGAATTTCTCTGAATATTTTTCTTATAAGACTTTTTAGCATATTTTGATTCTACGCATATTTCACATTTATGTTCATTATCCAAAATAAATTTTATACAGCCTATGCTAGCCAGTTTATTCGTTGATTTATAGTTTACATGACCAAGTCTACCATGCCAAACATTCAACGACACACAAATATAAGAAGAATCATTTTTATTCATTTCAATAGAGGTTACATTCAATTTATATAAGTAAAGTTGCTAGGAGAGTACGACAGAAGTTAACTCCTACAATTGGCTCGTTATGGGTGTTTCCTAAGAATAGTCGTGGAATACTATCCCATTTACCTATCGCGGAAAGTAGATCGGGGAAAAAATATGCCTAAACAAGTAGAAACACGTACACAACAATTTAAGTAGTACGTTCATGGAAGAAGAAGATTGTTTTACTATTATAATTCAAGAAGATTATTATAGTGAACTCTGATTTCTCACACATCAATATCTTTCAATTAAAGTATCATTCACAACATTCAAGACCACAAGATAACAAAGCTACCTCTTTTCCTCACATTTAGTATAAATGTCTTCCCGTCTCTCCCGCTCCCTTTTTGTAACTACTTAAGTTGTGAACTCTGCCATGCTTAAACAAGCTAATCAAAAACCCATTTTATAGGTTGTACCTTGTGACATTGGTCCCTAAATTAGCTAATTAATAAAGGGGTAATTTGTTGTATATTGAAGATTTATTTTAGGAATGAGTTTGGGTTTCCTAGTCTTGGGTGAAAACCTAAAGGGTATTTCCTATTTTATATCTTGTCTAATATATGGAAGGTGTTTCCTAATATTAGCTAGGGATTCTTGGTGGTCAAGTTTGTAACCTATATAAATAGGTACTAGGCCATGTAGAGACTATTAAAAATGCAGAGAGATATTGGTGAAAGATTTCGTGTGTTAGCTTTAGAGAGAAAAGCTAGGTTTTGTGGTGAGTGCAAATGCAATTAATAAGGAGCAAGAGAGAAGGTGATCGTCTCAGATAATTGCTATGGTGTAATCAAGGTTGTTCTAGGATTCCATAAAGGTGTTGTACGTTTGTAATTGACTCATTCATAGTGGATTGGAGCTGGTGCGGCTCAAAGTGGACATAGGCAATATATACACATTGTATATATTGTTGAACCACTATAAATCTTGCGTGTCTTGTGAGTTTGATTTACTTTCTCGTTTTTTGTTATTGTTTGTGCTTGGTTTTATTATTATTCACCATATCAGTTCAAGATCATGTATTCCTTGGTTTTGTCAGTACCTGAAGTGATTGTCTACATCAGTTTCTTTAGAGGTAAAATCCTGACAACTAGTATTAGAGCAATAAGTTCGGCACAATTGTTTGTGGAAGTTATCGAGGTTGGTTAGGTTTATTGACAACAAGGTTATTGATCTTATTTTACAACAATTGAAGTGGGATTATGGGTGATTATAACAAAAGTATGGTATCTTGTTGTTGTTTAATTCCACTCATTGCTATACTATTCGGTGTTTTCTGGTTATGACGGAATATGTATTCATTTCTAGCTAGCTAAAGGGACCATAAGAGAAAACATAAGGAGGTTATGGTGGTGGATGGGCCTGGTTGTTTTAAAAGTTAGAGAATGGTTGTTTGGAAATTTATGGAGATCTTAAGGGGAATAATAGAATGTTGGTTGCTCGAGAGGCAAGTGAGTAGGGTGTTCCAAGCCAAGATTTCAATTGGACAATGTAAAAGTAGATGATCGGCTGTTTCTGGCTCAATGTTACATTGGGGGCATAAATTAGAGTTGGTGAGTTGGATGCGAGATAAGATGGAGAAGGTGGTATATCTTCATTGATTGCTTTCCAAAAGAAAAATTGAATTTTTGGTAAACATGGTAAGGTCCACAGGAATTTGGTGGCTGGGAGGGGTTCCCGATAGGGGTGATCCATTTCTTGGGTTAGACATTTGTATCCAGATGCAGCAGTGTATTTACCAGAATTCGAGTGTGGTCAGATAATCCTATCTGGGGTCGTCTTGGGAAAGGTGAGTGTTTATAATTTTTTTGATTGTACTTGGCGGTAGGTTATCTAACTTACCATGTATCTAATTGTGAGTGATTGGATCAATGATATCTGCAACTGTTTGGATAGGGTAACACTTGATCGGATCAAGGTTTGGCGAATGCGGCATCCAGTTAGCTTGGATAGGGGTTTTTAATTCTTTTCCAACACAATGGTGATAAGTGCATAATTTACATGATTTTAGTGTCGAATTTATACTAATATGTGTTATAAATCTTGCATATTACTTGTTATTACTCTTGTTTTGTTTTATTTGTTTATATTAGATGAATCATCCCAATAAGAGTGAAAGCGGCTACTAAAGATCTAAGAAGTGAAGTACTACAAGTATTCAAGTGTCCCAATGCCAAAGAAAGATAAAGGAGTTCATTGCGACATGAAATGAGCGAGGAAATTGAGTGGTACAAGTGAAGAAGGGACAAAGACCAAGTTCAACTCGTTCAAATTTAGGGCTTCTTAACATCATCTTGAATAGAATTTAAAAACGAAGCCAACGCAAAAATAATGAGGTCATTCCGAGTTCGTATGAGGAAGTTGTGAACAATACAGCCGAGAATAAGTAAGTAAAACGCTCAGCAAAATAATCGGTAGATAATGGTGGCCCGTTCTTACCGATTATGGGCTTTTTTGGACCAAAAATCTCTGTTACTTCACAAAAATAATCGGTAGATAATGAGGGGTTCGAGACTACCGATTATGGGATGTTTTGGACCAAAAATCTTTGTATACTTTATAAAAATAATTGGTAGATAATAAGGGGTTAGAGACTACTGATTATGGACACTTTGAGAACATGATCTCTGTATACTTTGCAAAAATAATTGGTACAAAGGTGAGGAATGAGTATACCGATTATAGTATGACGGGAGCCACTTCTAAGACACGTTTTTGACTTCTAAACAAAGGTATCATGGTCCCATTAGGACTCTAACACCTAGATATGATGAAGACTATATCAGAAGGCTTCCATAACCCTAACAAGATACCTTTTACATAACTTTGAAATTCTTGGAGGAGATCAATAACACAAGGGGAAAAAGGTTACTAACTTTACTTTTAGTTGTTTTCTTATTTGCTTTGCTAAAATCTTAAAACAAAATCCCCCTTTGTGACATTTGACAACTTAAACACTTCGTTCCTCGTGGGAACAAACTTGAATTCCATTATATTATTTTTTACTTGAGTGGAAATAAGATCACTAATTTGATTACACCTACGAAACGCATCAAATTTTGGCGCCGCTGCCGGAGAGCAGTTGGTTTTAGTTGTTATTTATTTTCTTTTCTTTTTGTTTTTAGGTTTATTTTTAGATTTTAACTTTGTTTTCTAGATTTTTGGTCTCATGTACTTAATCTCTTGCACCCAAACGTTGGGATTACCCAAGGTGCAGAATTCAATCTCGTAAGGGACAGTGCTACAAGAACCTCAATTTTTGCTACAAGATCCACCTCTAGAAGAGATGGGTGGTCCTCAACCTCCAGTGAAGAAGTTGCGAGAGTTGACATATCCATGTTTAGATTTGCAACCAATGTGCATTAATATAGTTGCACCAGTGGAGCTGAAGTTGAATCTAATTCATCATCTACCTAAGTTCAAGGGATATGCAGGTGAAAACCCGAATCGTCGCCTTCAACAGTTTCAGAACACGATGACGAGTCTTAGGCATGGAGCTGAAGACAGTAAAATGGCTATGATACAAGCCTTTCCATTCTAATTGACATACTTAGCATAAGAATGGTTGTATTATCTTCCTCTAGGGAGTATTACAACATGGACAAAAATAAAAAAGATATTTCTAGAGAAGTATTTTCCTGCTTCCAAGGCAGCATCTATTCTTAAAGAGATTAGTAGCATTCTATAGATTACTGGGGAGTCTCTTTATAAATACTGGGAAAGGTACAAACGGTTATTGGAAAGCTGCCCATACCACATCATTCAATACTTCTATGAAGGATTACTTCCTGAACAGAGGAACTTGATTGATGCAGCTGCAGGAGGTACACTTACTGAAAAGACAATCTCGCAGGCAAAACTAGTTTGATTTGAGAGCACAATAATTCTATATCAAGCATGACTCAAATGTCGGAAGAGTTAACGAGATAGGAGACTCTTCACATACGGAACAACGATTGAGTACCATTGGAAAAAAAATCATGATATCGCGTCTGCAGTTGCTTCTTCATGTGAAGATGATGCCGAGATTAATAATTTGTTACCTAATCCAAGGCCAAGGTATGATCCCTACTCCAATACCTATAATCCAGGTTGGAAAGATCACCCAAATTTCAGTTATGCGAACAAGCAAGATGCAACTCCTACCCACCAGCTTATGGGAGACATAGTGGTTTTCAACAACCACGACTCCAACCTCAAAAACAAACTCAGAGTTCAAGTTTATAGGAGATGATGAAGGCTATGATGCAGAAGCAAAGTCCAAATGCTCAGCGTCAGGATACAATTTTGCAAAAGTAAGATATGGCTATAAAGGACTTGCAAACTCAGACGGGGCAGTTGTCTACAAACATGAATCAAATGAAAGAACAAGCTTCGATAAAGTTGTCATCACAAGCTTTTGTGAACCCAAGAGAGAATGTCAATGTTGTAACTCTAAGAAGTGGAAGGAAAGTAGATTCAAATCAACAAGAAGAGGGTAACGACGATATAGAAAAGGAAGTTGAGTTAGAAATCGTACCGAAGGAAAATACAACCTCAACCGGCCAACCTAAGGACACGGTTCCTACTTTTACTACTCCACCACCTTTTCCTAGTCGTTTTACCAAGTCAAAGAAGCAAGCTCAAGATAAGGAAATCATGGATATCTTCAATAAGATATAAATCAACATTTAATTTATTGAGGCAATCAAAATGGTACCTAGGTACGCCAAGGTTCTAAAGGATTTACGTACAAGGAAGGATAGGTTGATTCCTAATGAGATTACTCAGGTGGGAGAAAGTGCGTCAACTATGTAACTGAAAAAGATTCCTACAAATTTTAAAGATCCTGGAGGCTTTAAGGTGCCAATTACTATTGGTACTAAGATATTTGAGCGTGCTTTACTTGATTTTGGAGCATCCATAAGTGTTTTGTCAGTCGATATTTATGATTCTTTGAATCTTCGACCTTTAAAAGAGACAGAGATTACCATTAATTAGAAGACAAGTCCAACATATATCCTAAGGGACTCGTGGAGGACATGCTAGTTCAAGTTAATGAGTTAATTTTTATGGTTAATTTCTATATTGTGGATATGCAGAATGGATAAAATAGTTCATCAACTTCGTTATTACTTGGGAGACCGTTTATGAAAACTGCAAAGACAAAGATTGATGTTTATAGTGGTTCACTCACTATGGAATTTGATAAGGAGATTATCCGCTTCAACATATATGAAGCCATGTGTTACCCTAGTGATATTCAATCTCCTTTCACTATTGATGTTATTGATTCGCTAGCACAACAAATGTTTGATTTGAACAGTGAAGATGAACTTGGAGTTGTGTTGTGTAATAGCATTGAATTGGACATTCATGGGCAGCCGAACTTGGACGTTGAATTATCCAAAGAGATAGTGGATATATGTGGTGCCTTGACGGGACTACAAGCAGCTCAAACATGTAATATTTCATATATCTCCTTACCCGTAACTAATGAAGTTCCTTTACCCTCTGTTGTGTAGGCTCCTAAATTAGAAATGAAGTCTCTACCTGATCACTTAAAATATGCTTACTTGGGTGAAAGAGAAGAGATTTCGGTCATATTGCAAAGAATCTTACAACAATACATGAAGAACGCTTGATTAGGGTTCTGAAATAGCACAAAACGTCCATTGGTTGGACTATTGATGATATTAAAGGCATTAGTCCATCCATGTGCATGCATAGAATCCTAATGGAAGAATCTCATAGAATTATGTAATCCACAAAGGTTGTTAAAAAACCTAGTTTTATGAAGGAGGTTTTGATGAAGCCCCAATCCAGAATGTGATATGCCTTTTTGATATCCGGCTTTAAGGCTATTTTCGGATCTTTGGTTAGGGTTGAAGATTGCATGTAGTGTAATAATTCTCCTGCAATAACTATGTTATCGTAAATTTATTTTTGGGGTACAAAGGCACTTCGATAAGGGATTATAAGAAAAGAGAGCATTGGTCTAATGCGATTGACTAGGATTATAATAATGACTTTATAAGTGACATTACAAAATCATATAGGTCTAAATTGTGATGGTTTTGATTGTTTGTTAATTAGACACATTTATGTGTCTTATTTAGTCTCGTACTTGTATTAATAATCCTCATATTTTGCACTAATAATATGATTTTATGTGCTTTTAGGCTTTTTGGAAGAATAAACTTTTGTGGAAAATTTGGCTTAAAAAGTGTTAAAAAAGCACCCCCATCAAAAGTGTTAAAAGAACCTTCATATTGGATTAGGGCACCCCTCATTTGTATAAAGACACCCACAAGTTTATAAAGACACCCATATCAAATTCAAAAGGATTCTGTGGTGGGAAAACTTAAACATGAATCTGCATGAATTTGTGTACGTGAGTTGGAGGGCTTTAAGACAGTATATCTTCTTGCTATTTGTGTAAGAATTTGTACAAGTTAGGAAATTCAGAAGACTAAAGAAATCTCACGAGTTGTCTGCGCCAAACAGGGAAGAAAATCAGGGCAAGATCTTCTCACGTGAAATAGGGATTACCTCTCTATTATACTGGATTTGTTTCCAACTAATCAATATCTTGTTCAGACACCTATAGAAATCGGGCTAAAGAGAATATCACCGAAAGAGAGAAAAATCAAATCAAGAATGATCTCGTGAAGGAAAATATTGTTGAAGATTTGTTTCTCATTAAAAGATTTGAAAGATTTGAAGGAGCTAGGTTGATGTCTTAGTTTATAAGTAGAAGATATAGAGAGTTTGGAGGGGGGTTGGCTTCGGCCAAAATAACATCAGAAAAAAATCAGAAAAAAAATCAAGTTCATCTCGTGAAAGAACAAGAAGAAGAACAAACTACACTCAAGAAAAGTCGCAGATTCTTTGGCTAATTCTTTTGAAGTTAACAGAACCAAGAAACAATCGTTTTTCTAACAGCTGCTTCTGCAACGTATATTTTGAATCTGCAACGTATATTTTGAATCTGCAACACCTGTTTTGTAACAGTAAATATTGCAACACTTAAAAACGTTGCAGTTTTCCTCATTTAGTGTTTATTTTTTATTTTCTTCTTCTCAAGCACTTTTGAGCTATGTACCAACCTTTTCAGAGTGTCTTGGGCAAGTGAGATAAACCCCATATGCTGAGGTGACGGAGGAAGCCATTGTTTCAATAAAAGTGGTATATTTCTATTTTAATTAATATTTGCAATTTCTTTTATGATTAATTGCCTTGGTTAAAAATTGATTTAATGATTTTTGTTAAGCAATTGTGATTTCGTTAGATGGTACATGCTTTGGCTTAAGTTTTAAATGTTCCATGCTTTTGTTATACAATTGTTTGAAAATCTACTTGTTGCAATATTTTAGAATCAAATTAAACGTAAGAATTGCATGAATTTTAATTAGTTTGAATCACTTTAATTGGTTAATGATGAAATCCATTACCTCGGTATTTGTGAATATTATTTTCATATTTTTTGTATATTTTTAGTTTAAAATTAATTTATTAAATCTAAATTCAAATCTTCATAAGTTCGAGCGAACGATAACTTTATTTACCACTATTTATAAAACATCAACTTTTGACGCCGCCGATGCGAACTTATTTTTAAAATTATTTTTAGATTTTTTTTAGGTTATTAGTTTAGTTAGATTTTTATTTATTTTTATTTATTCTATTTTACGTTTTTGGGTAATTTTCTTTGTATTACAGGTTTTGGATCAAAAAGAAATTGGAGTCAAAGATTATATTGATTGATTAAAGACTTGGAACCAAAGAAAAATCGAAAAGAACGAAAAAAGAAGACAAGATTTTTTTTTATTTTTTTTTTAGTTAGGTTTTAAAAAAAAATTATGGTTTTTATTTTCCTTTTTAGAAAATTGTATTAGGAAATTATTATTATTTTTGTAATTATTTTAGGTATTTTCATATTTTTCTTATTTTTGGACTTTGAACTTTGAACTTTTTAACTTTATTATTAATTTTTAAACCCTACGGAAGGGTATTTAAATTTAAACTGCAACAGGGAAGGACGACAATTACGATACTGTCTCGGCCCCTCGGGTTCGTACACTAACACAGAAGTTGGTGGCCCGAGTCGACTTCAACGGTTCATCCCCCGTCTGGTAAGGGAGGTAAGACTCGATCAGCCCACGAATCCCCTGTCAGTGGGTTTTCTGTATTCCTTCGTAATGCATATATGTTGAGGACTTGAATACGGATTTATTTTCTAGTAAAGGGCATGGACTGGCCATATAAGATAAGGACTCGGATTTCATCACCGTTTCCTTCTTGCGCGCCTTAGGAACACGTTACCTAACACGAACCTAAGCCTAAAATTTGACTAGAAAGAGACCTATAGGGCAACAAGATTATTGGAAAATCATTCAAAAGGACTGTATTACTTTATTAGCCTAACTCAAGGTTCAAGAATATTATTTTAAGTTGATTAGAGCCGCCTTGTAACCCAGGGAAAAGTGCCAAAGAGACAGGGTTATCATAGCTCCTTAGAGTTTATCCTGTTTTTCTTCGACTTAATCTAATTCGGATCGTTCTAAGAGGTTTGCTAAAACTGTAACTAGTTGCCTTTTGGAAGAATAGAAGCTGGTCTAGAAACAATCTAAGTGGAGCCATCATGCTTTTTGTTTGCTAGATTCATTAGGTTTGATTTGGTTGAGTCGGACTTGTTTGTGTATGTTTAGAACCTCTTCCTGTTAGGATTTATTTTCTTAGATTTTTTTAAATTTTATTAGGAAATTTTTGTTAGAAAATGTCGAGCTGGTATTACAATAAATATCCGACTGAGTTTCAAACAGGCATTACCCTTACTATGACCATAGTGTGGATAGTACTTGGGACCACTACCAACCTTCTGAAGGTTATGGTTCATACCATGGAGGACCCAATTACTATTCGTACGCGCACCAGTCATATGAACGGGAAAACGAGCAAAATTCGAATTCTTTGTCTTGTAGGGATGCCCTTAAGCAGGTGCAATCTAGTACTTATAGTGAACCTATCATACCTCTAGAAGAATCACACGAGCAGTTAGGATCTAGCAATCTTTATGATCTAGTTGTTTCTATAGAAAATCCCGTCAAGGAGTTGACTGAGAATACAAAGGAATTGACTGAGTATACAAGAAGAATCAGAAAGGAGATGACTGAGGATAAAAATAGGTTCGTATTAAGTATGAATGAAATTTCTGCAAAGTATAATATTGCTCAAAATGATCTTAGTTGCCAATACATTGTTTCCACTTTTACCCTTGATAATAATGATGAATATTTACCTAATTTAGAGGACGAGGTTAGAATAGAAGAGACTATTTATTTAGATAAGGTTCAATCATCTTCATATTATTATGATGATGAGGATACTTTTGATGAGGAAATTGAAATCCATAGTCATAATGATGAGGAAATTCTCACAACAATTGAGTTTCACGATAATAATGATGTCTCTAGTTCCGATTCTAATAATATTAATGATTATTCACCTATTCAAGAGGAAAGGGATTTAACTAGAGATAGCATTGTTATAAACGGTGAAGTATTTCCTCATTATTATGAAGACGACGATGGTTTAGAGGAACGAGTCTATTCCGAGACTAGTGTTTTAGAGTCCAACGATTCAGGGACAACAGTCTCAAACAAAGATAATAAACTCGTAGAAATCTTAAATGTGAGTGAGACTGCACCACCTGATCATAACTTAGAAGAAGCAATTGACCATTTTCAGGAATCTGATGATCTAAAAATTAGGGAAATTGTGACTAGTCTATCTAGATACACGCAAAATTCTAAGTTTGGGGGTGATTATCATTCTCCATGTGCTTTACCTTTAACTTTTTTAAACGTACCTCAATTGGGACTTGATGTTTGTGCCTCTACCATATTAAGAGACTATCTTCAAGAACTGTTTCCCGAACCTAATCATATCCAAAAAGAAGCTCAGTTGTTAGAAACCCATCCTATGGTCGATGTGGTTCACCTAGAAAATAATACCAAGATTGGCTTTTTTTTTCCCACCAAAATATTTTCTTCCATATGTGGGAACGTTTGAATTTCAAATGTGTCAGTTATTAAGTTTTAAAACTAAGCCTAATTACTTGAGGAAACTAGAATCGACACATTTGTTTAAGAATGACCACCATTTTAAGAGTAGTCAACTGTGTGGGTCAAATCTAATTGACTTTGAGGATCTACAATTATTCAGGTTATTTTTATGTGCCTTAAGTTTATTATTTGAGTTTTTCCAGACTCTACAACCTGATCCCTCGGATCCTGCCTATGGGGAAATTCAGCTTAAAAAGATTTATCTAGACCCTTTCGTAGAGCCCGAACCTGAACCTCAACTAGATGTAGTTGTCATAAACAAAACACTAGATAGGGATAAGGTTGTACTCGGTTTGTTCACTTTCTGGGCCTGCTGTAATTTCCTTCTATTTTGGATAACATTATTTTATTCAGATGACCTACAATTATTCTGACTATTATTATACGATTTAGTGAGGTGACTAATTCTTTCTTAGTCTGGATGAAGACTTTAAACTTAGCACTTCTTGGGAGGTAACCCATGCTCATGCGACACGGTAATATCTTTCCTTAACTCATTTCCTTCGATTGGTAACAGTTTCTCCTTGTTCATATATTTAATCATTCATCTTTAGAACATTGAGGACAATGTTAGATTTAAGTTTGGGGGTAAGGGGGAAACTTTTAGTGAAACACGAAACTCTAAAGTCTAGAAACTTGTGAATTATTCAGGATGACACTAACCATTCTAGGTAGATGGAAACTTAGCTCTTTTTCTATAGGAATTGGTGTGCCTAGTTAAATGGTTTATTCATATCTGGATGCACTCAGGTGTTAGAAATAACATGATAATCATTGAACAAGCATATCTCGGAATCATCATAATTATATCACTTTCTATTTTTATTTTTGCAATTTTGTGTTTCTCTAAGTGATTTGGTGGGGCCCTAGTATTGTCATACGGTCGTAGCTTGGATGCATTAAAATTTAAAAAAATTTGGAAAAAAAAAATGACACTTTGATAGCAATATGTGTGAGTTTTCCCTGTCTCCGTCGCCTAAGCAAGCGTAGAATGCAGGATTCATGGGAACTATCATGTAATCTGCTAAAAAGGAGCATGCGCTTAGATTCAAAAGATCTAATCATGTAGTCATGAAAAATAAAATAAATTATGTATATAAGTAATAATAATAATAATAATAATAAGAGCATCTGAGCCGGACTTTATACTAATATTTTTGGAAACATCGTTCACCTTAGTCAACATATGCAACATTCATTACTTCTATATCTATCTTCTAATCTATCCCTGTATTTGAATTTGATTGATTTCGAGCAATGTGAATTTTTATCCAGTTTTGGATGTTCAATGATTATTTGAGTAGAGTTGCATTTTTATATGAATTTTAGTACGCTGAGTGCAAACTCTTGTACAGCAATTGGACTCATATAGGGTAATGATTCCCATAGGCGAAGAATATAGTGTTTACCCTCAATCGTTCACAGGTAGCTATGGTTTGGAGTATAGGTTTTGTGGTACACCTCTTGTAAACCCTCACGAGACAAAACTCGTCCACCAGGGAACCTAGGGGTTTAAAGGCTTATTGCACACGCTAAGTGCAATCGTGATGCCTGCGAAAGTGAGTTCGGATTTATTTTTATTAGATTTGCTCGAGGACTAGCAAATAATAAGTTTGGGGTATTTGATAGACACATTTATGCTTCTTATTTAGTCTAGTACTTGTATTAATAGTCCTCATATTTTGTACTAATAATATGATTTTATGTGCTTTTAGGGTTTTTGGAAGAATAAACTTTTATGGAGAAATTTGGCTTAAAAGTTTTAAAAAAACACCCCCAATAAAAGTGTTAAAGGAACCTTCATATTGGATTAGGGAACCCCTCATTTGTATAAAGAAACCCAAAAGTTTATAAAGACACCCATATCAAATTCAAAAGGATTCTGTGGCGGGAAAACTTAAACATGAATCTGCATGAATTTGTGTACGTGAGTTGGAGGGCTTTAAGACAGTATATCTTCTTGCTATTTGTGTAAGAATTTGTACAAGTTAGGAAATTCAAAATACTAAAGAAATCTCACGAGTTGTCTGCGCCAAACAGGGAAGAAAATCAGGGCAAGATCTTCTCACGTGAAACAGGGATTACCTCTCTATTATACTGGATTTGTTTCCAACTAATCAATATCTTGTTCAGACAACTATAGAAATCGGGTTAAAGAGAATATCACCGAAAGATAGAAAAATCAAATCAAGAATGATATCGTGAAGGAAAATATTGTCGAAGATTTGTTTCTCATTAAAAGATTTGAAGGAGCTAGGTTGATGTCTTAGTTTATAAGTAGAAGATACAGAGAGTTTGGAGGGGGTTGGCTTCGGCCAAAATAACATCAGAAAAAAATCAGAAAAAAAATCAAGTTCATCTCGTGAAAGAACAAGAAGAAGAACAGACTACACTCAAGAAAAGTCGCAGATTTTATGGCTAATTCTTTTGAAGTTAACATCACCTAGAAACAGTCGTTTTTCTAACAGCTGCTTCTGCAGCGTATATTTTGAATCTGCAACACCATTTTTGCAACTGTGAATACTGCAACACTTAAAAACGTTGAGGTGTAACAGTGAAAACCATTTTTGGGCAAGATGAGCTAAACCCCATATGCTGAGGTGACGGAGGAAGCCATTGTTTCAATAATAGTTGTACATTTCTATTTTAATTAATATTTGCAATTTCTTTTTTGATTAGTTGTCTTGGTTAAAAATTGATTTAATGATTTTTGTTAAGCAATTGTGATTTCGTTAGATAGTACATGCTTTGGCCCAGGTTTTAGATGTTCCATGCTTTTGTTATACAATTGTTATTTTGAAAATCTACTTGTTGAAATATTTTAGAATCAAATTAAATGTAAGAATCGCATGAATATTAATTAGTTTGAATCACTTTAATTGGTTAATGGTGAAATCCATAACCTCAGTATTTGTGAATATTATTTTCATATTTTTTGTATATTTTTAGTTTAAAATTAATTTATTAAATCTAAATTCAAATCTTCACAAGTTCGAGCGAACGATAACTTTATTTACCACTATTTACAAAATATCAATTTCAATTTTTAGAATTAATGTAAGGTTTGTGTGGTTCATGAGTGGGTGAATATTCAGCGAATTAAAAAACTACGAACCATAGATATTAGTTGAGTACGAGTTGTTTACCAGAAGGTTTTGATTAAATTACTGGTATACCCATAGCTATTTAGTAAATTAAAAAAACTACGAACCATAACTATCAATCTATAGAGAAATGAGTTTGTTTGATTTTAGCTGGGGTTAACCTCTTCAGTTAGTCATGCACATTTTCTGGGAGTAAACCTTGGGTGATTTCTCTAAATAGTTCCTCATTTATCGTTATTGGGGCTTCCGTATATTGATCAGTATAATGGTCCAGAATGAGGTGTATAACTTCATTTTTGTTGGCAATCCAGTTATTTTGATGATCTTATAACTATTGTATATTGTTATATCCTCGATGAATTGTTGTTTTTGTGTGGAAAATATAATGTTATCGCCCGATTATAGCCATTGAATCTGGATTTTTTCTGCCAGTAGGTTGCATGAAAATAAATTTAATTTATTTTGATGATCTTATAACTATTGTATATTGTTATATCCTCGATGAATTGTTGTTTTTGTGTGGAAAATGTATTGTTATCGCCGATTATAGTCCTTGAAAGTTCCATGACAGAATGTCCATTGCTTAAAAAATACTGGCGTTGGAATTTTTGAAGTTTTTTCAGCCGGAGTAAATGATAATGTGGATTTGATTGGGCCCAACTAATTTAGCATGAAACCGTAGATAACTTGAGATCGATTAAGATTTATGGAGAATAAATTTAAATAATAATTAGGAAAGAATTAGCGATGGAATTAATAATGAGGAAATGGGATTAAATACGAGGGATTAAAGAAAAAGAGGAAACAAAGTAATACAAAATAGGTATGATGAGTTAAGATTGCTGAAGAATCCTCATTATAAAAGGAAAAAGGCAATGAGAGGTTCAGAAATAGTAATTTCAAGGAAATGAAATGGCCAACTTAAATGGGTACTGATTGTTTAAGAGATGGGAGGGTAATTAGGAAGAGTCTGGGATTGATGGTGAAAGGTTGAAAATTTTTAGAGAGTTCCTAAAAGAGGAAATGCCCTGATGTGATCTTAGCCTGAGCAAGAAATCCAATTACGAGTAGTGAAAGAAGGACAAAAAGTAGTTGAATTGTGAGGTTAGAAGATGCACACTTCAAAAAAAGCCTAAGATCATCGAGAACAATAAAAACTGCAGGAAGATGAATGTCACGACCCAAAATCTTAGTACTAAATAATCAGGAGATTAATTTAACATTAACACATTAATAAATCTAAGTTATCAATTTAGATAATAATCTCATAAACTAAAACTCATCCACTATGATAATTATAAATAGAAATCCTCTCCGTGTGATATAATATAATAATGTATTTCATTTTACAATATATATACACCAAATACACATAAAATAAAATAAATCACAAATGTCACCAGATCGCTAAAACTTTAAGCTATGAAAACGGATATCTCCACGTACACCATTTCTTTTAATAGATGAAAATGAAGTGGAAACAAAAAAGGACATCATCCCAAAGGGTGTTAAGTGGAAACATACAACTTTCAAGTAATCATTAACATGCTTTGCAGTTCTAAAGTAACAACAACTTAAATAGACAATAATAACTTAAATCATTTAGTGATTTAAAAATTTAAGAAACAGAGTATTACCTTAACCTCGTCCTACTCAATGGAGAAAGCGATGCTAGAACAACCCCAATAAATAATGACAACCCCTTCCACATTGAGTTCTCATCCAAACTATGATTCAGGAATTTACCATCAAGACCAAATATTTAGACAATCAAGCATAATATGCATACGAGTAACTATCCCAAAATATAAAGTATATATAATACTCAACCAGGGAAAAGCCGTCCTACTAAATAATATTCAACCGGGGTAAATCAGGCCTACTCAACTTAGCAAGGAGGCGTGGGAAATCACGGACACTCCTCGTAGGGAAATCATACAACACATATTACACACACATCAAAGTACACACACATGCACACACATAGTTCAGACACATCATGCTCAAAAATGACAGGAAACTTAATGATTACAAGAAGGTTATAAGAGTTCCTACCTCTTTTGATAACAACCACTCCTACTTCTAGAATTCCCATCTATAAGTCCATAGTAGCATTCCTCATCATCTTGTTATCATCTTGAACATATAATTACCATCTAGATCAACATGATAATGATTACTAAAAGTTCATTCATAATTTATTCGACATCCTTTGTTCTATATTTAAATCCTTTTTAGTATCCTAATATCTCTTTCCTTATCAAATTCGCAATGATAGTTCTAGGTCCATTAATCATCTGAGAATTTGGGAAACATGCCTGAAAATTGGTCAGAAAGATAGTCAGGAAGTGTTTCAGATTAATTAACACTTTAAAAGTCAAATTACGGTTAAAGTTAAGTCAAAGTCAGAGTTAGTCAAAGTACAACAGTCAAACTCTAAGTCAAATGGTTAAGAAAAGTCCAAGTCCAGTCAAGGTTAGGCCCAATGGGTCAAGTCAAAGTTCATAATCCAAATCCAACAGTTAAATGGGTTTAATCCAGGACCCGACTCACTGAGTCAACTCAGCGATTCAATTTAAGTTAGACTGAGTCAGTTCAGTCAGATAAGTCTGACTCGTCTGACTCAGCTAGAAATCAACCTCCGACCAATTTCAGGGAATTCTATTCTCAAATTTTCCCTGCAATTCATTCACAATCACTACTTCATCATATACAGATTTATTCACTTCTATTTCAATCTAATTTACATCTTAAACCACAAATTCAATTCTGTTATACATTCAATTCAATTCAACTTGTACAAAGCCATAATCTAGCTCTTCTTCCTCATCTGAATACTATCACAAGAATTCTAGTTATCCATTTCACTAAAGAATTTAACCTGATCCAAAATATTTCATAACAATATCTGACTAAACTACATACATTCATTATCTCTTAATTTAAAACAAACCCAACTAAAGATTGATTCTTAATTCCAAATATATTCAAATTAAGATAGACTCGATTAAGAAGTCTTAATTTACCTCATTTCAGTTGTTGTTCTGATCAACATCACCTCTCAGAACTCATCTTCTGTTCATTGCTATCAACATCCTTTCCTTTGTTATCCTAATTTCACCATTTGAGGTTCATCAGAAATTTCTAAACAAACCCTAATTTCTTCTGACTTTTTCATGAATCTATAGCTCTTCGATTTCAAATTATTCTTAACCTTCATAATCTAATTCACTATTAACCCATCTCTAATTTAAATTCAATTTCTTCAAATCCCAAACTTAACCTGAAACCCTAATTTTTCACAATTCTTATTAATTCAAGTTCTTCTTGAAATTAATTCTTCAGTTTAATATGACAACCTTCTTCTTTATCTTATAATCCTAAAACTCATCATCAATTACTCAATTTCATCCTCAACTTCAACTCAAAAACCCTAACTTAAATTCTCGAATCCTTTTCTTTTCAATTCAACTTCAAAATATCCATTCAAAATCTCAATCAATCAAACCCATGCTTTATATTTTAGTTATCCATCGTTAATCGATCTTTCAAATCAATTTCAGAAAATCCTAACATCTAGTCTTCTCCAATTTCACATTTTTTCTTTTTCTATTGCTTTACTAACATCACTAATACTACCAGCAACACGTTCAAATTCTGTCCCCTCAAATCTCGATGTCAAAATCTCCATTTTTGTCTCTCGATTCATAGGCAGATGAAGAACAGGGAGGAGAGGAGGAGGAGAAGAGAAGAAAAAAAGAAAAGAGAGAAATAGAATCGATTGTAAAGCGATTTACAATAGGTCTTGGTAAGTAAGCCTATTAAGGCACCCACAGGGCTGAAAAAATTCATTATCTATTTTCTTTAAGTAAGGATGCCCCAGTGAATAATGGTTGTCTTAATAATGGTGATGGTTAAATGACTATTTTACCCTTCAAACACAAATAAGATGATTTCTTCTTCATTCGATATCCGAATGACGCGTTTAAATCGTCCGTTTGGCATAACTTTTCGAGATCTATCTAATGGTACTATTTGTTTGGTCAAATTATTATTTTATTAATTTCAAAAATCAATTGTTCAAACTTAATTACTTAAGTCATTAGCGGCTAAATCGTCTCTTGACCGGTCAAATAGAGTTGACGAGCTTGCGGGTCCTTACAGTAAAATATATAAGATCCTAGACTAGCAGCAAGGAACAGCTGAGGCGAAAGCAAAATCATGGTTGTTTAACACATATAGTGAAAAAGTGGTAGAGGTGAGTAACAAAGGAATTTGAAGAACAACCTTGGAAGCTGCTAGAAAATAGACAAACTCAGATATAGGCAAGATATGTAAACAAAATATGGGAGGTGATAGATTATGCACATACACAACATTTCTAATAAAAGGCCTAATATAACTAAAATAGAAGGTGGCAAATGGTTATAGTAAAGCAACGACAGTCAAGTGAATTTGAATGGCAGCAGGTAAGGCTCTTGGTATAAGACATATACGAACCAAGCAATAAGCTAATATAAGAAAATAATATATATACTATTAATAAAACTCCAATTAGAAAGATTAATTCAGGTAAATGGGATTATAAGTAAGCAAAATATAAAACAAACAGAGCCCAGATAACAAACAACCTAGCTAAGTAAAAAAACAAGCAATGAGGAAAGCTAAGAGCAGTTTGAGCAATCAAAAACAAAAAGGGTGGAGAGGATCCACCGGCCCAAAAAGATGAGTCCATATTGAGTGAGCAACTTGGTCAGGTCAAGATATATCAAAAAATTATGCTGCAGTCTGGAGATGTGAGAGTTCAATTCTCCATTTTTGGTTCTATACATACTGAATATTGTTGGTTTTATTGTATCCGCTGGACTTGAATAGTTTCTGGAGATTCTTCAAATAATGATGTTGATGGTGTGTTAGGTTCTGATCCATTCATGGGACCAATCTCAATGGTTCCATATGAGGCTGATATAGATAGCTCATTTGATGACGTGGCTCATCCCTCAGTTGTGTACTCAATTCTTATCCTCTTAGGAGATTTGTATTGTTGCATCCAATGTTTATGATCCTCATTGGATACTTCAGTGCAAGCTTTGTTGTTTGATGACTCATCTCCAGAATTAAGAAGGTGTAAAAGCTACTCAGGGTTTAATCTCTTTGATAATTGATCTTGTAAACTAGGTGACGCGTGTCGTAAGTACAACAAATTAATCAATATATTTCCCACTAATTAACTAGAAATATAGCGGTTGTAAGGATCGTTCCCACAAAGAGCTGTGTAATTGAGATGTTATTTGTATTAACAAAACTAGAATAAATACTAAAGGAGATTGGTTGTTCAAAGAAATTAAAAAGAATAATAATAAGAATAAAAGATGATTAGGGAATCATTTGTCGTTACCAAACATTGGATGAATTCGTATACTTATTTATTTTTCGTTTGAACCATGCATCACCAATCGTAGAATAGCATCTAGATCAGTGTTATCCCCAAAACTCCTTTTATCACTAGATACAGAAGTTCTTGACAACCAGAATCTATTCGTCTGAACCACCAAGTAGTAGATAGATCAAGGTGTAACCCGATCGAATGTTTTAAGCTTTGTGAATTTAGGTTGATCCCATTAGTTAAACTCTTAGATCAAGGTCCACTTGCTGATGTTGTCTTCACTCGCAACCACTCCACATAATCCCTCTGTAATGTCTCGCGATTTGTACTTGTGTATGAGTCGACGGACAATTACTTATCTCATAACTCAATTCTAGCATTAAACTGATCAATAGATTAATCCATCTGTACACTTGAAAAATCTAGAAATCAATCATAAACCCTATATTTGATGAAAACAAATGATACTGATTAAAACTCTGAATAGATTTTTATAACTAATAAAGCTTTACGCTTAGAACATTGATTTCATCCTTAATCAACAAAGGTTTATCTACTCATGATACAAGAAAAAAGAAGAAGAAATAGCATGGTTTCCCCCTAAAGGGGTAAACCCTAGAATTTGGGTTAAATCTCTCTTCTCTTCTTGTTTATGTAAAACCCTAGGTCTAGATATATGTGTATCTCTCCCTCTATATCTAAAAGTATTAGAAGAGTATCTTTAAATAGATATCCCAAGTTGTATAGGTGCCTGTGCTCAAATCCCGGTCAGACTAGGTTTTGGATACTCAAAAATATCATAAAAACCCGTCAAAAGTACTTAGCTATCGTATATGCCTCGATGCCCTGACACTCCGAGAATTCTGTTTTTCTCGATGGCTTGACCCTCTGAGCAAATTAATTCTTTATGGATTTTCTTTTCTCGATGGCTTGACCCTCAGAGGATATTTTCTTTCTCGATGGCTTGACCCTCCGAGAAAAGTCTGAACTTGTTTTTCCTTATAACTTCTTCATATGAAGTCGGAATGATCTCATTCTTTCGTCGTTGGCTTCGTTTCTTCTTTCTCTTCAATATGGTGATGAAAAATCCTGAATTTGGGCGACTTTCACTTGTTTTTTGGTCTTTCTTCCTTGCAACACTTCCCTTCATGCACAATCTAACACTTTGTATCTCCTTTTTGGATGATTCACCTAATAAAAGCGTAAACTACAAAACAAACATAATATACAATAATTCACAATAAATCTAGCAAATACTAACATGAAATTAACACTCTAAACATGTAAAATATGCACTTATTAAATTCCCCCAAACTTAGATTTTGCTAGTCCTCGAGAAAACTAAACTAAATTAATCATAAACTAAAATAAAATATAACTCCCTTTCGTTAAGGACACGGTTACACTTAGCATGTGTAACAAGACTTTAAGACCCTAGGTGTCCCTAGTGGACGACTTATAGTCTCGTGAGGGTTTACAAGAGGTATACCCACGAAACCTACTCCAACTTCAAAATCACAAGCATCTAAATAGCTACGAGGACATAAAGTTTCTGCACACTAATAATAAGAAGTTAGAAATGCCAAAAAACATTATTCTCATGCTTAGCTCTTGAGTTAGGAAAATACCAGAATATGAAAGAATCCAGGTTCGAGAGCCATCGAATGTTTCGCTGCCTCACCATTATAATTTTATGAAATTGACACTCAAAAGACACACTTTAGGGTTCTCATGTGTGCAGGCAGGGGTGAAGATAGAAATCTTGCACACTTTGGATGGTGGGAAGGAAAAGTAACCTTCTGAATTATATGAAGATGTTATCCCATAGATCGTGGGACGAAAAAGAACCTTTTTTATTCTAATGACCTCTAAGAAAGGAGAGAAACCACTATGCAAGGATGGGAACGCTTACTTACCTTCTCACCCGGTTTACAATCAACACACTCTCACAACATCCAATAGAAACGTCTTCGGTCTTTAACTGTTGATGATGAATTCTTGAACTTCGTAGAAATTGACAAACTGTAACTCTTTTCCTCAATTCCTTGTTGCTTGAAACTTATTTATAGATTTCTTCTTCCCCAAGGCCTTGTTGAATGAAATTAAAATGAAATATACATTAAAGCAATGATAAACATACTTCTTCTTCTTTTTTTCTTTTTTTTTCTTTTTTTTTCTTATTGAATGAAATTAAAATGAAATATACCCTAAAAAATAAAATATACACTAATAAGATACAAACTGAAAAATAAAATGAAATTACTATGGTCGTGGGATAAGGACTTCACCACTTGATTCTTCACAACTTGTATTATCTCGATCTCATACATTTCATAAAATTCACGTCTTTTGTTTTTCTATGCTCTTGTACATAAGTCTTCAACATGTATATGTAATTCCACTCTTTGTATTGTTGTTTTACTTGAATATGAAATTTGCTCTTTCTTGTACCGTTGCTTTTAAACCTTGATTGTATTCAACTTTTCTTCAAATTCTTTAGTCTCCGCTTGTTGATGATAATGGTGTTTCTATGGACTTGTTGTTGTCGAGAGAATGGTGTCAACTGCAAACAAGACTACAAGATAGAGTTAGCAATTCTGATGGCACCTTCGTGATTGATAGAAATAGGACTCAAGAGATCAAAAAGTAGTGCTGAAATTGGTGCGAAGTTTGGTAGCTCATCATTCTACCCGGATCTAACGCAGAAGAAACACTCTAAACGGATAATTTAGACAGGTGCAAAGAATTGTAGGTTTGGTGCCTCACTCATGGGTATTGAATTATCTACTTCTCTAATACTGTATTCTCTACCGGCTGTTTAAGTCCATTTTTTTCATCTCTAGCCTCTCAAGAACTAAGAACTCCGAATGTAGTTCTCCAATACTTCTAAGTTTAGTTATTTTGGTAAGAATTTTGTATGTAAACTTAGCTAGAAGTATACAACTGACTCTAAAATATCCAGAAGTTGGAGGTTATGTAAAAATATATAAAAAATTATACCTATAAAAGTAAATACTAAAACTCTATATGCTTAACCACTCCCCCACACTTAAACTTCACATTGTCCTCAATGTGCAAAACCGAAATTTCTGAATTCTGACGTAATCAAATATTAACCCTGAAAACTGTACATATTGGTAAGGAATTTGTTAAGACTTCCTTGATGAAAATTGCTCGCCTATGTATTTTATATAACGTGTCAAAATGGAATAGTTTTTCGATAAATGGTCTGACTTTTATGGCCTCTGGACTGACTAACATGCAATCTGAATTTTTTTTAAAAAAATCCAGAACTCAGATTACCAGGCCAATCGTTCCTACCTAACAGACTCCAAATTTAGATTTTATTTTTTCAATACAAAGGTGAGTCTTTCCTCTTCAAAATTTGGGGTCAACCACTCAAATCGGACTCCAAACGAGGCCTCTAGAGACGTTTCATTGAACGGTATCACTCTCAGAATTTTTCTGACGAAAAGTTTCTCGTCAAAATTTTCTTCATTATAAATTCAGGACTCTATGAAGTTAAACATGGTAATGAAAATATGATATGCAAACTATAAAATCAAAAATAAAAGAGATAGAAATACAAAACCAATAGGTTGCCTCCCATTCAGCGTTTAGTTTAACGTCTTCAGCCTGACCTTCAGGTTAGCGCCCGTAAACCAACAATCTGAAAATCTAGGGATCCACCCAGACAACAATATGCAGTTCTAATAACATCTTCACAAAAACGCTAGCATAAGATATGAATATCGAAACTGCTACTTTATGGAAGTCTCCTCCAAACTTAGTCTTTTCTACACTTGGAAGTGTATAAAGAACATAGAACAAGGGAACTTCTTAGGGTTCCTCTCGGTGAACCTACAGAATGCTAGAATCAAATACATCTAGTGGTGGATATCTAGAAGCAAAATAATCCTTTAAAACTTTAGAAGCATATAACTTCAATCCTAAGTGAGGTATCTTCTTAAAAGTCGGATTAAAAATTCTTTGAGAAATTACTTCAGCCATGGGAGAATGATCACTAGAAATAGGATTATCAATATTATATCTCCTGTATTTGATTATTTACCTCATGTGTATTGTGATCCTCTATCAAAAAATTTAGCCGTACTCCATTAGCTTCTACATCGATCGAAATCTCAGTATCATTATAATCTTTGTCAAGATCAATTGGGTCTTCCATGAAATCAATCAATTTGGTCTCATTCTGAAATAAAAGTTGTTCATATTTCTAAACATCATCGGACCAAAAATTAGGTTCATATGTAAGAGCTTCCTCTAATGAGTACTCCTTAGAGATACAAAAATACATACACTCATTATGATCATAATCAAATTCCTCTTTGAGGAGATCCTCTTCAATGTAAACCGTAGGATAAGCGGTATGAGTCTCCTCAGAAGAAATAATCGGGTCTTTTACTTGCAAATCAACTGGGCTAAACACATTGTAATTCGTACATTATTCATAACATTAATCCGCGTTTGAGTACACTACCCCGTTTAGAAAAATGGTTTTATTATACCAAGGTTCCTCCTTTTAAATAGGCGAATGATCATTATAATGATCCGGAGTTGGAATAACTTCATCACTGTCCTGAGGAATTTTTAAAGGTTGCTCATCTTCATAATATTATTTATCGTTCTTAGGAATTTCAGAATTTTTTTGGTTTTGAGGCCATACTTCTTCTTCATCTCTATTTTTACCGAGTTGAGCAATTGGTTCGTATAGTTTATCCAAATTCCTTTGAAGCTCTCGATGTGACTCTTCCCAATCATATTGTTGTTGATTTTGTTGTAGTGTCTCTTGCATCTTTTTTTGAAGCTCTCCTATCATGGTACACATCCGTTCTGCAAAACTAGAAATTTTTTGATCAAGAGCATAACTATCCTCCCATTCTTGTGATTGTTCACTTACATACCCACCATAAGGTTGTGAGTGTGTATGAGAGTATCCATAAGGTTCTGTGGGGTATTGGTCGTAACCAAAGGATTGGTTTGATTATACCCATATTGATTACCATTGTTATATGATTGATCCGGTGCACCGTACATGTTAATCACAAGAAAAAAAAAATCTACTAAAACCTAAAAAATATAAAAAATATAAAAACAAAAGTGATACGTACAACCTGTTTTCAGAATTTACCTCCCGCTTTTGACGAGTGGATAACACCTTCAACTATTTGTTGACACCACGAAAACCTAAAAATCTGAAAACACCAAAGAAAAACGTGAAAATATCTAAACTACTAAAATAAGCTAAAAAAATAACAAATCAATTAGCAACTGCTCCCCCGGAAGCGGTGCCAAAATTTGATGCGTGTCGTAAGTGCAACAAATTAATCAATATATTTCCCACTAATTAACTAGTAATATAACGGTAGTAAGGATCGTTCCCATAAAGAGATGTATAATTTAGATGTTATTTAGATTAGTTAAGCTAGAATAAATACTAAAGGGGATTGGTTGTTCAAAGAAATTAAAATGAATAATAAAAATAATAAAAGATGATTGGGGAACCATTCGCTGTTAGCAAACGTTGACTAAATTCGTATACTTATTCATCTTTCGTTAGAACCATGCATCACCAAATGTAGAATAAGAGCTAGATCAGTGTTATCCCCAAAACTCCTTTATTACTGGATATGGAAGTTCTTGACTACCAGATTTTATTCGTCTGAACCACCAGGCAGTAGATCACTCAAGATGTAACCCAGTCGAATGCTTTAAGCTTTGTGAATTTAGGTTGATCCAAGTAGTTAAACTCTTAGATCAAGTTCCACTTGCTGGTGTCATTTTCACTCGCAATTGCTCCACAGAATCCCTCTGGAAGGTCTCGCGATTTCTATTTGTGTATGAGTCGACGGACGATTACTTATCCCATAAATCCATACTAGCATTAGACTGATCAATAGATTAATCCAATTGTACACTTGAACCATCCCTAAATCAATCATAAACCCTAGATTTAATGAAAACAAACGATAATGATTAAAATTCTGAATAGATTTGTATAACTAATAAAGCTTTATGATTAGAACATTGAATTCATCCTTAATCAACAAAGTTTTATCTACTCATGATACAAGAAAGAAGAAGAAGAAATAACATGGTTTCCCCCTAAAGGGGTAAACCCTAGAATTCGGGATAAATCTCTCTTCTCTTCTTGTTTATATAAAACCCTAGGTCTAGATATATGTGTATATCTCCCTCTATATCTAAAAGTACTAGAAGAGTCTCTTTAAATAGATATCCCAAGTTTTAGAGGTGCTCGTGCTCAAATCCCGGTCATACGAGGTTTTGGATACTCAAAAATATCATAAAAACCCGTCAAAAGTACCTAGCTCTCGTATATGCCTCAATGGCCTGACCCTCCGAGAATTCTGATTTTCTCGATGGCTTGACCCTCCGAGAAAATTATTTCTTATGGATTTTCTTTTCTCGATGGCTTGACCCTCAGAGAATATTTTCTTTGTCGATGGCTTGACCCTCCAAGAAAAGTCTGAACTTGTTTTTCCTTATAACTTCTTCATATAAAGTCGGAATGATCTCATTCTTTCGTCGTTGGCTTCGTTTCTTCGTTCTCTTCAATATGGTGATGAATAATCCTGAACTTGGGCGACTTCCACTTATTTTTTGGTCCTTCTTCCTTTGCAACACTTCCCTTCATGCACAATCTAACACTTTGTAGCTTCTTTTTGGATGATTCACCTAATAAAAGCATAAACTACAAAACAATCGTAATATACAATAATTCACAAGAAATATAGAAAATATTAGCATGAAATTGACACTTTAAACATGTAAAATATGAACTTATCAGTAGGTGATGGGCTAGAAGAAGGGGTTGGCCTTAAAGAGTTTAAAACTTGATCTGCTTCAATGTAGTTTGCAGTTGGAGTAGCAAACTGTATTGTGTTGAAGGAATTTTCTTGATTAATGTTGAAATTTTCAGTGTTGTGCTGATTTATGGCATGAATATCTTCATAAAATACCTCATACGATTCCATTGATGTTATTTCAACACCATAAAGACTTCTATGTGATGTTGGCTGATCACCATCTGAATAAAAAATTGTTGGCTGGTCTTGGTTGAAAGAGTGATTTGAAAGGATGGTCTCTAGGCTCCTATCATTAACATAATCTTCCCTCTGAGCATTAAGCAAATCATCTAGAGCAAAGTGATTGTTGGTGTTATTGAGGCTATGATGCTAATATTATGGAGATGAATGAAGGGGTAATGGGGAGTGGATTCTAGGATATTTGAGAATAAGGTTATCCAGGCAGGTCTCATTTAAATGACCTAGCTATTACAGAAACTGCAAAAAAGTCCGGGTGTTCTTGAAATTGAAACTCAATCCAATTCATTCCATAATCATTATTAGGTGCAAGAAAACCAAACTGTAAAGGTTGAGTGACATTGATTCTTAGCCTAACCATTCTTGAACATAAACCATTGCGATAATGTATAGGGTTATCAAATGCAATGAATTCTTCCAAATCATGAGTAAAGCTGAAAATATTAAGAAGTTGTGATTGCTCTGGGTAAAGATTAAGGAAATTGATTTCAAAATCTTCTCTGGTAATGGAAAGGGTATTGGGTTTTAAGAAAGAATCCCAAATTTGGGTTAATAATATATCACCAAAAACTATCCTAGTTTCCTGCCTAAAAACACGCCATATTTCATGTTTTAATTCAAACTTAACTAGATAATGGAAATCTCAAAATCTTCTCACACAGATATCACCATCTAAATTTCCACCTATAAATTAAATCCTTTTTAACAACCCAAGAATTCTTATTTAACCTTGTTAGAAACCCACCAAATAACTTGGTAGTCCATTCTCTCACAAGATTAAGCTTGAGAGAATGACTCCTAAATTGATTCATGTAAGAAACATCATTAGTTCATCTCCTAGAAATAATAATCAAGAACACTAATATAACATATGCTTAATCAAAGGAGAAATTAAATAAAATAGAAAATAAGTTCTAACTAAAACAACTTAGGCAGGAAACTAAGATAGTAAGAGGCAAATGGTGAGAAAGGATAAATGTGAATGGTATTGAACCCTTTAAATAGGTGAATGGAGGCACAAAGCATGTATAAAAGATCATGATTATGATCAATAAATGGTGTAGACTTAAATTGATTTATTCAGCAGAAAACGTGGAGTTGAAAGTTTGATTTTAATAAAAAGATGGTATTATGAAATGAATAAGAATAAGAAATTGAAGCAGTTGCATAGTTGTAACCCTAAGAGTTTTCCATCTAATGAAACTTAACTCCCGATTGAAAAAAAATAATAAAAAAGATGATATCATAATGGCAGTGAATAGTATTACCTAGAAACTTGATTTAAATTAGGTGGTTGTTGCAGGGGAAGGAGATGGTAACCAACATCATTATTCCAAAACCCAAAGGAGGTGGAGAAGAAAGCAGAGGAGACCAATCAGAATCTCAACACGTTACATAATAGATAAATAATTGATGTTGATGGAAAGATATATTGCAAAACCTTCGATTCCATGAAAAAACTTCATCAACCAAAACTGCTGTAATTTTGACCTTTATTTTGACCTAAATTGATATTGAAATTGAAGTGAAGCACACCCAAACTATGAATCAAGGACTGCATCTTATTAGGGACGGTGAGTCTAATTTAGCATGGAATGGAAGAAAATCCCATGATTGCATTGAAGAGGATATCGATTAATTTAGGATTTATAGGTGGAAATGTGATGAATTGCTCGAAACTGGTTTGACTCAATTATCGCCCGATTCACAGACCGTATTAGTACTATTGTGGCATCTTTTGTTTTTAAAGAATTGTTTACCTATCTCCATGATGACTGCACCATATAAATAAGGTATGCTAATCATTTATAGGGATATAAAGTCTTCGGTATTTATGTATGTTTATAAACTTAATGATCGCACTAGGACCCTTCTAGTTTTGTAGGTGAAGAGTGAACTTTTTTTACTACATTTCTACTCTAAACCCTCTGAATTTATATCCACCGATGGGTAACTAGAGTTACATTTATCTTGTATTTTATGTAAAAGATTAAAATTTTCAGGAAAATGGAAAACTTATTGTACCGTAATTGTTGGATGATTAATAAACAAAAGTTTAAAAAATTAATAAATATAAGGGAAAATAAGGCTAAAGCCTTTTTTTTTTTAAATTTCCTATTTCCAAGCCCTAGATAATCTCATAGTTATTCCTAAGCCCATAATTATTTAAAATTTGAACAAGATATAAGTACCTTTAATACCTTGGGATCGGTTATAAGGATAGGTCCTGAGATCGGTCTTGTTCTAGATATCCATACTAGGAGGAAAAAATCTGAGGCTGTTGAAATTTGGCAGTTATATATAACAGCATGAATAGCCCATCTGGACTTGATGGAATCTTGTATATCAACTTCACTAGAGTTCCACAAAAAAAAAAATACCATCTGAAAAACCATGAGGGTATATAATGATAGAATCAGTGAACCCCAACCTATTGACAATTTCAAACACACTATATTCTAACTCTAGTTTCAAGCAAGGTAACAACATATGGATTATACCTCTACACTTCTAAGACATAATCTTCATGTTAAAAGAAGAAAGGAGACACAAACCATGGTTGATCTCATGTGGTTTCGTGGGCTTCTGAAATTCCCTCAAGCTCTCTGCAGTTTGTAGATCCAATGACATCAAAGAGCTTAGTTTTTGTCTTGAACATCGTTTGATTGTTCACATCCAAATACAATCTGGTACAAATTTCCATCTCGAATTGCTAAAGTCTTTTTGGGCTTCTTATTAGAGACGGAGTCTCCACTATTTGAGCCGTTATGACTTCTAGATTTGTTTCCTATAACTACATCTTTGTGTCGTGGTCTCTTCCCTCCTTCTCTTAAAAGTATTGTTGGCTCTTGGTGATTCCAATTGGACCTTAATAGTTTGATGGGCCTCAATATTTTTTTGGCTTGCTCCAAAATTCAATTGAAATTTAATTGGTGTGGATGTGCAAAATACCTATACAAACTCAATTCCTTGTTGCAGAATAAGGATGTGCAATCAAAGAAAAGGAGTATTTGTGATGAAAAATAATGTATTCTCTCTAGCAGAATTGAGCTGAGTCGGTTGTGAAGTTCATATATTTCCTTTGTCAATTGAAGAATCTGGTCCTTCCTTGAAATTTGTGCTACAATTACCCCTATTAGGTTTGTCACTATTGCATTTTAACTTTTGTTAGGTTGTGTAACCAACAGATCCTTTAATAGCCACTCTTCAACCAATGGCATTGTTAATCTTTGTGAAAAGATATTCAGTAATAAGATTTGATGTTTCTTAGAAAGCATAGAAGCACCAGACTCATGATCATTACTACTTATCCTAGTTTTAGCATTAATCACCCTGTCAATATTACTCTCTTTTTCAATTTCAGGATTAAAGTTTTTCTTACCTCTTCCCATAACTCCCCCTAAAGAATAGTAAGAAGATCCACCATATATAAACTTAACTGTATTATTCACCGTAGAATTTTGTAATTGCTTCTCATAAGAGCAATTTCTTTTCTTAATTATTCTATGATCACCACAAGAAGCAGAGAGATCACCTCTAACTCTTAATGACATTTGATTACCAACAATAGTACCATTTTCGTTACTCCACTCATGAATATACCCATCATCACCACCATAATCTTGTTACGTAGAGAAATTAGAAAACCCAGTTGCTCACAACTATTCTCACCGGGTTGATACTTCTTCCTGACACCACCTTTCTAATTCTTCTTTGACACAAGCAGCCATGGACCATAAGCATCGATGTTCTCACTTGTTGTAGTTGTACCTGAACATGCACCAACATTCAAAGTAGCATTAGTTCAGAAAAGTAAAGGGCATTGGTCGTTTCTATGCGATATTTTGCCACAATGAAAACAAATTAACCCAATTTTTTCATATTTAATCTTATCCAAGAGATTGCCAATCCTTACAGTATACTTCAATGGTTTATCAGTTGAAACTTCTACACAAATTCTAGCAAACCTTTCTCCTTAACACAAATTCAGTTGTGTTATCAATCTTTGTTGGTGTACCCAATTTTTCAGTAACCTTATGTAATTTTTTTTTATCAAAGTGCTCCAATGGGAGTTATGGTAATCTTGCTCACACCACTGTCTTGTTAAATTGAAGCTTCAAAACGTTTAAAATTAGTAAATTATCTCCTCATTTATAAGTGTCGACTGTTAATGAACCAGCATGGTCCTTCCAAAAGAGCATGTTTAAAATGTTTAGGCTTTTCAAATTTGAAAATAAAGAAATCACTACCCATATCCAAAATTTGCATTTTACCCCCGAATTTCCACATCTCTTTAGTCTTAGTAGACTTATACTCATATTAAAATGTCTGATCCCCGCAACTTTTCCTATTAGACAATGTTTCCATGACCGTATAATTCCTTATTTAGTTTCAATATCAATCTCGACGTATGGGATGTCATCAACCTCACCAGAATAAGGTGTAACTCTTAGGTAATCAATTTATCAAAATTCGACTCTAAATCATCGATACCTTATTTATGAAAATAGCTATTCCTTCTTTCTGTAGATTAAAGAAACGCCATTTTCTATGAAACTTGAGGTTGTTTTGAGCTCTTCTTCAAATTCCCCTCTTTTACATATGTTAGTAAATTAAAGAAGCATGACACGTGGAAGAAGATCAAGTTAAGAAGCAACCAGATTAAAAACGGGTGAGAAACATAGGATCATTATTAAAGATATCAAATTTCAAAAAAAAGACACGAGACGTTTCCTGACATCTGAGCGATGAATCGCATGAATGACACATAAGATCGAGAAAGCGGAACACCATCGAACAAAACAAACAGCATTAAATGATAACTGATCGGGAAAGTAAAAAGTTATTATTACTATATTATTTTAGGATCGAGAAAGTACAATGTAATAAT
Source organism: Papaver californicum (assembly GCA_023531435.1). Lineage (NCBI taxonomy): Eukaryota > Viridiplantae > Streptophyta > Magnoliopsida > Ranunculales > Papaveraceae > Papaver > Papaver californicum. The sequence goes on along the minus strand of JAJJMC010031210.1, from coordinate 2,132,625 downwards.
TACTCTATGGTCGAGAAAGTAAATTGTAATAATTACTCTAACATTTAAATGATCGAGATTACAGAAGTCTTTAAAGATAAGGAAACACGCGTCGGACATATAAAGCATCGAATCAGGAAGTAATTAAAAGTGATCTGTCATCTATATGATCGCACCAAGTAAAAGACAAAATACAAGAACGATAGATACATCGAGACAAGATGGATCGGCCCAAAGAAGAATTGATCCAGAAACGATGACCAGGCTATAGAAAATGACACGTTGCATAAAGAGCGACCCAGAAAGATGGATCTATAAATAGAAGAGATCAAACAACAAGGAGGGGGACGGAAAATAGAGAAAGAAAAACCAGAGAAAAGGAGGGAAGAAATTTTTAGATACGATCCTATGGGAAATAATGATATAATGTATGAATTTCTGTATTGAAAGGGATTTTTTGTAACCAATTTTATAAACCCAGAAATTACAAAACCTGGATGATTAATTGGATTGAGTTTAGAAAATTTGGAAAAGTATGATTCTCTATTACATAAAAGAATGTTTCTCTATTGTAAGTTTACATTTATTTAACTTGAATCCAAGAGTTTGATTGGTTGTTTAGCTGAAAGGAATTTTTTGGCTTAAACAACATATATACCCAAATGATCACTCGAATCCTCCATCTGAACATCACTTTGGTAAGTATTAACCACATGATTGAAAAACTTTCCTCCAGACCCTAATGCCCCTTCGATCCGATAGTTAACAAATGAAAACCATTTTCTCAAATGATCAACCAGAAGGGAGATTGTTTTTATGCGTGACTTTTAATTTTCCCAAGTGATGCGTATATTGTCGGAACAACGTTTAAAAAGAATTTCTTAATAATCGTAAGACCAAAAGCTTCAGTCATGTCAAGATCTTCTGTTTTGTCAGAAATTCCCAATTGATGTAGTACAAGAGATTCGCTATACTGTACTTAACCGCTATTACCTCTTTGATGTCTTCAGGTTAACCACCGTATGTAGGTAATGGATGATTCAAATCATACTTAGGGCTTGAATTATAAGGTCTTGATGATTTTCATACTTCCTATGGTACTGTAGGATTACCTCCTATTATAGTAAAAGTCCATACGTCTTGTACAAGGGGTTCTTATGTTCCATCAGCAACACCACGCTTGACTTGTACCACACTTCTTCGAGAAATATCATCCATGTCAATATACAAATCTTTATCAGTACTTGACTCAATATCTTCAACTTGTGTTGTCTTTCTGTCTTTGTATAACTTATTCTCATTGAAAGTAACATCCCTGCTTCTGATAACTTTGTGACTATCATAGTCCTAAAATTTATACCCAAACATGTAACCTCCATAACCAATGGATACATACTTCTTTTCTTGAGCACCTATCTTAGACCTATCAACGGGTCTAAGATGAACATAAGCAACACAACCAAAATCTTTCAAATAAGAAGGATTTACCTTTTTGTCGGTCCAAACCTCCTCAGATATCTTCATATCTAATAGACTACTAGGTGTCATGTTGATTAGATAAGTGATAGACACATTTTAGTGTCTAAATTACACCTTAATTTCTAGTGAGTTAGTATTCGATTTTGTGTCTATTACGTGTTTTTATGCTTTTGTAGGTACATTTGAAGAATAAAGATTTGTGGAAAAATTGGCTCAAAAAGTGATAAAGGCACCCAAGGACAAGTGTTATTGGCACCCTAGCAATGGATAAGGGGCACCCTCGAGTCAACTCGGTCAAAATCGGGTCAAACCCGAGTCAAATCGGTCAACCCGAGTTGACCGAGTCAATCACCGATTCAACTCATCGGACGAAAATGCTGTACTCAACTGTGAACGTTAATTCATGATAAAACTTGGTTATTGTGCTCTCAAATTGATACACAAGCTAGAAGAGTTCAACACAAGACTAAACACGCCAAGAAACAGCAATTTTAGCCGGAAAAATAGCCCCAAATCCGAATTTGGCCGGAAAAAGGGAGTTAGACTTTGATTCGGATTTGGGAAGATTTGGATGTGTTTTAAAGAGTTCTATTAGGTTTAGAAGACTCACAAGGATCCCTAGAGTCTATATATACCAAGAGAAGCCAAGAAGAAGGGGGAGAATAGCTTAGAATTGAAGTTTCGGAGTCGCCGGAATTGTGGCCGGAATACTCACGATCCGGCCAACTGCTGCTGCACCGGTCACCGCCGGTGACCGTGTTCTTCAACTGGTCGCAGCCGAAGAAGAAGACACAGCAACACTTATAAGTGTTGCTGTTCTGTTACCTTAAATTTCAAATTTCTTCCTTCCTTTTCAATTGCCTTAGCCTTTTGTAACGGCTGAACCTTGTTCTGTAACACTTATAAACGCGTCTGTTCAGC
>JAJJMC010031210.1:2081248-2124669 GCA_023531435.1 Papaver californicum | reverse complement strand
GATAGTAGCTGCGTCTGGGGTAAATGAAAATGAGATTTTTCTTTTTCTTTTATAGGAGAAGAAAACCGTTTTGGAATTCAAATGGTTAGAATAATTAATTCAAAATATTTAATTCAATAATTAATTCTAAAATTTAATTCAAAATTTTAATTCAAAATAATAAGTTCAAATAATAAATTCAAATATTTAATTCCAAATATTTAATTCAAAATATTAAGTTCAAATATTAATTTAAATGAATTTAATAAAATGACTCTTGATAGACACACGCTGGCACACGCTAGGCACACGCCATGCACGCGCTGGCTCACGCTGGCACACACCGGTTCATGCAAAAACACACGCACATGTGCGAATTTTCCCACTAGCCCAGTCCCTTAGTCCATGTCCAATCCACAAATCTTTTCCCTTAGAAGCAACTTTAGTGGTAATATAGATGGACTTCATCCTTGGTTTATCCCATGTGGGACAAACCAAAGGTTTCTCATTCACATAGAAGTGAAAAGTGGATTTGTTATTTCCACCCTAATATAGGCTAGTGACCCTTTGGTCCCATCAAGATAAATTAGGTAACAAAACAATTTTTGGTAATAAATCACTTTTAATTCCAACAGCTTATGTGGGTCAAGCAGCTCAGAGGCTTCACAGCATAGATTGTTATGTCCCATCTAGTATCTCTCGTGAAAATCGCTTACTGATAGCCAAGTACCTGTAATGGAATACTTACAAGTCATGGATCCTCTTTCGCATTTTACAGAACTTTGTCAGTTTCTTCCATTTAGACTACAGTAAATAACCACATGTTCTTAATAATATAATTCCCCTATATTTAAAATAAAATAAATAATAATAATATTATCTCTAAGACCAACTTCGATTGTTGGTCTAGGTGTGTTGTAACATCGGTTTGTTTCCTTTGGGTGGTTTTGTGTTGTTTTTATTGGCCATGTAATCGGTTGTGCACGTCTCATGTGCCTTGATTTAGATAAATTTCTTCCGTATAACAAGAGTTTAAGGGGAAAAAAAACGTTATTTAGATACCGTTTAAAGTTTATCTCTTAAAATATATTCTTATCCAACTTAGAAAATATCCCCACTTTCTATAAACATTACATGGAAATGTTAAAAGCACCTTCCAATTTCATTAACCTTACGCAAATACTTCCAAAGGATAAAAATTAAGTCCATAATAAAAACCTGAGTTTTATAATCCCTCAATTAATCTTTTTCTTTTTTTTTATTTTTATTTTCGTAGACTATTTCTTTTTAGTTTCCGTGGCCCACCTCCGACACCACTTTTATTTCCAACTATTTCTTTTTAGTTTCTGTGGCCCACCTCCGACACCACTTTTATTTCCACCGCCACTTACACTAGTATAAATTTTCATATAAGCCACACTTAATCAGGTGATGGCCTTTAGCCATATAATTTTTTTACTTTAAAAATGTGGTATCAGGTGATGAGACAATTGGTTACCTGCATGGCTACATAAACTTTGAGTAACTATTATATATAATTTTTCATGCCATACCCTATAACAGTGTCTATATGATACCCATTTTTCTTCCTTTTTGTAATTAAGCATTTCCCCAATATTATGGCCATAAAATTCTTGTAGACACACAAATTAATTTGAATGTAATTAGTATTTAATTTAAAACCATATGGATTCTATTGTAACTATGGACTTCATTATCAATTAAACATGCAAAATTCGTTTTATTATGGCCAATTCATGACTTACAATCACACAAATATCTTTCAGTGTGGCTATCATTTATCTTTAAAACACAGTGAATCAATAAAACCATACCAATAAAGTCCTTATAAACACACTATTTGGTTTCAACATGGCAATTGTTTACTTTAAAGCCACGGGATTAATTTCAGCTATGGTCGTCGTCACCATTCAGCCACGCATAATGCAATTAAACATGGTTACATGGCCTATGCATGACATATGGTTACGAATATTTTTGATTCAACATGGCTAATATTTAGGCTAACTGGAATTAGGCAACATATAATATAAATTAAGAACATTTATATCAGTCCCAAATTAAAAAGGAATTCTGGGGAAAATATTGTGAAATCCAAAAATAAATTAATATATATATTTACAAAATAATAATAATTTATAATACAATGACTCTTGTATTGTATTGCATAATTACTCTTATAGATCAATAATATCGGTAATCAATAATGATTACTTCAAAAAGAAAAAAATAGAATCCCAGACTGAGTCATCAATAAGTAAATAGAGGTTATCTTTTTGTCAACAAAAAGAGGATTAGTTTTGTGCTTGGAAGTAATCAAAATTGACTTGGATCTGCAAGTCATCAAACAGCTCAGAAAAAATACGTTCATCAATTTATATATAACTTGCAAGCTTCCAAATTGATATGTAGAGTACAGCTTCAGGCAACTTCGAACACCTGATAACATTGTTGATATTTGCATAGTACATGAACAGCCTGTGCTGAAACCCTATAAACCTCCTCCTGCAAAAATGAAAAGAACATTGTGTACTTGATCAGATGCTTAATCATGCTTTCCTAAAGCCCGCAGGTCTTCAAGATCTCAAATCTAGGTTCTTACAAGTAGAAAATGTATTGCCAGCTATCCAATAGTAAGCACAACGTACAAAGTATTCAGATATCGTGTGACTACGATGTTAAAAATAGAGACAAAAGTTGGTGTGGGATACAACCACAGACCTTTCTTGAACAAATTACAAATTTAAAAGGGGCAATTTAATTTGTTCCGAAAAATAAACCTTATTCTAAACAAATCAACAACAACAAATGTCGACCAAAATGAACAAGGGAGACGTAATAATATCTTTGAATCCAATTCAAGGCCCTTGGCTTACGTGTAACACATGGAATATTTTCCACGACATTGAACAATCTATGCTTCTCCCTTGAGTCTTCAATATTTCCTAGGAATAAATTATGCATCCTTGAGAAAAAATAGAACATTCGACAAGGATAAACAATAACATGTGCTTAGTTGAATAAATCAAATGACTAAGGGATCACAAAACTAATGAAAAGACAAAGTGATTAGGAAGCATATAAAGGTTACATAGGTGCTTCTTTCATATCAGACTAAACAATTGGTGATAGAATCCAAAGATTTCTACATTGTGAATAAGAATTGTATTGAATCAAAACTTCAAGATTTTCTTTCTGTTACAGGATAGTCGACTATTTATGCTTCTGTTAGAAGTTTACATGGCACACTTCTCACATGCTTACATGGCACACATCTCACACGCTTACATGGCACACATCTTACACATCTCTACGCACACATTACACACATGTTATTACCCTCCCTCAATCTCAAATAGGATGAAAAAGACAACTTGAGATTGCACGAACAAGTTGCAAGAATCTGGATAACAGATGCCCCAGCTTGAGCCGCAGCTGCTGCTTGAGAAAAGCTGAAAATGAAAGTCAAATGTGTATGGACGCCTTCATACTCAAGAAATCTAGAGGCCTGAATATTGAGGGAGAACATCATCAAATTTTCCAAATGTTTCTTTAATAGCTACAGCTGACTGATCCACTTGAACACAGCAAAAGTATGCAGTTCTAAGGCTCACACCATCTGAAGTTTTCATATCAAATCAACGACCTGGGTTCAACCCAAGAAGCAAATTGTTACCACCATGAAGGTAAGAAACATTAGGAGTCTTAGCCAATGTGGATGCAATCTCCCGTGCACATGTGTACTAGCAATGACAGGAATAAATCCTCAGCTACTGATAAAAAATGTATACAGAAATTAGATGTTCTTCATTGGGTAGAAAGAACTTAAAATGCAATACAAGCTGAAACAAACTAGTAGCGCAGTGCATGCAGAAATGTGAGGCAACAAAGAGCCTCAACAGATGCAGTTCTTTTTTTTCTGTATATGAAATGTGGCCAATTGTTGTCACTGGCACATATCCATCAAGCATCTCATACACAGCTTCCACGAAGAGATTATAGAACTGAACAATTCCTGGATTTCCTAGGATGACTACAACATGCAATGAAGGCTTTTCAGCTCTTAATTCTAGCAATGTCGCCATAAAACTGGAAATTGTACAGCAACAATATTGTGCAGTAGACAAAGAACTGGAAAATTGTGCTTAATAAGTCACAGCTTTATCAGGGTTGAAACTCTTGCAAAGTTCTTTTCCCAGTAAAAAACTCCTTCAACAATTGCTGCACTTTAGGAATCCTAGTTGATTCACCAAATAGAACAACATCATGAACACTATTCTCAACAAGCTCCACACACTTCCTGGACTTGGAAATGTACCCAACATTGAGGCGGTAGATAGAACACAGGAACTTGCTGCGAAGATGGGATTTCACCAGGATCCAGAATTTGCTCCTCTCTTAAACATGTCCCTTGGGCAAATGCCAGTTGAGGTTGCTATTCAATAAAGACCAACAATAGATCCTGTTCTACCTCTAGATGCATATGGTAGAGAAGTAGATGAACATGGCAATGTGGTTAATCAGCCAAAGTTGACTAATCTCAGCACCTTAAAGGTTAACATCAACAAACAGAAAAATGATGAATTCCAAATTATGAGGTCTGAACTTGAGGTGGATCTAGAATCAAATCACCACTATGATGAGAGAATGAGTATCAACAAGGCGAAGCTGAAGGTAAGAATGAACCATAAACCGAAACAAAGCCTTGTTTACAGGCTAAAATTCTGAGTTTCTGAAATTTTATTTACTCACCAAACAGGAACGGATTTAAGATTTGATACCTTTATTTTGAACTAAAATTAAGAAAACATCATAACAAGAAGTCTAAGAAGCATAGAACCAGAACACCCTTGCATTATTTATATACACAATCAGAGGCATAGTAAAGAGTTTAACAAGTGAAATATATCACTTACTGCACTAAGGAATCAAAGAAACAACACTCACACACAAAATCATGAAAATTGAAGCAAAGAACTAATGAAGCAACAATATGTGGCAGGGAACTAAAAGTAGAAGATGGAATTGAGAGGAATTGAAAAGAATTGTGAACTCAAGAAACACATGAATTGATTGTAGAGGAAATCTGGAAATAAGACTGATCAAGATTGAGAAAATCTTGAAAATCTTGGAAAACTTAGAAACTTGAAAGAAATTTGAGAGCAAAAGAATTTGAAGTATCATTGAATCAAAGTTGGATTGATTGAAATTGAGAAGAAAATTGAGAAGAAATTTGACAAGAAAATGAGAAAGAAGCATTAGACCAGAGAAGCATGAAACTGAAGTGAAAAATTCGAAAAAAGAACTTGAACTCACATGATTGAAAAGATCATTGAACAATGCTGAGATTACTCAGTCTTACATGTAAAGATGAACAATGATGGTGATCTTTGCACCAGTCTTACATGTAAAAGATTCATCACTGCTGATGGGACAACATCAGACTTACATGGAAAATAATCAATGCTGAAATCATTCATTCAGGCTTACATGAAGATAACAAACAAGATCTGAAGAGATCGATATCAAATCTCAAACATGAATCAAAAGAAAACAAGAAATCAAGGAGAATGTTACCGTGATTTGAGATTGTATCAGAATCAGAAAATTGAAGAAATCGATAGCTTCAACTTGAATCAGAAGAAAACCCCTAGCAAAAACAGATCAAACTTGAAGATTGAATCCATTGGAGTAGTAGAGACAGACCAGATTTGATAACCAAAATCATCAACCAAATTGTTGGTAGACAAAGCGAAAATTGAAATTGAAAAGAAGAAGCAGCAACGGAAAAAAAATCAGAGGCAGAGGATCTTCTGCTCTGATACCATGATAGAATCCAAAGATTTCTACATTGTGAATAAGAATTGTATTGAATCAAAACTTCAAGATCTTCTTTCCGTTACAGGACAGTCGACTATTTATGTTTCTGTTAGAAGCTTACATGGCACACTTCTCACACGCTTACATGGCACACATCTCTACACACACATGGCACACATGCTATTAATTGGCAGACATGATGCGAAGAGTTAACCGAAGGAATTAAAGTTATTATTAGATAAACAATGGAAGGGGATTTATAGAAAATAAATATTTTGTTTTATTATTATTATTTATATTTTATTAATGATATTTTTAGTAAAAAAATAATTAATTTTTCGTATTTATTATTTAGGATAATTTTAAAAGAATTTATAAGTTTATTTTAAGAGTTTTAATAAATTAGGAAAGTTACCTAAAGCTAGTAGATATCTTGGGAAACAAGTTTTTAGGTTTTTGATAAGTTTAGAGTTTGTTTAGTAAGAGTTATCTATATAAGAAGCTCCAAAAATGCAATTTTTTATTAAATTAAAATTATTTTATTTCCATTAAACTTGTTGATTTTGATTTTTATTTATAGTTGGGTTTACCCCGATGTCTGAATACTATCTCATATCTATAGTCGTTATTCGTAGTGAATTAACGAGGTATAGATAAACCATTATATTTTAGGATATCTCTTTGAAGATCAACTAATTTCTATCAAATTCTACCCACTTATCGGCTACTTTTCAATTATCCTATTCCGCTACAATTTTATCATCTTTACACATTTTCGACCTGCATCAGAAAGATAAAACTAAATGAATACACAAAAATGTTTAAGTACACCAAATTATTATGCATCGGTATAAACAATATTTTCCCTATAGGTTTTTCTCGATCCTAAAAGAACTGTACTTTGGAAACGCTAAATGCAACTAACTGCCTCATAGTTCGACAAAATAAGTGAGATAACTGATTAAAAGGAAAGTAAGTCTCTCCTTTAGACTTTTACGTGCCGTGTATTATCCGCAAATGATTACAATCACATTGACTGGCCTCATCGATAAGGCATATATATAGAGATTTTTTAAAAGTTTACAATCCACCCCACAACAAAACCAGAAGGAACCATCTACCTCAGAACACAAATGTACAAAAGATATAAAAACTTGGTTAATTTTGAGTAACACAAATAAAAAACTAACAAAAGACCTTATAAACCCAGTAAAAGCTTAGTTATGATAATGTCAGTCGTATACTCAATTGACTTGAAGCATTGTCACCGACCCAAAATGATGGATTGTCATACAAGTTAAGATCCAAAGCCAACACTTACTAAATAGTCACTGCATAACTCCCAAACCTTAAGATTTATTGTACCTAATATAAATGACTATATCATTCTAACAATAAGACTCATCGGTCTAATAAAATCCTAAGTCTCTTCATAACCCACGTATGAATTAGCACAAATATTCGAAACCCTAACAATCAAAAAAACCTTAATACCCGAAAAAATATAAAAGATGTTAACTTTGATAAGGACGATATCACCGTGAAAGAAGGGTTTGTAGTTAAAACGGAGTTATCATTGTTATCACTTCATCCACAACACGTTAATTTGCAGCTTTCTCACAGCATAAAATAACTAGGTGTATCTCTTTTCTTTCCCTTCCTGTTTCTTTAACAATTTACATACAAAAAATCAATTTAAATCCCTGCAACGAATGAAACAGATCTGAGAGATCCGAGCGAAAAGAGTTCATACGAGTTTGAAGAGGAGTAAGTAGCAGATAATTGGATCATCGAAGTAGTTGAAGAGGGAGAAGTGAAGTTGAGGGGCAAGGGTAGGAGAAGGAGAGTGTATAGGGAAGCGACTTCAGATCCTCTGTCATGGTAATCTTCATGTTCTTCTGTCCCGGCCAATGACGGAGGGACATGTGTTAATATCGAATATCAATTTTATTTTTCTATACTAAATAAAAGGAAATGAAATAGGAAATAGTATATTTTCTCCAAAATCGTAATTATCTCAATTGAAATATTACTCGTATTTCCTGTGAGTTTTTTGAATTTGTTCTATATATTATAGAATGATCATGAAAATTTCATGTAAATAACTTTCTGGTGGCTTTTGTCTATAACGATAACTTGCATTGCAATTTGTTTTTGGTATTGAGTTACATGGATACGAGTCTTTACAGTCTACAGAGATTTTGATTTGAGTCTCAATTTCAGCTCTACACTAATAGAATTCAGTAGTATTATCTGAGTGAGCAAATTGTTTAATTTTTATGGACTGTGAAGTATTTATATTTTGATTGTTTTAGTAGAAAACGAAGAGAATTTCATTCAGAATACCATGTTTTCCTTGAGTTTCTTCTTTCTAAAACCCATGGAGAGGGCTAATATTAGCAATTCAGCTCCTCAAACAAACACTCCATGTTTGCTTATGGTTGGTCTTCTCCTAGGGATTACTTTGGTTTCACCTTCTTTGATTTCAGATGCATGATACAGGAACCGTTAATTTCAGCCATGTTATAAACCAAGTTTATTTACTAAAATTTCCTTTGTGTCTAAATTAGGTTTTCCATATTCTAGGGTATCAAGTTTATAGTCCTTATAAATAGAGACATAAATCTTTGTATTCTACACATTAAATGAGAATTCTCTCTCCTTCTTCCTTTCTACTTTGTATATTTTCTTCTCTATTTTATAGTTTCATAACACGTTATAAGCACGCTCTACCCCGAGTTATATGTTTGTTTCTAAGCCTGAAAAAGAAATGTTGCTTCAGATTTTTTTTTATCGGAGCCGATATAACATCGTGAAACAAACATTTGTTTTAAATCTAATAGGAAATAAGCATTTGCACATATTAGGTTTTTCGAATTAGTGTTTACATGTGAAACTTCTCAAAATAGATGTTTATCCAAAATTTGAAAAACCAAACCGTTATATATTCAAGAATTTTTCAACTAACCATGTGATTTAGTTAATTTACCAATTTTGCCATTTTGCTATATTATAGTTGGTCTATATTTACCTCGAGAAAATCTAGGGAGTTCCTTGGATAAATTACAATTATTTGTTGCAAACTAGGTAATTTTGAATATATATTGGAGCAAGAAAAGTTGAGATGTATGCAAAATCGTTTTTTCAAAACCAGAATCAGGTTTATTCATTGTATTAACCTTTTCACACAATCTCTAGTAGATTTAAATGGATAAATAGATTCGCTCTTTTTTTTCTTGTTTTTGCATACACATATATGGATATGTTTGTGATAGACACATTTTTGTGTCTAAATTGATCTCTATTTTATATATTGTTGGTACTCAATTTTATACTTATTATGGTATTTTATATGTTTGTAAGTGTTTTTGAAAAATAAACTTTTACGGAAAAATTAGCTCGAAAAGTTGATAAAGGCCCCTGGAGAATTACTAAAGGCACCCACCAAATTACTAAAGTCACCCATCGGATGGATTAGGAGCACCCTTCCTTTTGTTTTCTAATCCGAGAAAGGCGAAAAAAGTTATTCCTTGAGCGAGAATTATTTGAGTTAGTGCAAGTGCGAATTTTATGGAGTTTAGAGTTTGTTTGGATTTCTAAAAGGGAAAAGTAATCAAAGGAGGTTAAAAACACGTCATAGATGGAGTTTGTTGCCGAGAAAACAAATGGAAAAGTCGAGTTTAGCCGGAAAAAGGAAATATTCTCTGAACGAAATTTGGAGTTTGTTTTGGATTGTTTCTTTTTTGTCCTTATCGATTAAAAAGGTTGTTAGGGTTAACCGAGTATATAAATAGCCAAGAGATCGAAGAAAAAGTGACTCAAATCGAGCCGGAAAAATTCAGAGAGAAGAAAAAAATATTTGTTGTTGGTGAAAGAGACGAAGAACATAAGGCAGCTGAGAAGAGTCGCTGAATTTGTGCCGTATTATTCTTTACTTTACTACAACACAGATCAGTCGTTTACGTCTGTTGTCTTTTCTTTATCCAGGAACACAGAACACACTGATAGCAACACTTATATCCGTATCAAGTGTTCTGTGTTATTTTTTTACTCTTTTTTTCTTCTTGTAAATACTTGCGAGCTATGAATAATTATTTTGAGAGTGTTTGACATGAGAAGCTAACCCCTATTCCTGAGGTGACGGAGGAAGCCATTTTTCCAATAACAAAGTGGTATATTTCTTTTTAATTAATTTTTCCATTTTTTTATGATTTTTGCATTGATTTAAAGTTGATTAAATGATTTTTATTAATTAGATGTGATTTCGTTTGATGGTTCATGCTTAGTCAAGAGCTCTTGATGTTCCATATTTGTGATTTACATCTATTATTTTGAAAATCTACTTTTGGCAATATTTTAGAATCAAATTGAACGTGTGAGTTACATAATTATTATTCTTAATTGAATCACTTAAAAATTGGTCAATGGTGAAATCCTTAGTCTCGGTTTTCTCTATATTCTTGAATCAACTTTTTATTTAGTTTTCTATTTGAGTATTTGAGTTAAGTCTAAAACAAATCTTCACAAGTCCTGATGAACGAACTATTTTTACCAGTTTTCTAAAACAATCAGTTTGTTTCTTGTATCATAAATTTTGGAGAAATGATAACTAATCATATTTTGGAGAAACACAATCCTTTAATCAGTAATAGATTTTATTATGCATGAATGGATTTGCTTTTCTGATTTTGTTTTATGCAGGTTATACGGACTTAGCTAACAACAATTGGTACCACTCACCACCGTCAACCTTTATCATTTGCAATTGAATCTGCAAGACAAAACATGTGCATATTTAAATTTTCTTTGCAAGAACAATTGATTCTACGAAACAAAATATGTGCATATTTGAATTTGCTTTTCTAATTTTCAGTTCGTAATCTCCTCTTTCTCCATGACTGTATAATAAAGAAGTATTAAGAGATCAAGAATAAGCAGTTATTCTAGTTCTCCCCATATTTATTGTACATAGTACGAGGTAAAATCAATTTTGAGAACCTATACTGATCAATAATTCAGATTTGGTTTGGATTTAGGGGTTAAAAGGTTAACACATGTTTATTAAAGCATCATAGTGATACACTTCGATCAGCAGAAAATACGAACATCAAAACTCCAACCATAAAGATTTATTTGAGCAAACGATTTTCCGAATAGTCTTTGAGCTTCTTAATATTCACGTTTCTTCCGATATAAGTAAACTGAGACCATAATATAATATATCAATGGTTATCAAGAGTCGAGATCATGTAGGAAAAGAAGGAAGTTGATGAACAAGAAATATGTAAACATGAAACAGATTCATATATAAAGATTAACAAATGGTTATCGGGTCCTAGTAAACGTACATAAAACTAATAACTTAGAAAATTAAGTCCATTAATATGTTCGAATCTAACGGTGGGAAACTCATGTTTTCAAAATAGACCCTGTCAAATAGATCCTCGTACTGTAAAGGTAAATTTGATATTTATTTATTTGTTAGGTCTGACCAAAAATCGTACAAAATATCTGAAATATCTTACCCAACTTTCCTAAGAAAAAGAACACTAATTTAATTTTTAATCTACTTTCCTATGGAACATGGATAGATTTTGTGGAAGGTTAAAATTGGGAAACTAAACATTAAGAAAAAACTAAAATGCCTTTGTATTTTGATTTTAAACACAATAGCATATAAAAAAGTGGATAAATATTTATTTAAAAAAAAATTATATGTAAACACTAATTAGAAGAATGTTGTACGTGTAAGTGTCTAATTTTTAAATCTAATTATGATACTAGATGGTATATTCTAACAATGACATATGTTTTCTCTTTTATATGTATTCGGATGCTTTTATCAATGTTTGTAAATTCATAGTATCTTGATTTATGGATACAATCGAGATTATAAGCACTGACATTTTATATTTGATGAATATTACTATTTAGTTTAATTTTTACCATTATAAAATATTAATATTTTATTTTATTTTATTTTATTTTATTTTAGTTAATGGTTTTGATATAAGTTACCTATTATTTTAGGGTAAAAACAAATGTACTGCAAAGTGGTATTTTTAAATAGGATCAGAAGATTAAACTCGAAAAGGGCGAGTCTAAATCAAGAAATGGTCGTTCACGTCCTGCTTCGATTACAAAGATGGAAAGGATTAGGGTAGGTCTTAGGGAAGGGAAGCAAAGAAGGTTGAGAAATATCAGTAGTGTATGAAGAAGAATGGATTATCCTTAGAGGAATCGCTAATTATGTAAGTTTTGGTTTCTTCAGACTGATTGTGTGGTTGTCTTGTTCTGTCTTTTTCTGAATAGATGGGAATCATCTATTTATAATTTGAAGTGGACACACTGATTTTCTTGTAAGTCATGGAAGTTAGTAAGAGATGGAGAAGTGATGATTGTGGAGATTGTAGTGCGGTGATGCTCAAAAATTAGGGAAGAACTGTCTGACCACTAATCCTCATCCTCTCAACTGATTTGTAACCGTCCACTTCTCATTACCTTCTTGTTCGTGGAGGTTGTGTTACCACCCACGATATCGTATACCGCCAGACCAATACCCCAATGAGAATCCCCCCATGTTGAGTTTGATATCTCGTGGAAATAGTGGAGTCATAAGCCACTATGGTTTTGTTTAAGTCAAGCCAAGTCAAATGACTTGCTAAGTCAGTGAGACAAGTTGTGTGACTCATTGGATTGATAATCAGACTGATTCTTGTCGAGTCTGGGAAGTTCAGTGGCCATGTACTTTCTCGAAAATAAGGTGGCATATTTAATGGCTAAGTATTAGCTCAGAAGCGACTTATTGTAAGTCTGAGAGGTATTTAAGGCCAGATGTTGTAGAGGGTTCCTTGAGCAAGGAGACCCACTGAAATTCATATAAGACTCATTGTTGGACCCATATTGAGAAAAAATGCATATTTATAAGTAGAGTAGATAGAAAAGCTAACACTAGCTACTTAGCACAAATAAGAATGTGCTAACTCTTTTAATGTAAAAAGACTAATGTGCTAACGTCTCAAGAGAGAGACCAATATGCATAATTTCTAATAAACATTAATTGTACTAGGTTTATGAAGCTAGTACCAAGAAAGTTTGAAGTTAGCACTATAATTGTATAGCTAGAATTGAAGTATTAGCGTCGATGCATTTGTGGCTAAGTCGCTAAGTATGACCGTGCTAAGCCAGGGGGGTTAAGGAGTTGAGACGCGGAGGCTAGCAGGGCCAAGCTAGGGACGTGCTGGAGCCTTGGCGCAATAGTGCTAGGACGTGCTTGAGAAGGACGTGTTGGAGTTTTAGCTAAGGACGTGCCCCATCTTTAGTTGGGGACGTGGTCGAGCTGTAGTACGGACACGCTAGGCCGGCCGCCGGGGACGTGCTCGAGCTGGACGTGCTGGAGCATTGTCATCTTGGATTTGGACGTGCTGGAGCTTTGCTAGGAACGTGCTTGAGATGGGACGCACTAGAGCCAGGATGGGACATGTTCGAGCAACGGTAGGTACGCATCAAGCTATAGCTATTCCATGAGAGTTAGCGTTTTTGGCGTTTTAATTAAGGTTAGAACTTTTAGTGCTAAGGTTGAGGTGCCAAAGTGGTGATACGTTGGTTAAGGCCTTATTAGGCTAAAATATGCTAGCTAAGCCCATTTTTGGTTAGTTAGCACTTCTCAGGCGCTAGAGTTCAGCATCAGGAAAGTAGCGTTTTTAGCGGTATCATGCATATTTGGGATCAAAATAGCACTTTGAGAAAAGTTTGTTGCGAACGAAGCGTTAAGCTAGAATAAATTTTGGGTTTTAAACATTAGTTATTCCCAGATTATGCCTGTAGCAGTAAATTGATACTGTTTAAATAAGAATTTAAGTATCAATATTGCTTTAGGAATAGCACTAGAGAAGATATCGGATACATAACAAGCTCTAGGAATAGCACTAGAGAAAACATTAAACTCTAGGAATAGCACTAGAGAAGACTCAAGTTGTTTTATACTAGTGGGAAACTCATCTAGAAGCTTGAGACTTATTATGTAAAGATTATAGACTACATTTTTAGCATAAAATACTTGTAGCCTTTTGTAGAGACTGCATCCTCAATTCGCCTGCGGAATGTAAGTAGGAATACAGTATTTTGTATTTTGATGTGAAGTCAAAAATATACACACAAGTATGTGCGGATATTTCTATGTTCTTGCAACTAGGCAGAAGGTCGATTTTATAATTTTGACCCTTGTAAAAAACTCACCATCTACACCTACTAGTACGTCTAAATTTATGTTGATCGATTAATCAATCTAATTCAGGTACGTAATTGAAATTAAAAAATAAAATTCATCGAAAGATGATTAAATATATAGTTTGTATTCCATCCAAAGAAATTGTAATCACCAAAAATTGGTGTCATCGCGGATTTGATTATATTTACGGTAACTAGTAACATGCATGGTTCGTAAGCCTACAACCAATTAAATTTTGTATCTTTTATCAATTCGACGAAGATCATGTGATTTATATACATGGTTTATATTTAATTGCAAATACCATCCGCCAACCACAAGGTGGATTCCTTATGCGATGACTAAAACGACAATGTTTTTTTTATGTCGACTCGATTTTTATAAATATAAAAAACTAATTGATGTTGGTTTTCTCTATCAATTTAATAAGATAAGATATCGAGATTGGCATTCCCTAATTTATTTACTTTTAGCCAATATGGTTTGATATTTTTCGTCGTTTCCAAGAGAATATCGCTGATTAATGGTATACAACAAACCTTTACCTCAAATATGGTTTTATCTAATAATAAACCAATGGTTTCCATTCCTTTCAAGAAACCATTCATCAACTGCAATATAGATTATTCTTATTTCTAAATGGAGCATCAACCGCAATGTTAATGGTTTCATTATTTTTTTTCAAGAAACCTTGTTCTTTGACAATCCTAGTAAAGAAACTTTCTTTGTCGATCCTAATAGGATGAAATATCGATATTATGGTATTCTCAGTTGCAAACCCGATGAAACAAGGAATTGCTGCATTCCTAGGGATATTAAGCAATTTCTATTTTTTCCTCGTAATACTCTCCAAATTTTGAAATATTCCACTTGAAATTGGAATACTTTAGTACAAAAAAGATCAAAGGGTGCACACCCGGCTTATTAACAAATATCATTTGTCCTTGTAGTGACTATATTGATCTTGAGTTAAAAAAAATTCATATAGAAAGTGTCCATAATTTCATTCTCAGATAAATAGTTTATCTTGTCGGCCCTACTAGGTCGCACATACAGTTATTGGGGTTAGTTTGTTTGCATATTTTATATGCTTTTATAACCAACTAATTTTGGTTTTCAAAAGTAATTCATGCTTGATGATAAATATGTATGTCTAGAATACAATTTCTTTTTATGTTGAAAGACATAATTTTTATGGATTTTGAAACTAGTGTTGGTGGTACAACCTGAAGTAGTTAAAATCTACTAATTATTATGAGTATTTCCTTGAATTAACCGGATAATACTTTACGAAACTTGAAGTTTTCGTATTTGAGATAAAAATATTTCTGCTATAATCGTGGGAAGACTATACACTACCAGAAGTTGGTGGTAATTAGTTAAAAAGTTATATCAATTTATCTCCCATCATAATCAAATCGAAAAAGGCTATCATTGAATAGGCGTGAAAGTATTTCATTTTTCTTTTATATAAGATTTTGCTTCTTGACGAGGAAATCCAATCACATCTATCTAAGGTAGCCCTCTATAAGAGGTTACAGGTAGTGATTTAATTGAGACTATCAAACACAATTCATATTCTCATATTTTCTAACTTCTCATTGGATGATGAGGAGATTATAATTTCCGTGAAAGGCGCTGGTACATACCAGTAATTGTATTAATTTTTTAAGATATGCATACACTTGGGAATTTTGTGGGATCGTGGTAAACTAATATAATTGTTGAATATTCATTTACAGTAGCTACTGAATAATAAATGATGGTGGTTGTTAAACCCTCTGCAGAGGAATATCGACAAATGTGATTGGTAGGCACAAAATCAAAATTATGTTGGATTTGAAATCTCCAGAATAATGTAATATTTAGATCCAAGACCTAACACCTTAAACGTAAATCCTGAATTTTGAAAATTATAAGTTGGTGTAGTCTTCATGTGTTATGTGAGAAATATGATCGTTGTAAAAACGATTTGAGGGTTTCATTTTTATTTGTTCCTCAAACCCTAGATTGGATCAATAATATTTTTTTCACCATGTATGATGCATTTGGAGAGGTAATCCTTGAAGGATTCATATTTCATTCACATATCAAATATGGTCGGATAATACATTCGAATTTGTAATCCTTGGAGGATTCAAATTATATTCAGGCAACCACCTGACTCGATTATATCAAATTTAGCAATCCTTTAGATGTTCTTAAAAAGTTTTGTGAAGTACCAAAATCCAGATTATTTGATGATATTAAATTTACAGGTATCTTGAGGAGTCTTTAAAAATACTAAAATTCATGTTTAAGCAGCATTTTTTTTTTTTAAATTTATTTGTAGTTTCAAAATTTTGCTAGCGTAAAACTTGTCTATTAAATAAACTATACTTTCTGTTTTGATGCTTGTTTTCTGTAATACTCATATAGTTGAGTTAGTGTCCTAAATACGCCAACAATTGTACTCTTTTTCCTTCGTTTCAGTTTTTGTCCCATATGGTTTTCCTGACAAGGTTTTAACGAGGCAACATCTTGTTGATGTTGAATTTTCATTCAAAATGTTGATATGGTGTTTTTTTTCCTTCATCCATATTTTGTCCCATTGGGCTTTTAATGGCAAGGTTTTAGTGAGACAATTTATTTAACATGGTGGTCATCCAAGGGGGAGTTGTATGATTTCTTCTATTTAGTGATGCTCACATTTGATTAGATAAAATCAACATAACTCTCTCCTAGGAATTTGGATGTCTTTCTGAACCACATAAGTTTAATAACAAATAGGGTTTTATGGCAATGTATCTATACCTTGTCCCTTTGTTAAATAAACTACACCAACTACATTTGTATAATCTCGAGAAGCTAGCGATCCATGACATAAATCCTCAATGTGTTAAAGAAGAATGTAGAAGCAACAATAATATCTAATCGAACACAACACTACTTATATAACACAAAATAAGTCTTCATTAACTAGCAAATTTCTTAACGAAATCACAACAATTTTCTGCATTCAAGAATTTGTTCATCGAAATTGGAAAATCTTGTCTCAAAGATTTGCAAGCCAAGATTTAATTGAAGTACTTAACAGGGGGGCACCATCATCAAGGGTACATTAACCGGACTTATCGCATTGTCTTTTTTTCCTTCGTCAACGTTTTGTCCCACTAGGTTTTCCTTTTCAAGTTTTTAACGAGGCAACATATGTGTGTCCAACGTTGCCTGAGTTTTTACATGCTTATGCAATTTCAGGTTTTTCTCTTTTGAGTTTTCCCGTATGTTTATAATGACTTAGCCACAGTGGTCATCCGAAAGATGTTCATCAAAAGATGACCCAAATACTGAAAAAAATCATTAATAAAGACCTTTAAAAACCGTTCTACCATGTCAGAAAATATGTTCATCATACAACACTGAAAAATAGCGGGTGCATTACACAAACTGAAAGGCATGCGTCTATATGCAAAGGTTCCAAGGGGACAGGTAAAAGTGGTTTTCTCTTGGTCTTCTGGGGCAATAACAATCTGATTATAACCATAAAAACCATCTTGCAAGCAATAATGGCTATGTCCAGCTAATCTCTCAAGAATTTGGTCGATGAAAGGAAGGGGAAAGTGGTCCTTCCTTGTGACCTTGTTCAATTTTCTATAGTAAATCCTTCCTTGTTTAACTCATTGTTATCATTCTGGACTACAATGATACCTGAATTCTTGGGAACAACCTGAACGGGGCTGACCCACTTACTGTCTGAAATTGGGTATATTGCATCTCCCTAGACGGTTTGGTATCATCCTCTAAATGAATCTGACGCATACAAACAGTAGGACTTATACCCTTAATATATGCTATGGTCCACCCTAAAGCTTCCTTATTGTCTTGAAGGGTCACTAGCCTACTTTCCTGGTTACTATCCAAGTCGGATGCTACAATCACAGGCAAAGTCTCCGATGGGTCTAAATACACATACTTCAGGGTATCTGGTAGTTGTTTAAGAGGTCCAACTTAGGAGGCTCTTCTAAAGAAGGAATTAGGGTAGACTTAGAAACTGGTAGTGGTTTGAACTTAGATTTCCATCCATTACTAGTGTCTATCAAAGGGGATGAATCTAACAAAGAATTTACCTCATTAATCACACTGTCATCATCAAAATCGAACCCAAAGTGGGCTAGGAATTTCTGTAATGGATCTTCTAACAAAGTGTTTGTTAATGACTCCTGAACTAATGTTCTTATCATGTTCACCTCTTTAATGCACGTGTCACCTAGATCAGTTAATGATCGCATTAGATGTAGTTAAAAACGGGCGACCTAATATCACAGGTACCTGATTATCTGGTTCATGGACATGTTGGGTATCAAGGGCAACAAAATCCAATGGGTAAATAAACTTATCGACCTCAATAAGAACATCCTCTATGACACTACAAGGAATTTTCACAGACCTATCAACTAACTACAATGTTACCTGAGTAGATTTCAAATCACCAAGTCCTAGCTGGAGGTACACATGGTACGGAAGTAAGTTCACACTGGCTCCTAATTTAAGTAACGCTTTCTCAACACGGTAGTTACCTATTGTGCAAGAAATGGTTGTGGACCCTGGGTCTTTGTACTTAGGAGTTGTATTTTTCTGGATAATTGAACTCAAAGGACTAGCTAAAAAGGCTTTCTTTTGTACACTAAGCTTTTGCTTTCGCTTACACATATCCTTAAAGAACTTGGCATAATTAGGAATCTGCCTAATTGCATCTAATAAAGGAAGGTTGATAGTGACTTGCTTAAAAACTTCAATATGTCGTTAAAATTGGATTCCTTTTTTATTGGTGCTAACAGTTATGGGAACGGGGCTCTGGGCACAAAATTTTTCTTATAAGGAACTGCGTCGGGCTCTTTAGAGACTTCATCAGTCTCTTCAGCTACTGGCTCAGAAGGGTGAACAACAGTGTGTTCACTATCAGGCATGGTTATCTTGTTGTACTTTAACATTCCTAAGGGTTCTAATTGTATTTGCATGATTTGATGATCTCTCACCAGAAGATACTTCATGAACTCCTCTAGGATTGGGTTGGGTCTGACTGGGAAACTTACATTTTTCTGTTTCTCTCAAAGACTCAACGATTTGACCAACCTGGGTTTTTAAATTGGAAATAGCCTGACTGTTAGCCTGAACAATCTTTTGATTTTCTTGTAAACTTTGGTTGACTGACTGCTGAAAATTTATAGTGTTTTGAGTTAATAAGGCGAGAGACTATGCTAAACTCATGATTGTCTTATCTATCGGATTCTGAAATTATGCCGGTCCTGAAGGATTCTTAGTATATCCAAAACCTGGGGGAACCTTAGAATTACTAGACTGACCTTGACTCTGGCCCTTAGACCAAGAAAGGTTAGGATGATTTCTCCAACCAGGTTATAGGTTTATGAATAAGGGTGAAACTTCCGATGATTATCAAATCTAGTGTTATTATAAAGAGCATGGGTGTGCTCTTCAACAGTCTTTCCTTCCCAAAATGACTTGGGATCAATTCCACAACTAGATTGACTCAGTTCAAAAGCTTCTAACCTTTTTGATATAGATATTATTTTGGCATCTGATTCAAAAGATCCTTCTACCCTATTGATATTTCCTCTACTTAGAAGAATTGTTTTCTGGGGCTCCCTACTATTTTCCAATTGCTGGGTTTTTTGGCGATTTCATTTAAAAATGTCATCGCACCATTGACAGTTTTATTTTCAAACCCACCTGTGCATAAAGACTCAACCATGGTTGTTGTCGAATAATCTAAACCCTCGTAGAGGATCTGAACTAGCCTTAATTTTTCTAAACCATGATGATGACATTGTGATAATAATTTATTTAACCTTTTTAAATACTTATATAAAGACTCTCCCTCTTGTTGAGCAAATGTGCAAATCCGCTGCCTAATAGATGATGTTTTATGCTTAGGAAAAAACTTCTGGAAAAAGGCTGATGTAAGTTGTTCATAGGTTTCAACGGACTCAAAAGTCAAACTATATAGCCAAGATTTGGATTTGTCTCTTAGTGAAAAAGGAAACAATCTAAGTTTCAATGCTTCATCATATAGGTCCTTAATCCTGATGATACTACATATTTCCTCAAAATCCCTAACATGGAAATAAGGGTTTTTATTTTCTTTCCCTAAGAAGATTGGAAGCATTTGTATGGTCTCAGGTTTTAACTCATAGTAAGATTCAGTTTCAGCTAACTTGATACATGATGGACGAGAAGTCCTACTCGGGTTCAACAAAGCTTTTAAAGTTGCCATTGCTGGCGCTATCAAAGGACTAGGAGTAACTTCTTCATACAGTGTCAAGTTCTCAAAATTGAAATTTCCAAAAACAGGGCCCTCAATAGAAGAGTCTTCGAGGTCCTCGTTTCCAGGGACAAAACTACTGGGTTTGTCACTAATCAAACAACCTAGAGTGTCTCTTTTCCAAGCTCGCTCAGTGATGGTTTCGAGCGGTCTTGGCATACATTAAAAAAAAACTAAAAAAAAAAAAATCTTAATTGGAAGGGAATTCTAAACAATCACAAGCAAGGCCGACTCTACCAAATCAAATCTATGGAATCTAGCAAACAAAAAGCATGATGACTCCAATTAGATTATTTCTAAACCAGCTTTTATTCTTTCAAAAGGCAACTAGTTACAGTTTTATCAAACCTTTTAGAACGATCCGAATTATATTAAGTCGAATAGAAACAGGATAAGCTCTAAGGAGCTTTGATAACCCTGTCTCTTTGGCAACGTTTCCTTGGGTTACAATGCGGCTCAAATCTTCTTAAAACAATCTTCCTGAACTTTGAGTTAGGCTAAAAGAGTAACCAATTCAGTCCTTTTGAATGACTTTCCTATAAGCTCGTTACCGGTTACCCTATCAGTCTCTTTTAGTCAAAATTTTAAGCTTAAGTTTGCATTTGGTAACGTTTTCCTAAGGCGGTCAAGAAGGAAACGGTGATGAAATCTGAGTCCTTATCTTGTATGGCCAGTTGTTGCCCTTTACGAGAAAATAAATATGTATTCATTCCTCAACATATATGCATTACGAAGGAGTACCAAAAATCCACTTACAGGGGTTCCGTGGATTGATAGAGTTTTACCTCCCGTACCAGACGGGCGATGAACCGTTGAAGTTGACTAGGGCCACTGCCTCCTGTGTCAGTGTACGAACCCAAGGGGCTGAGACGATATCATAAGTGTCGTCCTTCCATGTGCAGTTTATATTTAATATACCCTTCCGTAGGGTTTAAAAATAAAAAAAATATCCAAAAATGTCCCAAAGTGTCCAAAATATCCAAAAATAAAAGAAAATTACAAAAACAATTAAAGATTTCATAATACAGTTTTTCTAAATTAAAATAACAAATAGAAATCCTAAAAAGTAAAAACTAAATAAAAAAAAATATTTGTCTTCTTTTCCGTTGTTTTAGCTTTAACTTTACTCCAAGTCTTTTAATCACCAAATTCTTTGGCTCAATTTCTTTTCGTTTTCGTTCCAAAACCTGTAGCAAAAGAGAAATACCCAAAAAATGTAAAATAAAACAAAATAATAAAAATCTAAAAATAATACTAATACTAAAAACAAAAATTGATCTAAAAATCTAACCTAAAAACAAATCCGCGTCGGTGTCGCCAAAAACTTGATCGTTTTAGAAATAGTGGTAAAAGATTCGATACTCAGACTTGTGAAGATTTGATTTTCAAACCTAATTCTTAATACTAAAAATAAAGAAGATTAAATTAAAATTGATTTAATATTATGGAAAGAACTGAGACTAAGGATTCCACCATTAGCCAAGTTTTCAAGTGATTTAGTATTAATAATTATCTTGCAACTTATACATTCAATTGATTCTAAATATTGTCAAAGTTAGATTTTCAAAATAATAATTGTAAATCAAAAGTATGAGACATCAACAACCCTAAACTAAGCATGACCCATCAAAAGAAAGCACAACTAATTGATAAAATCATTATTTCAAATTTAATTCAAAGCAAATAATCATAAAAGAAATATAAAAAATAATTAGATAAAAATATACCACTTTATTATTGAAAAATAGCTTCCTCCGTCGCCTCAGCAATGGGGTCTAGCTCCTCATGTTGTAAACACTCTCAAAATGGATATTCATAGCTCAAAAATTGTTTACAAAGATGAAAAGAGTGAAAATTGTGTAAAACAGGGAGTCTACAACGGTGTAATGGTGTTGCAGACAACTGTCTTCACTGTTACATAAGAGAAAGTGTTTCCGTTGAATATAAACATTGCATATGCTAAGATATCCGTTGCAGATGGGTTGAAGAAACCGTTGCAACTGAAGATAAAGGTTGCAAAGCTCAAGATAAACGTTGTTGTTCATTTAAAGTAATCGTCGCCTATTCCATGTTCTTCACTACAGCAGCAGCAGCAGCACTTTTGTTTCTGTTTTTTTTTCTCGACTCCCCCTTTCTGATTTTTCTTCCTCCTCTTTGCTATTTATAGGTTTAGTAAACCCTAACAACTCCTCCTAACTCGATAAGAACCCAAAATATAATCCAAAACAAACTCAGATTCATGTAAATCCGAATAGGGAATGAAACTCTTTTCCGGCGTGAACTCGACTTTTCACCCATTTTTCTCGGCTTGGGACTCTTAATTTGACGTGTTAAACCCTTTAAGTCGTAATAGGTTAGTGTAATCCAAATCCAAGATAAAACCTGATTAAATCTCTTCCCAATCAAATCCAGAAATCACTTCACACGTAAGGGAATTTTTCCCGCCAAATCCGGATTTGAACTAAAAATGAAGGGTGCCTCTAATCTATTTGGTGGGTGCCTTTATCAATTCTCATGGGTGCCTTTAGCACTTTTTCCAGGTGTCTATAACAACTTTTCGAGCCAATTTTTTCATGAATATTAATTTTCCGAAAATACCTATAAAGACATAAAAACCCATGATAAGTACAAAATTTAGCAACAAAAGGATTTTTTTTTAGTGAACGTGTCACAGCTAATTACTCCTATCTTTTTTTCTTTTGTAAAGACGAAGAATTGAGTACCTACAAAATATGAAATTGAGAAAATTTTAGACACAAAAAATGTGTCTATCACCTACCTCCAGGTTTCGCTAAAGGAATTCCCAATCAAGTATGTCATTTACGCAAATCTCTTTATGGGCTAAAGCAAGCCTCTAGACAGTGGTTTTCTAAATTTTCTACCACTTTGCGTCATGAAGGATTTCAACAATCCTATGTAGACTATTCTCTCTTTACATATCGTCAAAATTCCACAGTCATTTATATCTTTGTATATGTAGATGACATAATCATTACCGGGAATGATGATCAAACAATCGCCAAATTAAAATTAATGTTAGCTAGTCATTTTTTTATAAAAGCTCTTGGACAATTGCAATATTTTCTCGGTATTAAAGTGTCTCTCCAGGTGGGCTATTCCTTTTCAACGTAAATTTATCTTGGATATTCTCGACGATTCTGGCTTACTTAGGGGGAAGTATGCGATTTTCCTATGGAACAAAATCTAAAATTAGGTCCAACTGATGGTACCCCTATCATGGATTGATTCGTTTATCAACGTTTAATTGGGCGTTTATTATATTTACAAGTTACTCATCCAGACATAACATACTCTGTGAATTATTTAAGCCAATTCATATAAAATCCACACTCTTCCCGTATGGATGCTGCAATACGTGTTTTCCGCTATTTGAAGGGTACCGTAGGTCATGGTATCCTTCTATCATCCTCTAGATCTCTTCATGTTAGTGGGTTTACCGATTCCGATTAGGCTGGTTGCGCTACAATACGTCGTTCAACTACTAGTTATTTTACAATGCTTGGATCAAGTCCACTTTCATAGAAAAGTAAGAAACAACTAATTGGTTCTAAGTCTTCCGTTGAGGCAGAATATCAGGCACTTACTTCCCTTTCTTCCGAGTTACAATGGTTGAAGTTTCTTCTTGGTGACCTTGGAATACCTCATTCTCAACCTATAAAGGTTTATTGTGATAATCAAGCCGCTCTACATATCGCAAATAATCTCGTTTGTCACTTTGTTCGTGAAAAAATCATGTCTGGATTATTCACTCCTTCTTTCGTACCTTCTGAACAGCAACTTGCTGATATATTTACTAAACCTCTAGGAGTTGATGCTTATCGTAGAATGGTTAGTAAGTTGCGCGTTATCTTTATAAATTTACCCGCTCCAACTTGAGGGGGCATTGAAAATTACCCAATACGTAACTTTCATTATACAGGTTGTAAAATTGTCATAGCAAATCTTTCCTAAATATTATGAAAAGACCAAATATATTCAAGATATATTCAAAGAAGAAATGAAGATATTCGGGAATGGAGAGAAGATTTTGTATCAAGCTCATTTGTTGTCTATATTCATATTTATATAGATTAGGAGTTATACATACTTATTGTGTTTTTATCTTATTTCTTTCTTTGTAAATCTTTCTAAATCTTATTATACTACAACAATATAAATAAGAAAATTATTTAGCCTCTTCCACGTCACGGAAGAAATAGAAATCCTTGTGTAACATTCATCTATCAATTGTAAATTTCAATATAAATGGAAACCCCAAAATATTTGGGATTAAAATCTGTCAATCTTGTCGGCCTTGACTTTAGGATTCAATTTTGTAAGTAATTCTCTTCCGACGCCCTTGTAATTGAATTCACATGAACGTTCCTCCGGGTAGCGGTGGGTCGAGCAGAAGACTGATCCATCGCTGTCAATCCCACTTTCTTGTTACAACTAAAACATCTATTCTTTGCTACTGTACCACTTTCTCCATTACTAGTGATGTAGCTGAATCCGATAATGTCGTAGTCTTGTTTGCAACCCTAGGATCACTTGAGCCGGCTGATTCTACTTGAGTAGTGTTAGAAAATAAAAGTTAAGATAACACATGTCAAACGATTAGGCAAAGAAGCGGAGATTTATAGAAGAGCGAGAAACACACAATCAAAACCTTATAAAAGTTCGAGTGAATGACATATGTAAAAGACTGAAAATATCATTGCATGATCGACATGTAAGATAGGGAAAGTGTTAGTACTCTGATCGAAACAGAAAGAATTAAATGCAAATGGAACGGGAAAAACAGGAGGAATAAATGCGCATAGAGTGGAAAAGTGAAAGCATTAATTGCTTAAGTTACTTTAACTGCATAAATGACACTGAGGATCGGAAAAAAGATGACTCATAAAGTACAAGGAACACGTGTCAATAGTACAAGTTAACGGGATAAAAAAGGCGAAAGCATGACAATGCATAAGAAAGAAGCTGCATGTCAACCGCATGATCATCCTGATCCGAAGATAATCATAAAATAAAGATAACACAGGGAAGTAACGGGACAAGAGGTATCGGACCAAAAGAATACAGTGGAACGATAATCAATAAATTGACAGCCAAGATCGGGAAAACATGACTCACCAAACATAAAGATAGACAGAAAGGAAAAAAATAGGGACCCATTGAATAACCTATAAATAGAGAAGTTCATTCAACAGAGAAGGGGTCAGAAAAATTGAAAGGGAAAAAGACTAAGGAAAAATACTGGAATCAAAGGAAAGCTATTAGGTATGTATTTACAGAGTGATGTAGTGTGAAATTATGGATGTACGAATACACTTTTTTCCATACTTGTAAAGATCTTGAACTTGATAGATATAATTCTAATAGAATGTCCAATTTGGTGAATAGTTGTTCTTTAATTTTCTTCATGATTGATGTGTTTATATGTATCGATTTGAATAATAAGGTGATATAGTGTAACAAAATGTATGGTAAGGATTTTAGTCTAGATCTTTTGACAAATCATTGGTTTTTTTTGCTGATGAGAATTTTGGCATAAACAATTTGGCGTTAGAAACAGGGATTGTGTCAAAGGATTTATCCTACATGTTGTAGAAAAATGGTTTTTTCTGTTATTTTCGTATTTAAAAGTAGAGAAATTTAGTACTAGGAGTTTAGTAATCATATGGAAGATTTTCATTAAAGTGAAATGTCGAAATTTTTGGCTTGAATGAATTTTTAATAATAAAATAGTTTCATTGCAAGAAATTCCTTGTATGATTTTTAAAATTAAAGTTGAATTTCGATGAAACTTGGGAATCTTTAGTCTGAATGAATTTGTCCTAATAACTGATTTCTTTTATTTTGCGTGTAAATTTTAAGATTGGAGAAGTGTTATGATAGACGTTGTTTTTCTCTCCACCAAAAATATAGTTAGATTTCAAAAGAATTAGAAGATCCATAAATCTGTTTTTATTTGTTTCTTTGATCAATTAGCTTGTTGAAATTATATGACTAACTTTTTAAAGCTATTAGCTCAAGGAAATTTTTCAGAAAGAATCTAAGAAAGAAAAGAAACAACCAAGGGAAAACAAGCCAGAAGAAGATATGTCACAAGAAGCAAATTCTAGAGATCAAGAAAGTAACACAAGTGGAAATTATCACCAAAGGGAAGAAGAGAGTGAGACAGAGGTTCAACAGAGTGATTCAGGAAACCATACACCTTTTCAAGAATATACACCAAATACTATAGCCCAAAATCATTCTCCACCTCAAGAGGATGCTCAAAAAAATATAAATTACTTACAAAATTTGATGGAGGAAATGAATGGGATGCGAAGGGAACAAAGAGCTTGTACTGATCGAATTGCATCTCTGACCAGGGAAAATCAAGCATTAAAAGATACAATTCAGCGTGGGGTGAGACCAGCTGCAACAAGACCACGAGACCAAGAAGTAACTTCTGGTAGACAAACACCCAAAAGTGTAAGGGACAATCGTGATCAAAGAATGGTATTAGCGGGATCATCATCTCGAGCAAGGATGCAACGGGAAGGCTAGGAAATACAACATATACAATGGCAAAGGTGTTTTGAAGCAATGGAACAACTGAAGGATGAAATAAAAAATTTGAAGAATAAAGAAGGAGGGAGAATAGAAGAAGTGTTGAAGGAAGCCAAGCGAACACCGTGGCTCCACATTTAGCATGTGCACAATTGCCTCGAGAATACAGTATTCCGACGTTTGAATGTTACGGTAGGACAAGGGACCCGACTTCGCATTTGAAGTATCACAATCGGGTGATGTCACGTTGGGACCGAAATGATGCTATAATGTGCCGGTGTTTCCCCTCAAGTTTGAAAGATTCGGAATTAGCATGGTATGACAAATTGCAAGAAAATTTCATTCAATCGTATGCGCAATTAGTTCGGAAATTCCTCGAGGCGTACATGTATAACAAACCCGTCGATTCGGGGATAGATAGGTTATACTCACTTGCTTCATGGCCAGAAGAATCAATTCAAGATTATACAACCCGATGGCATGAAATTTTCCAGGCGATTGGAAATGTTGAGTCAAATGCTGCGGTTAACCATTACAAGTGGGGAATAGCAGACCGAAGATGCCAGCTTTTTGTTAACATTCATCACAATAACCCGAAAACTGAGGGGCAACTCAGAGAAATAATAAAAACATGTGCAAGGATGCAAGACGTTCAAGAACAATATCCAAGGATAACCTCACGACATCAAGGTAGTACAAAAAGAACAAATTCAATTGAAACATCACCAGAGCCAAAGAAAATTTTTTCTAATAAAGCTGAAGCTAGCGAATCAAAACGCCCATGAATAGGGGATAACAAAAAGTTCATTCAGCAATTTCAAGAAAGAATGTTTACAAAAATTAACATTTCATATTCTGAACTTTTCAAAATCATAAAAAATAAACCAGACTTTCCGTGGACGCTTTCAAAAGGGCGACAACCGGAGTTTACGCAGAAATCAAAAGACTACTGTGAGTATCATTGCTATAAAGGGCATACAATAGATCGATGTATAAACTTCATTATTCTGGTACAAAGGATAATTGATGCTGGAGAGTTGAAAGAATTTATTCAAACACCCGAACCAACAACAAGACCTGACAAAGGGAAGGCAGTTCATATCCCATACAACAAAAAAACTATCAATATGATTTCCTTTTCTGAAAAAATCGATACAAATGTGAATGCTGCGATCGAAAAAAATTTGTGCAAGAGGGTCCGAGACCATGAAATTTTTAAGGTAACGGGAAGGATAACAGAATCTTGGGAAGACTGGATGGCATCCCCCCTGACTTTCTCAGCGGGAGAAGTGGATCAAGAAATTGAAATGCATAATGACCCTCTTGTCCTCACTTTACCGAGTCCGGATGGAATGTCAAAAAAATTCTTCTGGATGGGGGCAGTTCTTTGAATGTCATGTTTTATGATACATTTCGCAAAATGGGACTCAGTGAAGATCAATTAATTCCATCTCATTATGTAATCTACGGAACGGAATAGCTTCAAGACCAAAGGGAGAAATTGATTTGGAAGTCTCTGATGGACCGATAAACATTTTGACAAGGTTCGGTGTTGTGGATGCTTCATCCCCATACAATGCAATTATCGGAAGACGATGGGTACACCAGTTGAAAGGTGTCATCTCAACCTATCACCAATACTTGTGATTCCCAACACCACAAGGGGAAATGGAGATAAGAGGAGATCAGGACGATGCTAAATTGTGTATTTTGGCGGAAGTACGGATGAATGAGGAATGGGAACAACAACAGCGGGATAAAAAAAAGACCGCAAGGCAAAAGCAAAAGAAGAGGAAATAGACCGATACTTAAAACAGAGTATCGGACCAAAAATTACAAATGAAATAGGGGAGAGCATCAAAAATCAAGGAAATTCATCAAACCAACAATCTGAAGGACTATCATCATAGCAATTAAAAGGAACTCCAACATCTATCGGAGTTCCCAAACCTGTTTTCACTTCTATAGAAGAAACCAAAATTGTAAATATTGGCACTACAGAATTTCCCAAGCAGGTGCGAATTGGAACGCTGATGAAGGCCGATACTGAGCAAAATTTGATCAAGCTTCTTCATGATTTTGTGGACGTATTCGCATGGAAAATGGAGGACATGCCGGGGATAGACCCAAGTATTGTACAACATGAATTACGAATACGACCCGATGCAACATCATTTCGGAAGCGGATACGCAAGGTCGCTCCAGAATATCACGATCCTGCGGAAAAAGAATTAACAAAGCTCTTAAATGAAGGATTCATTCGTGAGGTACGATACCCAACATGGATTTCCAACATGGTGATCGTTCCAAAGAAGAACGGTGGAGTAAGAATTTGTATAGACTTCACCAATTTAAACAAGGTATGCCCAAAGGATAGTTATCCACTTCCCAATATCGATCAGCTAGTAGATGTCGTGCAAGGCCATGAGGCATTGTCCTGTATGGACGGCCAATCGGGATACAACTAGATTGCACTTGCTGAGATGGATCAAGAACATACTACATTCTTCACCCCACGAGGGTTGTATTGTTATACCAGGATGCCATTTGGATTACGAAATGCAGGAACAACATATCAACGCTTGGTTGACGCTATATTTAAACCTTGGATTGGGCGAATTTTAGAAGTCTATTTTTGCGACATGCTGGTAAAAAGTAAATTATCTGCGGATCATCTACAAGATCTCACTGAAATATTGGTGCATTGTGGAAATTTAAAATGAAAGTCAATCCAGAAAAATTCATTTTTGGTGTGACATTGGGACGTTTCTTGGGATATTTCGTTACAAAGAATGGAATTAATGTTGATCCCGTAAAAATTCAAGCAATAACGAACATGCCATCCCCAAAGAGCATTAAAACTGTACATAAATTGAATGGATGTTTGGCTTCTCTCAGTAGGTTCATTGCCAGATCTTCAGAAAGATGCAAACCATTTTTTGATATACTCAAAATGAAAAATAAATTTGACTGGAATAAAAAATATGATCAAGCTTTCCAAAACATAAAGATGCATCTTGCCACATTGCCAGCGTTGCAGAAGCCAGAACCTGAAGAAATCTTGACTTTGTACATTGCGGCAACGGAGGATGCAATAAGTGCAGTGTTCGAGCGTACGAATGAAAAAATGGAGAAACCTGTATATTACATTAGCAAGATCATGAATTCAGCAGAAAGAAATTACACCAAAATTGAGCAACTCATTTTTCTATTGGTTTTTCTACCCAAAAATTACGTACCTACTTTCTCACACATTACGTGCGTGTCCCGAACAAAGCACCATTAGAATCAGTATTGAAGAACACCGGGAAAGTTGGAAGGCTCACAAAATGGAATGCACAAATAGAGCAATTCAACATCATTTTTTAGTTGCAAACTGCACAAAAATACCAACTTTTAGCTGATTTCCTTGCGGACTTCCCGATTGAGGAAGATTATGAAATCCAAGGTCCTATAGACGAAAAAAATAAATAATTAATTCAATCACAGTTTTTACCATTAAAATTTTCATCACTTTAATTATTCACTTTTTGTTGTACATTTGTATTAAAGGATTGTCAGGATGTGAGGAAGAGGATCCACATGATATTTTGAGCTCTGCAAATTCACAAAGATGGGAAGTCTTTGTTGATGGGTCCCGAAATAAGGAAGGTGTTGGAATTGGCATTGTAATTACTGCACCCATGGGTGAACGGATGATACATTCATTTCGACTTGAGTTTGATGAGCATACAAATAATATAGTAGAATATGAAGTTGCGGTTCATGCTCTCAAGCTCATCATTGAGTTAGGAATCAGCAATGTCCGGATCACAAGCGATTTACAGTTGATAATTCGACAGGTCGAATTAAGATACCAAACACTCGACGAAGATTTAACAGAGTACAAAAATCTTGTGCAAACTCTAGCAAATCATATTCCAAGTATAGTTTTTCGGCATTTGTCCCGAGACAAGAATCGACATGCCGACGCACTAGCATTCATTTCATCAATGATAAGAGATCCCAATGTTACAGCCATAAAAGTCGGACGAATATATGAACCATCCATAAAGTTAACGACAACTGATAACATAGAAGAAGGTGTAACATAAGACATTGATGATCCAGCAATACAAAACACCGCACATGTGCCTCAACAAGCAGATGATGAGTTAAATGAACAAGATTGGAGGATCCCAATTCATCAATAGTTTTACAAGATAGAATATTACCCACCAATTCTAAAGAAGCAAGGAAAATTCAACTGAAATCTGACAATTACCAGTTACGGGATGGAATCTTATACCGCAAGTCCTTTTTAGGACCATTATTTCGATACCTGTCACATAAGGAAGGATTACACATACTCAAAGAAATACATTATGGGAGATGCAGGAAATCACAGTGGAAGACGCTCACTCGCATTGAAAGCCAAAATGCAATGTTATTATTGGATATCCATGCTCAAGGATTCGGAAAACATAGTACGAAGGTGCGAAGACTGCCAACGTTTCGCAAAAAGAACCAAAGCACCTGCTACAGAACTTAATCCTGTACTCATTCCATGGCCGTTTGCGAAGTGGGGGGTGGATATTGTAGGTCCGTTAGTTGAGGGAACCAAGAAGAGGAAATACTTAATTGTGGCCACTGATTATTTTACTAAGTGGGTAGAAGCCAAAGCATTAGCTCGAATCAGGGATTCGGATATGTTCACATTTTTATTTGAAAATATCATTTGTAGATTTGGGATTCCGGCAGCCATAGTTTCTGATAACGGAGAACAATTTCAAGGAAAAATTATTGATATGTTGTTTGAAGCTTTCAACATTCAGAAACATAAATCCACACCATTTTATCCCCAGAGTAACGGACAGGCCGAAGCCACAAATAAAACTATTGCAACAAATTTAAAGAAAACGTTAGATGGGCACTACAATCAATGGTTTGAACAACTTCATAACACATTATGGGCATACCGCACCATAAAAAAAGAATCCACTGGAGAATCACCGTTCCTACTCACTTATGGAACGGAAGCAGTTATACCAACAGAAGTCATTTTTCCTACAACTAGAACAGAAGCATGGGAAAAAAATCTAAATTCATATTTAATGTTACAAAAATTAGATGACTTGGAAGAAAAAAGAGGTGGCACTCCAGAAGATGGAAAATTACCAAAGAAAGTTGGCAAGGGACTACCATAAGAAAGTCAAGTTCCGAAACTTTGTTCAAGGACAATATGTCTTACGTCAAATTTCGGAGTACCATCGGGATAAAAATGCAGGCAAGTTCGCACTAACTTGGGATGGTCCGTACACAATACAAGCACCAGCAGGACAAAGATCTTATTATCTGTGAAACATGCATGGTGAAGTTTTGCAACACTCATGGAACGCACAATATTTAAAGCTATATTATCCTTGATCAATAATGCAATTACAAAAGTACATTGCATTCATGTTAGGTAAAGCATAAATAATGCACCTTCTCTTGAAAATCCTTGATTAATAATACACTTGACAATGGGATTTCCTAATAAAGAGATGCCTGACATGAAAGTATTAATTACTCCAGGAACATCTTATTCTGGAGAACGCTTGCGATTAGCGAAACAATCGTAACTCAAGCAGATAAAATTTAGGTACATATAAGCCCTTAAAGAATTTCCATAAGTGCGAGATTCTTATAAAGAAGGGATACCTAATGATATAATCAATGGTTATCGTTTTCAGGGTACGTTTGGGACTAACCTTGTAGCTTACTCCTGGCCCGGGTATGACTCGTATGTGTTGGGTTCCCGAATTACATGTTTTGAGGTATAAATACTTCGATGCAATGTACTCATGAAACAATTTGATTAACCGAATGATATCATACAAATATGTTATTTTTTATGCAGGAATAACATTGTTCAAAAGGCTATAAAAGGTAGATTCCAACTCAAAGTTATCAGTTAAAGTACCAAATTACAAGTTACAAGATACTAATCAATCTAGCGGAATACAAGTTACACAGAAAAAGAAAATC
Organism: Papaver californicum; assembly: GCA_023531435.1. Taxonomy (NCBI): domain Eukaryota; kingdom Viridiplantae; phylum Streptophyta; class Magnoliopsida; order Ranunculales; family Papaveraceae; genus Papaver; species Papaver californicum. Next base: position 2,091,730 of record JAJJMC010031210.1, on the reverse strand, counting down.
AGATATCATCAAGCATCGGGAATGTTGCCTCTGGATGGCTGCGGAGGAACCTTCGGAACAGGAGCCCGACTATTGAGTATAGTGATGTCAGCTTGTGCACGATCCAAGGCAGTGTTGAATGACATTGCAATTTTTGCTTTTACATCTTGTCTCACCCACGTTGTATAAGCACATCCATATTCAATATGTAATTGAAGTTCTTGAATTTTTCGCTGACAATCTTTTACTTGCTCATCCAAGCGGGATCTCTGATCTTTTTCAGCAATCAATTCTCTTGATAGATTGTCATTTTTTGCTTTCTCATCCACAAGCATGTTTTCGCATGTTGTAACTTTTCTGGCCAATACACTAATTCGGGATTGAGCATCTCTAGCTCTAGTTGCGTAAAGAGTTATTTCACCTTGCAATGGTTGCACTTTAGAAGAATGTTCTTCTGTTTGCTTATTTAGATTTTCAATTCTCCCATTTGTAATAGCAAGATCTCTTTCCGTCTTCACAGCCCGAGCAGTTGCTTCATTAAGTTTCTTTTCAAGGCCTAACGAACAAAGCCAGTGTTAAATACTATAAGAAATTTTATATACAAAAACATATAACCCAAGAATATACCTCCAGCGAGGAATTTAAACTCTGCCTCCTTAAGTACCAAAGTTTCCAGAGCTTGCTGATATTTTGATTCAGCTCTAGTGTGTCTCCAGGTGGCCAGGTCAAGACTATCGGACAATCTTTTTAACTCTGATCTAAAAACCCCCATTTCCATATTAATCTCTCTCGCATGATCATTCAACTGAGTCATCCTACGCTCCATCCTAAATACAAGTTCGGTATCCCCCGCTGGTCCCAAAGCATGTGTGTAAAAAAAAATATACCTATATAAAAAAGTGAGAAAATATACCTTGATTCAGAAGATTTTGATTCTTTAGTTGTTGTTGGATATCATCATTTTGTTGTTGGAGCTTTTCATTTTGTTGCTGAAGATTGGCATTTTCCCGTTGTACTTTCTCAGCTTCATTCTTATATACGGAATCCATCATAATAGCCCGAGCTTTGTAGAACTTGAATGCAGCAAATAAGCAATCGGAACTATGCTTAAGCTGTGAAATTAAAGTCATGAGTATGGGAAGAAAAGATGAAACGAATCAAAAGTTCTAATGAACAGCAATACCTGAGCTAGAGCTTGCTGTGGATATGAATACAGCGGACCCTCTGCAAAAGCTAGAGCTTGATCCAAAGAAGGAGGAAGGTTCAGCGGGAATGTTTTTTCAGCGAACTCACTATCATACCAAGCTTCCCTTGTATCCTCCAGAGGGATAGTTCCCAGTGAAATCTGTAGCCTAGACATGGAACCACTATCGGATTTCCATATCTCTGGACAAACTGCAGTAGTCAGTAGCCCCTTTGCTAACAACCACTTGTAGGCTTCATTTTCATCGCCTAAGAGATTTAATCCTTCTATCACCCTCTTGCCTTTATCAATCTGTGAGATGAGTCCTTGCAAGTCTCAAGGCTCTGCATTGGGCACATCAGCATCGGGGCGAGGAAGAACCGTTGATAATATCCCGGAAGGTGCACTTGCTTCGCAGATGGTTGCGGGAATATCCTCTTAGGGATGAGAGGTTGGGATTTCTGTGGCTGAAGTGCTAGGAGCGACATTCTCAATATTTTCATCATAAGCATCTCCTCCTTCAACATCTCCTTCCACAGTTGGTTGACTATCAGTTGTTCATGATACCCTCTTCGGGAGAGACCACTTCAACCTCAAAGTTGAAGGGAAGTAGAGACAGGGACAGATAAAAATTTATCGGTCTAGCCTTAATGGGAGCAGCTTCGGAGCCAGCAACGGGTTTCGCCAAAATGATTTGACTTGTAGTAGCAGCGGGATGGCCCGTAATAGTATCGGACACTCCCGATGCAACTTGACCAGAAGCTTCAGCGGACCGTCCCGTAACAACATCGGGCTGTCCCGATATAGCCTAGTCCGCTCCCGATGCAACTTGACCAGAAGCTTCAACGGACCGTCCCGCGATAATATTGGGCTGTCCTGATATAGCCTGGTTCGCTCCCGATGCAACTGGATCAGAAGCTTCAACGGACCATTCCGCAACAGCATCGGGCTGTCCCGATATAGACTGGTCCGCACCCTCAGCATAAGATCTTGAAACTGAAGTTCCCTCACCCCCAATGTTGCTGCTCGGATGAGAGAATCTCTAATCTCACCTTCTTCTCTATCAGAGGGAGTGAAAGAAGCATTTATTGACCTTTTCGATTTTTTCTTCTTCTCTAAGGAAGCTACCATCTTATGCTTCCCTTTACCCTCAACTATTTCCACTTTATCAGTTCTTTTCCTGCCCTCATTAATCTGTACGCCGGGCATTGGGCGTGCTGGTGGCGCTTCAATCTGGGGCTCTGTAGATGGATCAACCTGTAGCACAAAGTTCAAACTCAGTGACGGAAACATCCAAGTACTAAAAAAAAAAGGAGTCGTGCGAACCTCATAATTAAATTTATAATCACTGAAATTTAATTTCCAGGGACAGTAATTGGGGAAACGCCCACGAATATCTTGAACTTCATCCTTGGAAATATGACCGAATACCCAAGGACCTTCGATCACTAGTGGAGTCCGGTACCACTTGTAGTCATGATCCAATCGGATTCTTTCTTCTTGTTCCAATCAGACTCTTTCTCCACTTCCCGGAACATAATTGAGCTTCGGATCGTCAATTTCGCGCAACAAGGGGAATCCCGAACTGCACTTGCGAAGAGGACTAACACTCCACTTCACAAAATTCCTTACGGAAAAACTATCCGCATAAGTAGTGTGAAAATTCTCAACTGTATAATGTTGTTGCTCTGTGATGTCTGGAGTATAACAGGTAAGGTTAGTTTGTCCTTCACTCCGGAGGTTGCATTCATCAAGTATCCGCCACCAATTTCCGTTATACTGGATAACGGACCGAGCTAAACCGTGAGGAGCATTGCAGCGGGGTGCAAGAAATTCGAATTGATAGGGATGATCCCGCTGATATAGGGGAAGACGAAGCCCAGCTTCCAATGCACCGTCAGAAATCAGTAATCTACTGGTTGAATACTTAAAGCTTTCGGTTGCTCCCAGAGTCATTACATCTTTATCTCCACCATAAAGAGAAAATCTGAATCCCTCGAGATGATTTTTTTGCTTTGAACTCTTTAATATTCATTGATTTATAGCTACAACTGGCATGCTCACGCTTACTCTTGGGGGAAACATTAGCGGTCGCAGAAGGGTCAGATGCAGCATCACGAGTATGCCGAGTTGCGGCATATCTAGTTGCATTACTCCGAGAGGATCTCCTTACTTCTGGATGATCATCCTGTTGAGAATCAATCTCAGGAGCAATATTTTGAGTTCTTGAAGACATAGTGAAAAGGTATTTTTTATCTGTGAAAAAGACAGGGAAGAATCAGTGCATGAAGGAATCAAAAATTCAAGTTCATAAAAAGAAGCAATTAGAGAAGAAATTCATAAACAATCACCATTTCAATCATCTCTGTTTTCATAGAGTCAATATTCATCATGGTTAAACACCAAAACAAAATAGATACAGAAGGATCAGAAAGTCACTCACATGTAAAAAGAGGAGAAACAGTTTCTTGATCGAAAGTATAGCAAATATAATTGATGCAAAAAGTTCCTGAATCGTTGGAGAATGAGAGAATAACAGAGAGATAATGAGAATATTTGAAAAGCTTAAGGAAGAGAAAGAGCTGCAACTTTAAGAGGAAAAAAAAGTAGAAAAGACTGAATCCTATTTAAGAGGGAGGGATAAACGAACCGTCAAAAATTGGAAAGGTGTTAATCGAGGCAAAGATTTGATTTTCTCGAAAAATGTTAACTGACACAAACGTGATAATAGAAGTTACTGCTAGCAGAAAACCCGGGATAACGTGCGAAAAGAAGTTATGACAGATATAGAAAAGATGGAGAGTAATTATTGTTCTTCTACTTTTTTTCAAAACTTTGGATCAACCGTTAAAATTTTTTAAAAAAGAAGAAGAATAGGGCAAGTTGTTAGGAAATAAAAGTTAAGATAACACATGTCAAACGATTAGGCAAAGAAGAAGAGATTTATAGAAGAGCGAGAAACACACAATCAAAACCTTATAAAAGTTCGAGTGGATGACAGATGTAAAAGACTGAAAATATCATTGCATGATCGACATGTAAGATCGGGAAAGTGTTAGTACTTTGATCGAAACATAAAGCATTAAATGCAAATGGAACGGGAAAAACAGGAGCAATAAATGCGCATAGAGCGGAAAAGTGAAAGCATTAATTGCTTAAGTTACTTTAACTGCATAACTGACACTGAGGATCGGAAAAAAGATGACTCATAAAGTACGAGGAGCACGTGTCAATAGTACAAGGTAACGGGCCAAAAAGGCGAAAGCATGACAATGCATAAGAAAGAAGTTGTCTGTCAACCATATGATCATCCTGATCCGAAGATAATCATAAAATAAAGAAAACACAAGGAAGTAACAGGACAAGAGGTATCGGACCAAAAGAATACAGTGGAACGATAATCAATAAATTGACAGACAAGATCGGGAAAACATGACTCACCAAACATAAAGGATAGACAGAAAGGAAAAAGAGAGGGACCCATTGAACAACCTATAAATAGAGAAGTTCATTCAACAGAGAAGGGGTCAGGAAAATTGAAAGGAAAAAAGACTAAGGAAAAATACTGGAATCAAAGGAAAGCTATTAGGTATGTATTTATAGAGTGATGTAGTGTGAAATTATGGATGTGAATACACTTTTTTCCATACTTGTAAAGATCTTGAACTTGATAGATATAATTCTAATAGAATGTCCAATTTGGTGAATTGTTGTTCTTTAATTTTCTTCATGATTGATGTGCTTATATGTGTCGATTTGAATATTAAGGTGATATATTGTAACAAAATGTATGGTAAGGATTTTAGTCTAGATCTTTTGACAAATCATTGGTTGTTTTTGCTAATGAGAATTTTGGCATAAACAAGTAGCAAGAACTTTATTAGATTTGCAGATTTCTCGAAAGCATCTTTGGCATGAATAAATTGTTCAACTTTCTTGAGAGTGTCCCTGTAAACACTTGCTACATAAGTTCAAATTTGCCGTTGTTCCGAAAAATCCACATCCGTTCGCAGATTCACATCCATTAAAACTATCTTGTGATGCCATCCTTGATTTAAGTCTGATAGTAAAGGAATCTCTTTTAAGAGTTGTATATTTATAATAGCCATTGTATTTATAGTTGTACAATAACTGCTGCTTCCGTGTTAGATTAGGAATTAGGATTTCCTATTTTAAAAAACTTATATTTAGAATTAAGCTAGCGTGTATTTCTAAACTATTGTTTCATTTTTAAGATTGAAACCTTTCAGGAATGATCTCAAATTTTCAAAAGAATTCGGAAAGTGGCTAGTTTTACAAATTGCACCTCGTCTTTTATTACTGAGATAGGTACAACAGATGGAGAGAATGAAATGATGAATGATGTTTCAGTATGAGCTCCAATTTCAACCATGTCTTGTAGAGGTCAAGTACTTGTTCGCGACCACCAATGGGCAACTACTTCATTTGAGTTATGGTTTGAGCAAGTGCCTTAAAGTTATCAATTTGATGGTGCATACTGTATACAAGCATGGATGAATATTTTTTTTGGGTTTCGGTATAATGTGGATATGTATTATGATTAACGGGTACATAATTTTAAGGAAGCAATATAATGCAATCAGGGTCCTTCTTGAACAGAAGAGTTTTCGCCTGGATGATACAGGTCAAATGGTGACAGCCGATGACCAAACCTGTCCTCGATTATATCGAGGTACACTGGCACAGTTTGTAACTTTTGTTAGGTGAAGATACACCCTGATGCAATTAACAGTATATTGATGTGGATACACGGGTTCGATACTATGAAGACTTGTGTGGTTGTCAAGGATATAACTGCTGATGAAAAAAATAGCATCATATCCCACATTGTAAACAAAACTGACTAAAACTTTGGGTAACATCTGTCGTGCATAATGGACCCTAGCAACGACTACCCATGCCAACTTTATCAGATTCTTTGGCTTGATCGTTCTGGTTCATTCATAACTCTCACTCCTTTGTACTGATCATTCTCTATAAGTTAGAATAGATATTTTACAAAATTGGTTACAACATAAATAACATAAATAACAGTGAGGTGTTTGTAAACGCAACATCCAACGCCACAAATATTATGCCTTTAACTTACAGAAGGATTTTAAAGGTAACATTCAATGCCACAAAAACATTCCGTGCCTATTGTACAAAATTAAGCATGTCTCCCATTCTAGTGACTTGAATTGGTAGATAATTGATTTTGAGTCGCCGTAACTATTCAAGATTGTGAATTCGCCCCTGTATAGGAATAAAAAGAGGAGGAGGAAACAATCCCGGATCTTGAAGTGGGCTATTATATATACAGATAGAGTCTCTCCCTAATGTATTATCTTAATTATGGATAACTTTGTTTAATTAAACTTTCTTTTCTCTACGTAATTTCATTTGTGGTAACCATTTACTTTGACGACTGTTAAAGTACCTTAATTTGTCTATATAACAAATCAGTTTGTAGGTTTATAATATCACACCATAAACCATTAACTCAATTACACTTTCTTTTCTCTACGTAATTTCATTTTATGTAAGTGGTAACCATTTACTTTAACGACTATTAAAGTACCTTAATTTGTCTATATAACAAATTAGTTTGTAGGTTTATAATATCACACCATAAACCATTACTAACTCAATTACCAAAGGATGGATGTACCATCTCTTCTTGTATCAGTCTCATTTCTCTTCCTTGCCTCATCTCTTTTACTTCATAGAGTTTGTAAAAGATCCAATACTTGTAAACTACCACCTTCTCCACCGAGGATTCCGATAATCGGTAACCTTCATCAAATAGGATCATTAGCTCATCGATCCTTCTGGGATCTTTCTCAAAAGTATGGCCCGTTAGTGTTGTTACACTTGGGTCAATCGCCAACTCTCGTGGTTTCATCTGCAGAAATGGCAATGGAAATAATGAAAAACCAAGATCTTGTCTTTGCAAGTAGGCCTTATACTACCGCTGCAAACACGTTACTTTATGGATGTACTGACATTAGTTTTGCACCTTACGGTGAATATTGGAGGCAAGCGAGGAAGATTTGCATTCTAGAGCTATTGAGTGTAAAGAGGGTTCATTCATTCAAGAATTTACGAATAGAAGAAGTCGATGCTGTAATCCAGAAAATATCGAGTTTATGTTCATCAATGGAAGTGGGAGACGTAGTAATTAATCTCAGTAAATTATTGCCAACTCTAACAAACAACATAATTTCTAGGTGTGCTTTTGGTGCTAAGTATGAAACTGTTCATGAAAACAAATTTGGTCAACTGTCAAGAGAGGCTACTAGGTTGCTCGGGGCTTTTAGCTTTGGTGATTACTTTCCATCTGTTGGATGGATGGATGTTATTATTGGATTATCTAGTAAGCTTAAGAAGGTGTCACAAGAACTCGATGCTTTCTTTGAACAAGTCATCGACGAGCATCTCCTTCACCTTGCCAAATCACAAGCTGGTCATGGCCAAGTTGAAGATATTAACAAACTAGACTTGACGGATATTCTAATCCTTTCTCAGAAGGACAACCCAAGTTTCTCTCGCAATAATATCAAAGCAATAATCCTGGTTAGACCTCTCACTCTCCTTTGATCTTTTCCTTGGATATATTCATTAGCTAATTAACTCATTCTATTTTCTCTATCACTACTAACAGGATATGTTTCTGGGTGGAACTGATACAACTGCGACAACCATGGAATGGGCAATGGCAGAGCTCATAAAGAATCCGAAAGTGATGAAAATAGCTCAAGAGGAGGTGAGAAGAGTAGTGGGAAACAAATGTAAATTAGAAGAGGAGGACATTAATCAAATGGACTATCTGAAATGTATTGTTAAAGAGATTTTACGACTACATTCGCCTGTACCTACTTTAGTTCCAAGAGAATCATCTAAGAGTACCCAAATAGGAGGTTATGATATCCCTTTCCGCACAAAAGTTTACATCAACGCGTGGGCAATTCATAGAGATGCTAAACTTTGGGACGACCCAGAAGAGTTTCGTCCTGAGAGATTTATTAACAACCCGATCGACTTTAAGGGCCAAGAATTTGAATTCATTCCTTTTGGGTCAGGAAGAAGGGGGTGTCCAGGAATATCATTTGGCATCACAGTTATTGAATACATTCTTGCTAATCTCTTGTACTACTTCAATTGGGAACTTCCTGCGGGTGACAAAAGTGAGGACCTTGACATGACTGAAGCTTTTGGTCTTACAGTTAATAAGAAAATCCCTCTTAACATTGTTCCGAAAATTTACACATCACTTCAGCTTAACGATGGGGGAAATTAAAAGTCACGCATAAGATAGAACTGGCTCCCCTTAATAAGATAGAAATTAGTATATTATGGCATGAATACCTTTGTTTTTAATGTACAAGTATATGATATTACGAGTTGTTTGGAAAGAAAGTAGTGAAATATGTTCGTGTTTTGGGTGTTATTAACTGAACTATACCATGTTTCTGCACATTTGAGTTGCTGAAAGTGTCTTTGCTGGATTTTGCTACGAAAAACTCAGGGTTGCGACCAATTTATTAGGCAATAGGCTTGAATAATAATTCTTCATTGATTTTTGTTTCTAGATGGTAGATTGGCTAAAACACTAAAATTAACATAAAAATAAAAAAGTGAAAACTAACGCCAACCGTATATAATATGGGTTTTATGTAATAACACACCACAAAATGGTCGTAATCTAAACAAAATGTTACTCCTGAGCCCAACACTTTCACATTTAGGACTTCCTAAGGCCAAGTATGGTTGGGTATTTTTTTTTAGCTATAGCTTAAATATAGCTAAGCCAAGAACAATCAAAAAAACAGTAACTATAGGAGGGTTCTTGTTTTTAGCTTATAAACATGGAAATTGAGTCTTCGTCCAAACAGTGACATATAATTTACTTATTTTATTTAAAATATACTCCTTCCGTTTCAGGAAAAGAGTTAGTTTTCCTATTTGCACAATTGTTAAGACAAGATGAGAGAGAATAACTTTTATAATTTGTTTCCAGATTTATCCTAACAAAAAGTTTAATACTACATATATCTTTATAATGAGAACAATAACATTTCTTAAAATAATAAAGGTAGTTTTGAAAGTTTGTTATATTGAAAATGAAAATAACTCTTTTGTTGGAACAAAAATTTAAAGAGAAAGTAACTCTTTTCCTGAAACTGAGGGAGTATTTGATAAAATTTTATTAAATATTTGTTGTAGATTAAAGAATAATTAAGAGAAAAAAGTGGAGATATATAGGAAGAAAAAAGAATTAAAATAGATAAAATAGTTTAAAGAGAAATATTATGAGTAAATATAGGTAAAAACTGAACTTTGGTTTTAATTGAATATGGAAACTAACTATATGAAAACTTAGTATCTGTAAAGTAGATTTTTTTACAGAAAACGACTACCCATATTCAATTTTTTAGCTACAAGGTGGATCAGATGTGTGTGCTTGCTAGCTAAGCTAAAGTTTTGGGCCACATTATAGCTAAGAAATGATCCACAGTGCTTGGCCTTTGCTGTAATGTGGCTAAAGCTAAGCTAAAATACTCACCATAGTGCTTGGATGAATAAAACATTTTGATTTTATATTATTTTAATGGTTAAAATACCCTTTTATAATACATGTAATTTTCACTTTTTTTTCATTTTTCTTTATTTTTTTCTCTATTTTCTCCCCCTCCCCGACAAAAACCGAAAGATGAAATTTAGGGTTTTGTATTTACTTGATTAGTACAAAGCAATTTCGGATTAAATCTCAAGCTTTCTTCTCCAAACAAAGATGTGAAATCATCAATTTCAAAAAGTAGTGAATTTTCCTATGAAATTAGCGAGGAAACAATAACTAGTCTTGCTCCTGATTCTGAGAACACGACATCAAATATAGCAAGGTTAGAAGATACAATTGATCAGAGAAATTAAGATTCACGATTGAAAATAGATAACGTAAAATGACTTATTTTGAATCTATTGTGATTAATCTCGTGTAAGTTTTTCTATTGGTTTTCTTTATTATTCATTGATTTGGTGGGATTCAATATCGTCATTAGATTTAGAGATCTGATTACAAATGTTTATTGTATGTTATGATCTGAAGTTTCTGCATGAATCTGATTATCGGTGGTTGTAGACTTTAATCAATCGTGTATTTCTGTTTGTACCTTATAATTTGGTATATGGCCCAAGTGCCCTAGCCCAGTAATTCTACCTAGTATTGGGCCCTTGGGTTAAAAATATAGAAGGATGATTATAGCCCAGTGATGTGATTTTATATAGTGGTAAAAAGAGGTTCGATTCTCGAACTTGTG
>JAJJMC010031210.1:2051970-2080848 GCA_023531435.1 Papaver californicum | reverse complement strand
CATTCTATAGCAAGATTTTCGGTCATTACTAGCTTATGGAGAATCATTATCTCCATGAGATCGACTCATCTAGGCGCCCCTCATGTCAGTGGACAACCACACGAATAAGGTCGTTCCAGTCAAGTTCAAATTAAAGAAACCTAGCAAATCAAGACGTTTCCACACTGGGGACTGGACATGACCATGCAAGCCAACAATCATCTAATGACTAGCAGAGCTCAGCTGAAGCATTTTTTATAAATACGAGCTTCATTCAAGTCATGCTAACAGTTGGTAACGTCGAAAATATATGGTTCAGCAAAACCGTGATTTTGAATAAGCTTCTTCGGTAAGAAAAGATTAAGGATTTCGCATATAGACATGCACCATCTATATACTCAGCGCGCAATACTTACGTTTTATGTTGAGTAGGGAATTAGTATAGATGGTGATTTTTCATCCAAGGATGGTCATTTTACTAGTTATAGAAAAATGGTCAATTTATAACCATGAACAAAACGGTCATTTTGTAAACAACTAGTCTAGTCTAATTTCGATTACTTAGTCAAAATACACTTGAGCCTCACGAGCACGTTTCAACTTCCAAGTTATATGAAGCAACGTTTGAACCTAATCACAAGACAAAGTTTCAGTCAAGATGAAACTCGAGCTCCAGCCTAGGTCCAAGACGAAGCTCAACTTCCTAACTAGATAAATCTTAGTTTTCAACCAAGACGGAGATGAGGCCTCGACCAAGACAGAGGTGAAGCCTCGACCAAGAAGGAAGAAAAGCCTTAACCAAGACTACGACCACGACAAGGACAAGGCTCGAGCTTAGCATAAGCTAAGGCACGTCCCTAAGACGAATCTTAGACCTACATTTAGGGAAAAACTCAAGCTAGCTTACAGACACACCCTAGCTTCAGCCTCGATAAATGTGCGACCTGACCTCAGTCAAACAACCCCATTGTTCCCTCTTATGGAAGGTTCTACAGCTAGGTATCATAATCAAGGTCAAGACTTTATGTGCACATCTAAAGCCAAAATATTAAGTTCATGACATCTGTATTCATTCGAACTTTGCAAGTGTATTCTTGGCTACCTTACCCCCAAGGCTCACAAACTCATCTAGGGGGACCCTCACATAGATTTAGGGTTTTTTCTAGCTTCAAAGATATACACGATTTTGAATCGTCTTAATGGACAACCTCAGCTATGCTCTTTGCTTGACGGGCGTTTCTCCTTAATCCTACAGTTGGAAAAGAGATCACCTTTGTTCCTATGGTTGAATAATGACTCGTCTTGCTCATCTGGATAGACAAACGACATCAGGCCTCAGCCTCTTCAAAGCGTCGTCCATTCCTTTTCTCATCTAATCGACATATGTTCGTGCTGGGTCAACACTTGACCTTTATCAGGCCTTAATATCTCTACAAATCCAGCCATGCCTTTGCTATCTATGACAAATGTCCATCAAGTTAATACCTGACTTTATCTAAATTTGTGCTCTCCTCATGACACACTACTACAAACAAGCCTTTTTGATCTTTCCACACGACTCAAACTTTCCCTCATATGCAAAAGGTAAGTATTCCTCCATATAACTTCAAAGAGTACCCCCACATCATAAAGCATATCACAGTAAAGGCTATTTACATCACAAATGGGGGGGATATCTTTAGATTTTTGGTCTGGTAATCTTCAACATGTGTGAGTACCAACCAACTCACACAAGGAAGAAAAATAGTCAGTCAAAAGTAATCGGCTGCGGAGGATAGACTCACATCCTTGATTTATCCTTAGATATTCTGAGATAAAGAGATGGTGCTTATCTTATCCTCATCCTTATCTCACCGACTTGAAATTAGGATTTCACAGATATATAAATAGACCAACTCTCGGTCATTGTAAACACAAAAAGTTCATAACTCAGAAAAATAGCATTCTACAAACTGCATCTCTCTCGGAGCTTTTACTCTGCAACATTTATACAACCCAAACTCTGATCTCATCTCTTTTATCTTTCCTCCCTAGACCAACACTGTCTCTCCATATGTGACTAAATCAGCCCTTGAACGACCATATTCTTGGTTTAGGCAAGGTATGTTCGTAATGAACATTCCGCACTCATACAAACCCTAACTACTTTTACCTATCTAACCCATTTATGATTTTCATCATCTACAACTACATATAATGGATTTTTGAGTAACATGCAGAGTCTCAATCTCATAGAAGTCTTATATTATTTTTTTTTAACTCTTTATTTGATTGCGATGAACGTTTACCATTGTTTTGATATAAATTGTATGATCAAACTCCTATGTATATGATGTTTAGGAGCATTTAAATCACTTGTATGGTTATTTGGCATTTATTTTACTTTTTTTTTTAAAAAGGTAGTTAGATCTAACGTAGAAAATATAAACGTATTTGGTATTTTTTTTACTGGTATAAATATAGAATTTAACCATAGTCGTCGTTTATTAAAGATGATTGAATGCAGATCGTCGATCTGATGTGTTGTTCTTCCATTGTATGTGACGTGGTCCGGTACAATAAGTATAAGGTGTAAAGGAAGTATATAATTATTAAACATAATAGTCAATCGGAGAGTGAGTTTCCTTACCTCAAAATATTTGCACCAATTAAACTTTGCCAAATGTACTCACCAAAGTTCATGTTTCACAAAAGGTATATTTCTACGAATAAAAAGTGAGGGTTCCATCACTGTTCGACGTGGCAACATGGACGGATTTAGTAAGGGCCCAGTGGGGACCCTGGTCCCCACTAGGTTTTGTGATATTACCCTTATATGTTTAGTAATTTGGTAATTTTTATAAATTATGAGGATAATTTCATGAGGATATAAGTGTAAACTTGCTAAATAAAGCTTGTTTTGTTTTCAATTTTTGTCCGACAAAAGTTCTATTTTAATAAACGAAAAAGGATTTCCTATGTAGTTCACTTGTGCTTTGCATGGGCTTAAGTTTATATTTTGGGGCTTAAGTTTACATGTTTACTATGCTTTATTCGCAATGTTTCTAATGATTAGAACAGAAATATATACTATTACTATAGAATCTTGACTTCTGCTTCAAAAAAAAATGTGCCTCTTAAATATAAATTAATATGTAACTCTTCCTCCTCATTAATCAAAATTGACAACAACAAAAAATCGAACAACCTTCGTCCGGTTAGTTGAATTTAGGTATCCACTTATCGTATATACACTTGTCCCTTCTAAATTCAAGTTATAGCTCCATCCCTGCATGGGAGCTTATATTGTTTAGGCTTTTAAGTATTGAGATACTATTTATATTTTAAAAGAAAATGCTTTTGTCTTATGATAAGAAAAAAGACTTCTGAAATCATTGAGATACTATTTATATTTTAAAAGAAAATGCTTTTGTCTTATGATAAGAAAAAAGACTTCTGAAATCGTTCGAATATCTTCCGACGGATTTGATTAGATTTCTTAGTTTAACCATATTTTTTAATTTAATTACCTATTTTTAAATCTAACTATATTTTTTAATCATAACAACTATTTAACCTTAATTCTAACTGGCACACCGGAGCTCTTGGCCCTAATTAAACTTAACATTAACATGTCGAAGCCTAATCTAACTATATTTCCTAATTATAACAATTCCTAACATTAATTCCAACAAACATGCCTAAATCAGCTAAGATTAACATAACCATGTCGAAGCTTATCGTAGCAAACCCTAAAATAAACTTCTACGGCCTAATAAATTATATATATATAGTAGATCCTTTGATTTAAATTTCATGACCGAGTTTTTTTCTTAATTTCTTCATCGGATGTAAATGGACGGATAGTTGATTATACTTTTTATTTTTAAAAAACTAATCATGATCATAATCATGATCATCCATCCATTTCTATTTGATAGTTAAAAAATTAAGTAAAATATTAAATCGTAGAATTTAAATTAAGGGATCTTTTCTATATATAGATATATATAGGAGGGAAGTTTTGGTATTAATTAAGAATATAATATAAAGCACAGTGTAATTATAGACAACGGCTGATATTTTATTTGGGGATAGATAAAGAGTGACTGTAATTTGTTTTGAAGAGGATAAAAAAGGATTAGGATATGTCCATGGGATATATAAAAAGTGGTTAAGATTTGTTTTGAGATCTCCTAAATCTTCTCTTCAGTTACTTTTAAAAATTAGGGGTTCCGTTCTCTACCCCTCCTTCCGTTTCAATGCCATTCAATCGATTACGCCTCTCAGTCGTTTGGTAATCTTAGTAGCGAGAGTTACTTACTCTTTCTCCTCTCAGTCACAGAACTATCTATGTTCCTTTTCGATCAACTGATTCCCTACTCATGATTTGCGTCATTCCATCAACCATTAAACCTCAAACCATGTTATCATCTTCCCACCTTTCTCCATTGCCTTCTTCCTCACATCCAAAGTTTTAATCGATTTCATATCAAAAGGTCAATATATCTTCCTACTCCCATTCTCTCAATATTAGGTGAGAATTAGTCAGGGTTGGTTTTCTTATCTAATTTTTCGTCAATTTTTCTTTCATCAGTCTATCTGCTTCTTTAGTTTTTCGACAAACTGGGATTCATTACTTTCCTAAATTGAAATTTTGTTTTTGATATTTCCCTTAGTTTGATTACTTACCTCTGTTGATTGTGTTTCAGAACAGGTTATCATCTTCCCACCTTTGTCAATCGAGTTCATATCAAAAGATCACTATTTAGGTCACAATTGGTTTTCTTCTATAATTTTGGATCTTAAAGTATATTTTCTTTACGCTGATATATTTTCCTACTGATTTCATCAATTCCATTTGATTAGGTTCATCCTTCGTTTCATTGTCTTTTGAATTTGGTTATGTAGGACCAGATTTTAGTTGAGTGAGTGAGGGTTCTTAATGAAGAATTTTCTCAGATCCTTGGTGATACTCGCAATGGTATCAGATTCAGCCGTTTTGCACGCAGGTAAATCTATCTTCATTAATTATTTTAACCGATTAACAGTAGAATATGTGATATTAAATGAGATTTTGATTTTTTTTAAAGGTTTGGGAAAAAATATGAAACAGTGGAGGAATTGAAACTGAAATACAAAATTTTTGTCAAGAGTTTAAAGTTGATTCGGTGCAAAAAAACTGTCTTACACATTAGCTGTTAACGGTAATTGTTCTGAAATCATAAACGCTGTTAAGTTTAATTTGTTTAGCAAAAGTTTATCACTTGGGTTCCGAAAAATAAGAGAGTTTAATTAAACTGAGGTTCAGTGTTTCGGGGTATGGTCTATGTTAAGTTCAAGGTACGAAAATGCAGTATGTTCATAGTCAAATTTATAGGTGAAAATCTGTAAAACTGTATCCTAATTGTAGGAATTGTATATGAGATAACTGATTTTCGAAGACAATAAAGGCATATAGTATTTATGAATCATTTGGTTTACAACATAGGCAGAATATTTAGGAATTATTATTATGCATTAATAATAAGTTGAACACTTATCATCTAATTGGAACTGTCTATTACTTACATTGAAAATAAAAATCACAACTTTTATCTTGAGTTAGTTATTAAAACAGAGTAATATAAATCTATTTGTATTATGTTTGACAGGACAATGCCTTTGTGCAACTACTTTGTTCAATTCAATACCGAGTAATCAAACATAACGCTGATGATGCCTTTTATGAGTTGCAAAACCTACAAGAACATATTCAGGCTTACGTATTTGATGGTATGCTTCATTTTCTTGATTGGAAATTCAGGCAATTTGTGACCTGATTTTCTTTTCGTGAATGCTTATGTTTGTGTTATACTTATTTCATTGTTTATATTTCGGTTGTTAGAGCTCATGTTCCAAGAATTACCATCACCTACAGAATAACACTGAGAAAGAAGCTAGATTGGCTATTGAAAAGTTGCATGCTTCTTTGACTGAGGAACTTGAGAAAGCTCAGGAAGACCTAAGCAGTTGATATTAAACAAGATTGAAGAGATTAGAGGTATTTTTAGAGTCTGTGAAGAATTAAAAGAAGTGGGATTATCTTCAAATCCGAGTTGACAGCGCAGATAAATAGTTTGAAGCGAATTGGTAGGATTTGAAGCAAAGTTTGTGCCGAAAAACCATCCATGAAACTCAAGCTGTTGTCCGTCTAAATTGACGATGAACGGAGTAGATTAGGTGAGAGATTCCGAAGTTCAGATAAAGAAGTGGATATGGATTTGTATTGATTTGAAGTGTGACGGCGAATTATAGGAGATTTTGAGCGGAGTTTGGCCGGAAAAACAGGGAAGAACACCTGCTGCTACTTCCGTTGATGAAGTGTATGAGTGGAGAGGATTTGAAGGTGATGTTTGTGTTCAGAAGTGTATGAATGGAGAGTATTTGAAGGTGATGTTTGTGTTCAGTATGAAGAGGTTAACATTGGGTTTGTCTGCAGAATCGAGTTGACAGCAAGGAAAGGAATTTCTGGGCGAATATGTTTTGGATTTGAACTGAATCTTAGCCGAGAAATCAGTGAAGAATTGATGTTGTTGTTGTTGTTTAAGTAGATGAACGTCTAGGATTTTAGGTGTTTGTATATAACAAGGAAACTTGGGTTGCCATGATTTCGTAATTACAGGGAATAGTGGAAGCTATAAAAGAAGGCCAAGGCTACAGCAAAAAGGTGGAGAACATCGCACAAGACCTGTTCGTAGAAATTGCTCATAGAGAGGACACTGAGAAAGAAGCTAGATTGGCTATTGAAAAGTTGCATGCTTCTTTGACTGGCGAACTTGAGAAAGCTCAGGAAGACCTAAGCAATGCCAACCAAAGGGTATAATCAAAATTATGAAGTTGGTTTTTCTATTTAATGTTATATTTTGTTTGTGAGTCGTTTGAATTTTGATATGCCTCATGTTGCAGATAGAGTCACTGATTGCTATGTACAGAAAGTCACAAGAATACAATAGTAGACTTCAGGTGGACTGTGAGACATTCAAGGCAAACCTTGCACATGCTGAGCAGGAGAGGGCTTCTGTTACTGTCGAGAGGCTCAGCACCTTTAGGGGTAAGCATTTTATGATTATAATTCTTTTTTTTTTGGAAGCATGATATTTTATGATTATAATTCATGTGGTGCTTTATCTCTCTGTGGGTCTGATTGGTTGTATAGTAGTAAGAAAAGCTAATTTTTTATTGGTACTCTTTAGGTCCTTGCTAATGACATTGTCTATATTGCCAGCACAGAATTGATATGCACCTCTTCTTGATATTTACAGTATTTGAGGGCCATTGAACAGAGAACACAAACTTCCTGTTCCCGATGGACTCCTCATCAACAGTCGTGGATGGAATGAATACACTACCACAGTTGATCAAGGTACCCATCTAAAAGCAGCCTAAGTCATAGTCACATCAATTTTTTTAACAGTTAATGCTTCATAATTCAGATGGTGCCTTTGTGATATTTATACTATCTATTTGTTTGCAAATTTTGATATATAATAGGGAAGACATACCGGTTAAGGATATCAAATGTGGGTCTCACCGCATCCATCAATGCCACACGTAATAGAGAGTGATCTAACGGAACCTTTGTGGTTCCTTGCTTATACTAATCCTTTTTATTGTTGTTAATTGAATGGTAATTTATGTCTATTTATTTTTCTTCACTTCTGTTCTTTTTGTTCAATCTCATTGATCGGACTGCTCTTATTAACTAGAGACGGATATATATTTACTGCCATTTTTATTTTGCATTCCGATTTTCCTTTGCAAGTTGCTTCCTGATGGTGTTTTACCACTCCAGCATCTTTCATGATTGACTTGGCAGAAAGTTTGATCTGCCAAGTTTCACGACTTGATTTGTAACGCCATCTTGGGCAGCATATGGTGCAGAAGAAAGCAGATTTGATCTAGAGCGGGCTAGATTTGCAAAAGAACTGCCACCACAACAACTAAAAATTCGGTAAGCATCAAAAATAGACATGGATCAGCAATTTTGCTTATTATCTTTGAATTATGTTATGTTGGAATTTCAGTCCATTTTTTTTAATGCACCAATTTTACCGGAATGATCTTAAATTATTTGATCCGTTTTCGGCTAAATATTGGTGTAAACTAATCAAACATCTCATTTGTTGTTTGATATTAATTGTTGCAGCCTTACGTTCTTCATAGCTGTTAAAGAATTTTTATGTTTGTACTTTAGTTTGTAAAAATTCACATCATTATGGACTTTTGGATTTATGTTATCAGATTATTATGGATTTTTTTTTCACCTGGGTGAGTAAGATAGATTTGTGAATAAGACTTGGGGTCTTCACCAACTCATCTTTCATATTTGATAATGGACTTTTCCTGTGCTTATTTGAAGTTGGTGTTAGGAAGTTCTTAGTGAGTTCATGTAGGCTGTTCTGATCATAGTGATTTTCATTTTACTTCCTCTCTTAATTTGGTACTTCATACAATCACTTTTTTTACTCGAATTCTAAAACACTTTCCTTTTATCATAATGAGTCTCCATCTGCGAATTGTTTTGTGCCGTGATGATCATCAAAAAAAAAAACGATTCTCTTCACGTTTTCCACTTTAGAAATTGAGATCAGATGACTGGATTGTTCTCTTACTACGTCATACCGTGAAGTCTATCATTTCTTTGTGTTCAAAAATCCAAACATATTGTTTTAATATGCAAATAGCTGATTCGAAAGAATTCTTCATTCTAATATTTTGAAGATATTAAGGGATTTAACATCTTTTTGTTTTTGATTTGCAGTATATCATGGCCAAGGTTGAGAAATACTGTGGTGGCATACATTTTATTTTATTGATTGGCAGTGGAAACATCCAATTTCTTCATGGTGTTGACACGAAGGTATAGTCTAATCCAAGTTAACACGAAGGTATGATGTATCTCAAGTCTCTAATATGCATTCTTTTAATTTGTTTCTTTGCAGAAGTACACAACTGGAAGATGAAATGGATGTTTGGAAGAATTAATATATGGGCATGGTTTTTTACAGTTACTTTAACTATGGATCCAAATCCCGCAATTAATATTGAATTTTGTTGTATGGCGTACATTTCATAATACCATGAAGCTTCTAAGCAGGTCTTCTTAGTTGTTGCTGAAGATCGTGGGAGATGCATAAATAATGTTGATTGAAAGTGGTGGAGGCGCTTAAAATTTAAGGTTAAATTTTTTTTGTTTTCTCCTTTTTGTGCCATTACTAACACTTAATCGTTCTTTGATTGGAAAGTTGGAGAATGCAGATTCAAGGTTAAAATTTGCATCCATAATCCAGTGAATTAGGAAATATGGTTACAAATTTTGTGTTTACGATGTATTAATTTCTGAGTTCTAGACGTATTTTGTTAGGGCATTACTTATCACGGTCATGTTGGTTTCATTCACAAAGGCCTTAGTTGAAATATGTTTCTCTTTTTCTCTCAGGCTTGTAAATTTATTTGGTGGCACTAAATGGGTGAAAAAATAATCATCATCGTGGGCATTGCAACTTGCAAGTATGTATTAAGTCTAGAAAGTGGATTTCGGATTCTGCTTAGTACTGTTAGTGGACTTGATTGATGCTTACATAGCCATTTCATTTAACTGAAATACTGTTCAAGTACATTTCAGTTTTCTGTTGATTTTTAATCAATGATAAGACAAGTATGCTGTTTTAATCAATCAATGTTGAATAGTTGTTATTTAACAATGGTAGGTGATGGAATCCTTCTGGAGTTCTCAAAGATAGTTCAGATTTCAAGAGGGACGCATATGGGGCTGATGAACAAGTGATGTATATATATGATAACATTGTGAATTTGCGATTGCCTTTGTGTGGAGAAAAGTTGAATTTGGCTATTGTAGTTTCCCTTTGTAGTATTAATTTTAAGTGTTCTTTTTTTCTGATCATAAATTTATATTTTTGTAATTCTTTTTTTTTTTCAGAAGATAAAAAGATAATTAGACCCTCGAATAAAAAGCTCAAATAGTAATGACATTCATTGGTTTCATTTATTTCTAATCAGTACACAATTATTTTTGTCCTGAGGTCACTTGGATGGAACACTGTTCCAAATTTCAACAGTTTGTAGGCGAAAATCAATTATGTTGTCCATTTGCCATGCACTACTCTTGGTCTACCAAGGGAAGTGCACAACGAGCCTGGCCAATGTATCTGCCTTGCTTCGTTCAGGCAAGGCTTACATTTGTACAATGCCGGATGCAAATGGTATTATAAAAAATGAAAAATTTAGAGAAGCCGATTGATTGATCGACTTTTGTTAAAATCGTGCAATAAATTCGTTTTGATGATGGATATTATAATAAGAGGTGTAGACCATACACTTTCTTTGGTATCAGTACAAGTTTCATTTAGAGGATGTTATTCACCAGCGGAACCGCAAAACAAAGTGGGGGTGTATGTTTGAGAGGTAACAAAATAAGCTTAATACTTTTGGTGAACAAAATATACGGCTGTGTTAGATAATTGCAAAGCCAAGGTCTCCTGTTATTAGGAAGTGCATAAGGTCAAATGCTTTTGCTGAACGACGGTGATGGGACTGGAAAAACATTTTGTGAAGTATATCACTAGCCGAATATGCGGTCAAAATAAAATATGAGGGTTAACATGTAGTTTGTTAATTTCTTTGTTTGATTATATATATTTTTAGTTATTTAATTTTATAAAATTTTAAAATAAATTAAGCATATTAAATTCTTTATTACACAAGGGTTCGATATATCTAACTTTTACGACTACAAATACAAAGGGTTAATTCGTTTTAAAAATTTTATGATATATAAAGGTTGGTAGATACATTTTAAGAAATATTCATTTCCGTATCGTTACGGCACATATTAAATTCTAGTATTTTTATAAATCATTGATGACGTTATTATATATAAAAAATTCAAAACCAAATCCTAAAATCTAAATTTTTGGAGTAGGGATAACAAAATCTTGAAAGTCCGGGGTTGATAAAGAGGCTCTGGATTGTCCGTCCCGTTTTTCCTATGTACCCTTGTTCCAACCTATCATATATTGACACCTGGCCAGTTCTAACGAACAAATCACCTTCGAAATTTGTGAGCAATTAGTTTAAATAGGGATACTAAATTAACAGAGAATTGGAAATATGTATCACCCCTTCCACAATTATCTTTTATTTCCTTTTAAAAATACACTTATCATACTCATTGTTTATGTAAATTTTCCCATTGACATTAACAACCAATGATTTGAAGATTACATATTTAACTTAAGATTTTAATAAATGAACTGATACATAGAATCATTTTAAGAAATAACAATTTGATAAACATTTTTACAATTCAATGGCGGATAGATCAGAAATATGATCAAAAGTACAATTTCAACTACATCTCTTAAAAACAAGAAATTTTATCATGAATGTTCTATTCTTTAGATCATCCATCGTACGTACCTAATAACCTTTTTTCTTCTGATCTTCTTAGTCTTCTCCCCTCCCTTCTCTTTCTAATTTTTTCCGACCCCTTCTTCGTTGAATGCTCTCTTCTATTTATAGTTATAGTAGCGGGTCCCACTTGTCCCGATATCCACTATCGTTCTTCTTATTATATTAGGATCGGGATGCTTATAAGATTGATAGGTCATGTTTTCTCTTTGGTGCGCTCCTTGCATGGTTTACACGTGCTCTTCATTCCTTGAATATCGACTTCGTCCCGATCGTATGTGTCAGTAAAGTAATTATTACCTTACTTTCCCGCTCCATGCTCATCATTATTCTTCCTTTCCCGTTCCATATGCATTTAATGTTGTCTGTTTCAATCAGTGTGATATTACTTTCCCGATCTTACGTGTCAATCGTGCAGAGATTTGCTCAGTCTGTCACTTCTGTCCCGTTCCGCTACTTTAATATGACTTTGATTGTGTGCTTCTCGTCCTTCTTAATTTCACTGTTTCTTTCTTAATCGTCTTACACGTGTCGCTTCTATTTTATTTCCCAACACTCATTACTTTGTTTAGATTGTTTTCGTGTTTTGTTGTCTTTGATATGGTGCAGTTGATTCAATGTTACAAACTTACAAAGCAAATAACCCTAATTTAAATTTTTAAAAAGAATTGAATAACTTTAAATTAAATAACTAATCTTCCTTATTCACAGTAAAAACATTGTTTGGGATAATGTAATGATGAGATCAAGGAATACATGAAGATGAAGTGTCAATTGAATACCTTGATTTATTAAAATATGTCTGTGTGTATCATGTTTAAGTTTATCATTGGCATGGTCAGACCGTCAGAGTAAGATGTACAATCTAGGCTGTCAGGCATAGCCGTTGTCATGGGCCTCTCATGGTCCTTTTATCATGTGCGACTTATCTCATAAATCCTTTAGAAGATTCAGGAATAAACTAGAGTGCTTATCATAGGTTGGATAAGTAACATGAATGGTATATCTCAAATTAGTTTTATTTAGAAACCTGAAGAACCTTATAAAAAGAAAACTGAAATCCTAAAAAAGGTACGGAATCAAACCCTAGAAAAATCATCTGAGATTACCTATGACTAACTTGAGCTTCGGAGTATTCTTTTGTAGGTACCTCCCCTCCCTATACACTAGATTAAGGTAGATGCAGTGATCATCAGATACAACTAGATTATTGAGGTAAATATTTTTTTTTCCCAAACAACTTAGCGCCGACTAAGGGGATGATTGCAGTATGATTGTTTTAGCTGAGATAAAGAGAATCCAAGAATCAAGCAAACGGATCGAAAGGATACCTCCGCTGGTAGTACCAATCATAGGGTGAGGGATGAAATCTTTGACCGAAAGAGTCATCCAACATCAATCGATGAAGAAGTAATGTCACATGGTGGAAGGATGACAGACGTAGGAGGCACCCTAGATGGCGAGGAAGTCCCAGATAATAGAAGTCATGATGATGAACAACATGATCAAGTTTTCTTATAAGAAGAAGAAAAATAAGTGACAGACCCGCGAGCCCTAGAGGCAGGGAAGAAAGCAGATGAAACTCCAGCAAGTTCAGTGTTGCGAAGCCAACTAAAAGAGCTGGAGAAAGAAAAAGAACGTCTGAAATCAGAGCTTGGAAAAAGATCTTATGTGGAAAAATCTTACGCCTCACATACTGGGGGCGGACATCAACCAACACACGATTCACTCTGAATCGGCGCATATGGCATCGTTTAAGCGACAATGGTAACCAGACGGATATTGATGGTAACAAGACTGGACCTAAGGAGGTGATCAACCTTGAACAGTCAGGGAAAAATTATTATAAAACTGGATTCAGGGCCACAAGGAGGCTGCTTAGAGGCCGCTCAAACCAGTGGAGGAGAAAAGATATCCACCAAGGCGTTACGCATAGACGCCAGACTGATATAGAGAACAATGGTCGAGCTTATGGACCTGTTAACCAAAAGCGAGATCCATAAGATGACCGCTATGAGGATGTCATACCATCACCAATTCGCTCGTTGTGGAGAAGAGGGTCGCCAACATGTTGTAGTAGAAGACTTCGATCTGAAATCGAGGTCCCTGAACCCAAAAGAATGCGAGAAGAAGAGAGTTACCACAGTGATGATTCAGCCGTCGATAGGTTAATCGACCGACTCCGAGGATAGACGAGAAACTGCTATTTCAAAAGAGTTCAGGAAGATAAGTTGTGACGGATCCGTCGAGCAGCCAGATCTCCTTTTATGGACAACATCTGGCAGTATCGTACACCAGCCAACTTTGCAGTACTTAAACTCCCTGAGTTTGATGAAAAAGTTGACGACCCATATCAACATGTTTTACTCTATGAGACCGCGATGATGCTTTGGGAATATAATGATGAACTAGTATGTAAAATGTTCCCCCATACAATGACTGGAGGAGCCATAATATGGTTTAACCAGTTAAGGTCACGGTCGATTGGGACGTATAATAAGTTGGTCGAAGAAATTGATAGAGTGGTAAGGATTTGCGAAGCAATTGGCTCTATTAAGCCCATATTTTCCTTAATGTTAGTCATTCTAGTAAGGGCGATTACAACAAGCCCAAGAGACAAAAAAGGAAAAAGAAGTTCACGAATGAAAAGAAACATCCTTCGTAATAAATGGGGAGGATTTATCATATATGGGAAAGTTTTAACTTCTTCTAAACTAAAGTTTATAAGTTTGCACCGGATAAGTGGAAGAATAATCCCAGCATAAAAAACTAAGTGGTGCCTAGCTTTTGGGAGTGGAGATTAGCAAAAAGAATTTCATTTGTCGGCAATAAAAGCATCGTACTCACGTCAACAACATTGTCGTCAACAGGGGCGAATGGTTAACGTCGACACAAATCATCGGGGGATTCTGTCCTCAATGTTTACTTCTCAAACCCATAATTGATTATGGGTTAAGAGGGGCGATGTGTACCATGTTTAAATTTATCATTGGCAAGGTCAGACCGTCAGATTAAGATGTGCAACTCGGAATGCCAACCGTAGCCGTTGCCATGGGTCCCATGGTGGTCCTTTTATCATGTGCGAACTTATCTCATAAATCCTATAGAAGATTCGGGAATGAACTAGAATACCAGAATCAGTCTTATCATAGATTGGATAAGTAATATATCTCAAAAGAGTTATTTAGAGACTTGAAGAACTTTGTAAAAAGGAAACTGAAATGCCAAGAAAGGTACACAATCAAACCCTAGAAAAATCACCTGAGAATACATACGACTAACATCGTCGGAGTATTCTTTTGAAATACCTCCCCTCTCTACATAGTAGAAGAAGGTAGCTGTGTGATCATCAGATACAACTAGACTGTTGAGGTAAATACTTTTTTGCCCAAACAATGTCGTTCTTATAAGAATGTGAAGAGTTTTTCAAATGGACGTGGGTTGAATAAATTAATGAAGAGAGAATTTGAAGAATTCAAAAGCTTTATGACCGTTAGAATGACCAGAAAAGCGAGCAAGAACATTTTTAATGAGATGGGATTGGTTTTCTAAGAATGGATGATCATTGATAAGTTTTACGATTCTGTTGATTTCGTTACCCATTTTTAAAGATGGATTTATTGAGTATTAAGAAATTGAGTGAGAAAATTTAAGTTTTTGTATGAACTTCCATGGTTTTCTTATGTATTAATCATTTTTTAAAACATATGTATTCATCATTGTATTAGGAAAGAGTATTTTTTCGATCAATTAACTACATTAATATGAACACAACCCTTTACGGTAGGATTAAATTTCTAATTTAACTTAACTTCCTCTTTACTTCTTTTTGATGGAAAACCATTTAACTATATAAACTTTAACTTAACTTCCTCTTTATTTTTTTGATGGAAACCATTTAACTATATAACTTGAACCTTAGGGGATGAAAACTTAAAAAAGGGAATTGCTGGAAATTTGTTATACTGAAGTTTTGATAAATTAAAAATTTGCTAATATTCACAATTTAAGAAAAAAAAATTACATTCTCACTATTAAAGAAATACCAAGACTAATCCCGATCATAATAATTAAAACCCTAACATCAACCAATGCAATTAAAATCTATCAATCTTGTCTGCCTTGATTTGAGGATTCAATTTTGCAAGTGATTCTCTTCCGACGCCCTTGTAGTCGAAATCACATGAATGCTTTTCAGGGTAGCGATGAAGCGAGCAGAAAACTGATCCGCACTTGCACTTAATCGCTGTCAATCCCACTTTCTTGTTACAACTGGAACACCTATGCTTCGCTACTACACCACTTTCTCCTCCTCCAGATGTTGATGAGGATGATGATACAGAACTCGGCGTGTTCTCCTTCGCAACAACATTAGAAGAATCATCGCTTGGCGAGGTTATCAAAGCTTTCTTAGGGTTTGCAGAATTCTCAAAAGCGGCTTTGGCTAAAATAGATTGTTCTTCTTCTTTAAGATGATCTCTATAACACTTGCTGCACATATTCAAATTCGCTGCTGTTCCAAAAAAACCACATCCTCGTTGTTGACATCCATTAAAACTATCTTGTGATCCCATCGCTCTAGTTTGTTCTTTTTCTCTCTATTTTTTTTTTCTGAATGGAAAAATATAATGAGAGATGTTAAAGTCTGTTGTATATTTATAGCACGATTGAGAAAACCGAATCACGAAGGAACGTAGATTTGGATTATCTTTAGATTAACGCAAACGAATACACCCAGAATCCTCGAGAAAGTACATTACTTTCCTAGTAATACTGACCACGACATCCACATCAGTCAGAATCGGTCTGGGAAAGGTAAGTGGTGGGTCCCCATATGGGACCCACTATGATGTCATGGTGTGACCATCGACTCTCCAATCAGCAAGTCAAATATATCTGCATAATGCATACAATCCAAAAAAATTGTTGTCAAGACTCGGGAGAGGTTTCCGGTTATCTGTTGTTTTGTGCATGGTTTTTTTCTTGGCTGAGCTGCAACCGAGTAAGAACAATGTATTTAGCCATTCGACTGACTGATGATGATACATACACGAGCATGTTATGTGGTGTAGTTGGAGAAATATTTGAAAACTGAAATCAGTTACAAGAACGGAATGGATCTGCTGGCATGGACCAAGTGTTTTCCTAAACAAATTCCCAATATGCGGGGCCAACATGTTCCATTATGAGGACGTAGTTCTTCCGTTTGAAGGTTATTCCAACACAATGAACCGCTCAGTGAAAAATATGCACCCGGTTTTTAAATGTGCACAAATTTGCACTCATCCCATATTGTTCGTTACAGAAAATTATTGGACTTGTACTTGATTTCACAAAGAAATCAATTAGGCAACTCTGGATTGGGTACTCGAAAGTGCATATATTTGTTGGCAAAGAAAGATCAAACCATAAGGAAGAAGATTGGGATTTTCTTTCCTTGGCAGTATGGTGGACAATTTATACTGAAAGAACAAGAAATTGCAAACAATACGGGCAGAAAGGAACAATAAGACCTTCATGAGTAAGCAAAGCATAGGTATTTCAACTAAAAATTAAGACTTCCATGGGTAATAAGCAAGTGGATTTTAAGCTTAATACCTTGAAATTCCATGGGAAGTTTTTCCTCATCTCCCCTAAAAAATTGTTTTCATGAAAAACCTTTTCCAAAGAATTACTTTCTTTCCCAACTGTAAAAAAAGCTTTGTTTTAATTGAATTAGCCCTTATCAAAAATAAAATAAAATAAATGTTGAATCAACTTATTATAACATATGTAAAATAACTTGATTGATCAGCATCAGCCCCATCTATTACATCCAACAACACAAACATATAAAATATAACTCCATAAGAACTTTTCTTTAGGAGACAATTCAATCTGTGTCATCTCCTAGTACAGTTCAGATCTGCAAAAAGAACTAGAAAATAAAGATCCTATAGAAACAAATACCAGCTTACTCTGATTTACCTTCAAAGTTGAAGCTTCAGCTCTTCCACAAACTCTACTTATCAACAAAAACCTAGAAAAGGTAAAATTGTTCACACATGAACTAAACAAGATCAATAGCGACCAACTAAAATAAAGTCCTCGTCGTCAAGAACTCGTACATCCTTGTTTCCCACGAAATGCTCTCGCCCAATTTCATTAACTATGTTCACGAATTCTATTCTTCTGGCTAAAGAGAGAGGGACATAAGGTAGCCGAAAAACTGGTCTCACCACACCCAACTGTGCCAAAGCAGTGTTTATTCCAATTGGATTAGGCTCACCAAACAACCAATCAATCAATGGTATGAGCTTCGAATTCAGCTTAGTA
Organism: Papaver californicum; assembly: GCA_023531435.1. Taxonomy (NCBI): domain Eukaryota; kingdom Viridiplantae; phylum Streptophyta; class Magnoliopsida; order Ranunculales; family Papaveraceae; genus Papaver; species Papaver californicum. Next base: position 2,063,103 of record JAJJMC010031210.1, on the reverse strand, counting down.
TTAGTGCCTCCAAACATGAGCTCATGCATCAAGCCAGGAACCAGATTACTAGTGACAGAAATTACCCCAGTAGCACCAAAACCCCACCTTGAATCATGACACTCATCATCATTTCCACTCCATACTACAATACCTTGATCTGTGTACTCTTTTACTCTTTTGTTGCCCATACATTCCTTGACACCGGCCATGTTAGCATGCTGTGCAAGCTGTTGGATAACAGATGGGGGAATATCTTGTCCTGTTCTTGATGGCACATTATAGACGATTGTGGGACCCATGGAAAGAACAGTCTCTAAATGGGCAACAAGGCCTTCCAAAGACGTTTTCCCATAATAAGGATTGATGTGAAGTGCTGCATGCATACCAATAGCAAATCCTTGTTCACTGGCATGGATAGCTTCTCTCGTTGAGTTACTTCCAGTATTTCCAATTACCTTGATTGACCCACCAAAGCAGTTTACAGTATGCCCAATGAGCATGATGTGTTCATCCCAACTCATTAAGTGGCCTTCACCAGTTGTGCCTCCTACAATCACCGCTTCAGCACCATTTACGATTTGCATATTCATCAATGCATCATACGCCTCGAGATCAAATCTACCATCAGGCAGGTATGGAGTTTTGAGAGCTGTGATCAATCTAAGAGCCTTTATTTCATCTGATGAAGTGCTGCAAAGAAAGGGGGGAAAAAAGTCACATAAAGCAGCAGCTAAAAACAACCTTTTGAGTAGTCCACGCCCAATCCCACCAGGGTACAGATACACCAGGTCTGTGACCTCATGATTTAAATATCTCTAAGCTTACATTACCCAATAAACTAAATAGAGCTTTTTCCTGATAATACCAAGAACGGTCATCAAGGAAGCATTTCAACTACTTCAGGATAAGATACCAGTTTTCCAATTAAACTTCTATAATAGCACCAAATAAGTGATCTCCAACTGTAAACTATCATAAATTATGTCAGGGTAACTCAAAAACAACTGAGAAAGACACCCTCATAACACGCAAATAGGTACCAACTAAGGCCAAACATTTTCAAGGGTCCTAGTGCAAAAGAAACATCAAGAGAAGTAACGAGCTTTGTTCTCTTTTGGTCCCCACCCTTAAAAGGCTCCTCGTGCAAAAGAAGCAGTAAGAAGGTTCAAACATAAACAGAGTCCGCAACCATTTTCATGGTTCCTTGACCATTTTCAACCAGTTTACAAGAAAATAAAGTAGGATTAAGAAAACTAGACACACAAGTCAGAGAAGAGATATGTGCGTAATAAAGTTCTTAGCAAACAGTTGTAAGAAAAAAACTAACCTGTTTTTGATTTCAAGACTGCGCATTGGGAGATGAAAATTAGGTACAACAGCTGCCTGTGGGGATACCCATCTCCCATTCCCCCTCCTAACATCAGCACAACAAAAAACATAGTAAAAATAGATATATGTAGCAAGAATGGTAAACATTTGGTATTTATTATACACTAATTGAAAAATATTTACCGACTGCCACTTTAAAACAATGCCCTATTCGATGTACAAAAATGGTTGTACTAATAATTAAGAAACCACAATCAGTTTAAAGGAGAAAATAAAAGGTGGGAAACTAAAAGATTGCCTTCCAGAATAAGTATGCTAGATAAAGGAACGCATTTCATTTATCATGGTGGCATTCTTTGGACCCAAATTGAACAAGTTTCAATCTTGTTATTTAACTTTGCAAACCAGATGCAAATATCAACAATCATAGAATCGCATCATATATTTCACAATAATGATAAATATTCAGTTCACATCCAGGGGTTCTGAGTATCTGTGGAGCTGTGACTGCTCTATGTGGAATGTCAGTATATACCTTTTCAAACTTGCAAGAGGCGAAGGAGTCAAGCAAGCTATTTGCAAAGCAGAATTCTTCTTTGGTAACTAAAAACCAAATCCAATGATGCTGGAGTTAACTTAGAAAAACTAGACGTGAAAACTGACACTACTGAAACTGTTGTTTAAAATTTGAACTAAATCATCTCATGAAGCGTGAGCTGGTGAGAGAGAGGCGAAAGATCCATACGGATGTTCTGATAGATTATGATTATATTGTTTCATTGCTGACTCAGAGAGAATATTGTACAGACATTATCTTACATCAAAGACTTTTTACAGTAGTGACTACATTATAATTTGAGCTGTGTGAAATGTGGATGTCATCTCCTAGAGCACCCGAATAGCATTCCTAAGTTCAGCGACCGTGTGGCTGAAAATACTGTGACGTTTAATCCAATTTATTAATTTCTCTCCATCATTCAAACTCCTGCTAAAACACCATACATTCTCATTCATCGTCAAAAATAAATATCCTGAAAACGTGGGAGTCCAGAAAACCCTACAAGTAGCACTGAGTAAGTAACCCACTATAATGAGGTCTGAACCTCTCTACTCTTTTAAAGAGGAATATTCAGACTTTTGAACCATAAAACAATCTACTGCTTAGCATATCAATCCTCCCGCGTTAAACCGAATTGCTAATAACAATACAAGTGCATAGCCTATTTTCGGGCACATGATCTCATCTAGGAGGCTTCGCACTTTCTAACAGCTTCATGGCGCAACCAAAACATTATCCTTTTGACAGTTGGACAAATATAACTGTACTCCATTTAGATCCTTTTGACAGTTGAACAAATGTAATTGTGCTTCTTTATAACCAATTACAACAACGTAAAAGTTTTTTTAGTACAAAAATGTTATTTTTAGCTACCAAAATTTAATTTACAAGTAAGGATCGGTGAAACTAGGGTTGATGAATCAGAAGAAACCACCAAATTTTTTTCTTACCTTCCAAAAAGTCCTAGGAGACACTCTGATAAAGGAAAAGAAATGAAAATACCAAACCTTTTCAGCACCTACAGACAGTTAGAAGGCTAGAAGAAGCATAAGAACAACAAAAGAGGAGAACCCAATAACCAGCAGTAACTAACAAAAGACCTGCAGAATTCTCTATCCATCAATTTCCCTCTAAATTAACTTGAAAAATGGCCATCTACTAAACAACAATTCTTAACAGACACCAAAAAAAACCGAGTTAAAATTTCACTCACATGGGTGGGCCCCGCCTGCCTCACGTGGATTAGTGTAATTTTCTATCGGGTTTTTTCGCCGTCTGTCAAGCATTTTTGTTTAGTAGACTCATCTTCAAATGTGTCTGTGATTCTATCATGTTCGGGTCAAGGAAAAAGATAACAAAGTAATGAAAGATATCTGTGAACAATATCGTGTTGGTGCTTCTCATGATGGACACAACGAACTGTGAGATTGACAGACATTTTTACACATCTCAATTATCTACATACAAAATTCGTCCAATGAGTAAGCTATTATCAATATACTTCATAACTGTAATCACAAACTTTTTTTTCCTTAAATCCCCGATACATATTACCCTAACTCTGTAATTAATTCATAAACACTACGCATATAAGTATTTTTTGTATCTCTGCCCTTCGCAATGAAGACACAAACAAGCCTCCCCATCATGGCTCACTCACATCATAACAAATCCCCATCATGTCTATCTTACACCTATATAGTGCCTATAGACCTGAGGTCTGGTTTTTCAAAAGTACTAAGTTTATAGCATGTAGTTCAATTTGCTCAATTTAAAAAGCCCCAACTTTGGCAAATTATAAGTACGTTTCCTACAATGTACAACGTCAATGGCAATAGATTCAAAGAAGCCGTTGGAGGCTTCTGAGGCATATACAGCAGAAAAAACCCACAAAGAATATTTCCCAAAAAAAAATAGATTTACAACCAAAGTTACAGAATGATAAAGTTTGCTATGAACTCAAACTCCTGAAGTCCAAAACCTTGTGTCAGTAGTTGATCTTCATACATTGAGAAGACAAACAAGGCTTAGAAAATACTTTATTCAATTCAATCCAACGGGATATTCACTAGTATTCTTAGATTACCAGTAAGTATTTGGAATCTTGTACCAAATGTTCGACAGAACAGCTTCACAGTTTTTTTTTTATGCTTGTATACATTTCATTTAGACAATTTAACAAACACTTCACTAACAAAAAGAAAAAATCCAAATATAAGAGAACTAAGAAATTAATAAAAGTTACCTGTGAAGGGAATTAGCACCTAAGGAGCAAGCACCATAGCTCTTCAATGAAACAGCCATCGTAAATCCGATACCTTAAAACCTTAAACAGTAACCAAATTACTTAAGAGAGAAACAGAAAAGGTATGTAGAGAAAATAGAAGAAAGCTTAGCAAATAATGGAGGTGGTGATGGTGGTAATAATGGAGTTGGTAATCAAAATAAGGGAGTTTCCGGTATGGGTTTCAATGGAGGAGATGCAGAAAGTTGCCATTCACCGGAAAAAACGCAAATCCTAGCGAAAGAGAAGAAGAAGGGAAGAGGTGTTGTTGTGGGAGTGCTGATGAAAATAGTATTGTTTTAGGGTTTTGTATGGCTTTATCGGAATCGATGTTTGCCACGTATCTTGGGCCCACTTCCGGAATCAATCCACTCCCTTTAAAAAATATTATGTTCGATTGGCCCATTTTGAGGTACCCACGTGACATAGGTTTTGGTAAATAGAAACTGACATTCTGCACTACGGCTCACCTACAAGGTATATAAATTTTCCAAACCTACCGATCCAAACCGCTTTAATAGACCAATTTGTAAATGCATAATAATAGATGGTCGAGCTATTTTTAAACTTTATCTCAAAGTGTGCTGAACAACGATAATATATACGACACTTTTGAGAAAAATATTGTTAATTTTAAGCAATGATGTTTTAATGCCACAAATCCCTTATTTTTAAGTTTAAACTTTGTCTTATCCCTTTCCTTGCGTCGGCGGGTAGTCCGTCCCAATTGCGGTCTGTAGTCTATTATTATATTTTTTATATTTGATTATCAATAAACTTTACTCTTTTCATGAAGACTTAAGAAAGAGAAAAAGCCTTTTCTGGCAATCATGGGGTTATGCCTGAATTACAAAGGCAAAATTGGCTATATGTCGTGTGATAAACACATGAAATAGTCACCAGCCGCCGATTATGACCGCGGAACCCCCATTAAAAGAAAATATGAGTTGAAAATCACAATTGAAGCAAGTTCATTTTCTTTTTTTGCGGAATTTCCGTGAGTATCCATTAGAAAACTCCTATAAAAATTCCTATGAGCAATCCATTAAAAAATGTGTTTAATAGGACGTAAAACGGTTAACTAAACAATAAGCAATAAAATTAAACACAAAACGGTTAACTAAAAAATAAGCAACAAAATTACATGTTAGTCAGTTATTTTTAACTTATTTTTAATTTTTATAACCAGGCTCAGTAAAAGTGAAAGTTTAAGTGAGAGATTTTCAATGAAAAAGATAAAAAATAATAATTATAATTTTAAAAAGTAAAAAAATATTATTATAATTTTGAAAAGTTTCAGTAAATCTAATATTAAAAGCAAAGAAAAATAACAAAAAGTAAGGTTATATTAGAATTTGAACTTAAACTTCCTGATTGATCAAGGTAACATTTTTATTTATACGTATATTCCTTTGTTTGTTTGTTATTTATGATTTTTTATAAGATTTAGATGCTAACGAGTTTTAAGCTCAGCAATGGCATTCGCAACAATAATTTCTTTGTTATGATTTTTATAGATTTATAGGATAAAAAAAATATCACATTGTGAACCTTTTAACAAAACATATTTTGAAACAGTAGAAACACATCGAAAGATCATTCTTTACCATATACCACTTAGCATTAATCCTAGACGGGATTAGTAGATGTCCATATTGACGCCCTGAGGATTGGTCGTGAGTAGCCAAGAAATGTTGAGCAGAAGTCCACTGGTCGGCTATGAAAACTATTTAGAGATTATTTATTGAAATTTGAAGAATGAAACCAAAGTGGAAAATTCACTTTCAAACATATTAAAGTTGTTTTTCAAGATTTCATTTCTGCTAACAAGACTGATAAAGGTGGTTTTGGATCAATTTAGATATAAGGTATATGATAAGTACTCCCACATAGACAAATCTTGAGTTTTCACCTTTACGTGGAACTCGTTTTCAAACGTGGCTTCAAAACAGTTATGAAATTCATGGGTCATTTGGTAAGTGCTTAATTTACATATTTTTAGTGTCAAATCCATGTTTATATTTGCTATAATTCTTGTATATTATCTTGTATTATTTTTGTCTTTTAGTTTATGTCTTTTGTTAGGTGAATCATCCAAAATAGAGCTACAAAATCCCATAATAAGCAAGGAAATAAGGTTATTATTGGAGAAGGGGGAAATACCAACTGGATCTTGTTAAAATACAATATTTTTTCTCTCAATATTATGGATAATGAAAAGATGAAGCCAAGAATGAGGTCATTCCGAGTTGTATGAAGAATTTATAAGCAAAACAGCCGAATGAAGCGAAGCACACAACAAAATAATCGGTAGACAATGAGGAACTCGAGTCTACTGATAATGGACAATTTTGGGTCCAAAAAAAAGTCATATTTTGAGCTTCAACAATCGCTAGATAATAAGTGGATCAATCCTACCAATTATGGGCACTTTTGGCATCAGAAAACTTATGTTTTGGGGCCTGTATAATCGTCGGAAAGATGAGGAGCGACCCTACCGATTGTGGCAAGACAAGAGAGACTTCTTGGGCACGTTTTTGATTTATAAATCAAGAAAAATGGTTCAAATGGATTTCTAATCCCTATAAAAATAGAATACTTGAGGTCCAGTCATTGAAGGTTATAAAGAAGACATTTAAGACTCAAACAAGACAACTTGGGGGGGAATATCTCTAAATCTCCTGCTTCACATCTTATATCTTCCACATCTAAAACTTAGGGTTTACCCCTTTGAGGGAAACCATTCTTCTTCTTCATTGTAATATGAGTAGTTGATCTTTTGTTGATTAATGAAGAATTCAATGTTCGAGACGTGAACCTTTACTAGTTATACATGTTTATTTGGAGTTTTAATTATCATCGCTTGTCTTTATCATATTCAAAGTGATTCTTATATTGTCTGAAGTGCACGCTAAAGATTGATTATTCTAGTGCTGGTATAAGTTAAGAGATACGTAATAGTCTATTAACTCTTTACACAGTAGAAATCGTGAGATATTGCAGAGGGATTATGTGGAGCAATTGCGAGTAAAGACAACACCATCAAGTGGACCTTAATATAAGAGTTTAACTACTAGGATCAACCTAAATTCACAAAGCCTAAAGCGTTCGATTGGGTTACACTTAAGTGATCTACTACTTGGTGGTTCATATGAGTAGAATCTGGTAGTCGAGAATTTTTTTATTGGGTGATAAAAGGAGTTTTGGGGGTAGCACCGACCTAGCTGCTATTATACGGTTGGTGATGAATGATTCTAACAAAATATAGATAAGTATACTACTTGAATTAACGTTTGTTTACGGCAAAGGAATTCTTAATCATCTATTTATTTTTAATATCTTTTTTTTTATTATTTTAAGTTAATTAATCAACCAATCCCCCTATGTGTTTTTGTTTATTATAGTTTTGCTAATCTAAATAACATCTCAATTACACAACTCTATGTGGGAACGATCCTCACTACCGCTGTATTACTGGTTAATTAGTGGGAAATATCTTAAGTAATTTGTTGCACTTACGACACGCATCACCATTGGAACCTGACTTTTACAACCAATAATACTTCAATAATATCTCTCATTAGCCTTTACGGTACCATCACTCAAGCTCAACTTTTTACTAACATTCACAGGAGAGGAAGAAGACAATATACTATACTTTTGAAGCAAGTTCAAAGCATATTTTTCTTCAGAAACAAAAATACAATCAAAAGTTTGTCAAATTTAAAGCGTCGGAAAGAGGTTCAATAATCCCAAATTTGACATCTCGAACTCATGCATCATACTTTTTTTAAACTCTTGAATAAGAGTATTAGACGTGTTAGAGCTTGGTTGAACCCACCAAGGGTTGATATTTCAAGTTTGGTTGTCAAGTTTAGTTTCAAAACTCGAGTCGCTTGAGTACAATACTAAAGTCAGCTTCGTTATATTAGACTAGGAATATAGCAATGTTCAGAATTTATCTACTCATGAAGACCTGAAGATGTATTGAAGAATATGAAAACATCATCCTTCGGTTTGAGGTTAATAACTACAGATTCGTCCTGTTCCATTTCAATCTTTATTCTTACATGTATTTATTCATTAAAAATATATCATGAGAAGTTAAGTTTGTTACAATGACTTTAGTAATCATTATCCTATTAACAAAGTATCAAAAGGGAAGATATACAATAAGTGTTTCGACAGTTAAGTATATGGAGTTACGAAGTATAATAATCTATAGGCTTCGTGTTTTTGACATAGCACTAATTGGTAACTTGTTATTATTTAGTATGTCTAACTTCCGGGTGAATCCTTACTTTAATAATTACTTAGAAATCGATTTCTGAAACATAGTTTGAAGAAGTAGACTTGCGAAACTTTTTTGTAGTTGAAAAGATTCAAGACCGATCCCCTGGGGCAAGGATCGATCATAGGGTCGATTCCAAGTCAGAACCGATCCCAGGACCGGTCATGACTATGCCTAACTTATTTTACATTTTTTTATATGTCTATTATCTTCACGGGTTTCTCCAGACATCAAGATGTACACGAGTTAGATTGGGAATGTTCATAAATATCGACATAATGTTTGAACATGTATTAAACTCTAATATCTTATTGTTCAAGTATATTTCTTTGATATTCAAGGCATGATCACACAATAACAATTTTTAATATCATTTATGTGAGGGTCTGAATTTTTCTCAGGTTTAACTAAACCCATTAGTCGAATTCTATATCTACAGTTTCTAAAACTTAAATACTAAAGTGTCGTTAAGACTTTTAGGTTGCGTAATTAATAATTGTTAGTGACAAAATAGGAAAGCCTGCCTTGTTCAAACTATGGGTGTCTTAGAGCATCCATAGTGGGACGAGCAAAAAACGGAGTATACCCAAATTTACTCTTTGATCGGTCCAAAACCAATCACAATGGGGCGAGCGACTTTGATTATAGTCGAGTTTTTTTACTGTTTGGGACTTAAATATGATCCGAAAACTGGACTAAACCCAATTTTGATGAAGCGTTCACCTAGCAGTACGTTTTCCATCAAGCGTTAAGTTAGCAGTACGTCTCGTGACAGACGTTACCGTGGAGTACTTCTCATGATCAATCGCAACTCAAGATCACGCTTGTAGTAGCCGTTAATATAAGAACACGCCCCATTGGACGTTAACTTATCCGAACGTTTTTCTTGAGACGTTGACGAAATGTCCGCCTATCTTGGTAGTTAACCATAGTCATGCCTGTCTTGGGTGTATGTGTAAACGTACGCCCACTAACTCCATGGAACGTTAAGATACTTGTGTAAATGTCTGTCATCAAGCGTTTATTCTCACTTTAAGCGTTGATCAAGTGTCCGCCCAAACCAAACGTTTCATTACGCAACCGCTCAACGAATAGACGTCTCTCTACGCATGCGCTCAATTTCAGACGTAAATTCCATTAATACTTGACCAAATTATATTCGTCCACCGCTACGTTTTACAGGGACTATAACAAAAAAAAATTAGTTTTTACTTTTTGATCTTTTTTTTTATTTTGTTTGATCGCCGCGTGACTGTAAATGCTCTTAATATCTTTGCATGCAGCTGGACACCTGACCACGCACATGTCAAATAGTAAGGGTGCTAGGGCACTTTAATCTTTCCATTACCGTGATAAGAACAAGAAAATGGAGGAGAAGAGAAAAAAAATGGAGGAGAAGAAACCCATACCTATTTTTCTCCTTTTCTCTTCCTCTTCTTCTCTTGTAAATAAATTTTTTTGAAATGGTACATGAATGAGTTTGGTGTATAAGAATACATGAAGTTACTCGTGTTGGTTGATTCTATAATTGAAGGAAACTGGAATTGAGAAACCGGGGAGGAGAGTGGAGCAGAGAAGAAAGGGGGAATTGCCGGGAGTGGATTTCGCTGATCATAATTGCTTCAAATCCTTTAACTGTTGATTCAAGAGATTAGCACTCTAGAACTCCCTGTTCGTTTCTTGCTTAATTTTTAAGAAAATTGTTTTTCATTGAGATTATGTACTTTAAAGCAATTGGGAGTTTCTTTTGCTAATGGAAAATTCTGGGTATAGATTTTGCATTAAGGGTGTTCGACACAAAGCTCGAAAGGTGAAGAGAAAAAGGGTAAAAGTACTTATTGTTTCCTTTAATGGTATTGTGATTGTGATTTAATGTGTGATCATTTTGATTTCCTTGTTGTTTTATCTTTTGATTCCCTCATTCCGTATGTCTATAGGAAGAATTAATCACGAAAATTATTTTGGTCATGACTCATGGATTTGAATCGAGAGAGTAGAAATTTGGTATATGTTTATAAGACGTAGGGTGTTAGATTCTCATTTTCTTATAATTTCTATATACCCTGATGCCAATTAGTTTACAAGTGGCTGGTCCTAACTAGGATGGATTACGAATCTTCCTTACTTGAGTAACCTAATCATATGCATGTTAAAAAAAGAAACCTGATATAGGGGCTCCAACATCAATAGAGGGGTTCCAATAATAAGACGAAATAGGGACACTATGAAGTAAAACTCAAAAACCCCTTATCTATAATATTTTCACAATACTCAAATCACCCTTTATTAATATGTTAATTACCTTAAATAGTGAAAATTTAATTAAGCTAATCATGGTTAATTAAACTTAATCTTTGACTAACACAAATTGAAATCAAAATTTTTTTTTTTTGATTTGTGATTTGGGGATGAAAAACTAGATGAAGTGTGAGAAAAAAATTTCGTTTTTTTTTAAACCCTAGTTTTTAATTTAATCAACCATAGTAACCATTTAGGTCTTTCTAGATTAAAATCTTGATCATTTTATGGCTCAAATTAGATGAAATCACGAATTGAAAGTTTGATTTTGTGTGATTCAGAGACAGTTACGGTTGGGTTTCATTACGAACCCAACCGTAACACCAAGAACACCGAAGAACACCTTCAGTTACGGTTGGGTTTTGACTCCAAACCCAACCGTAACCTCAA
>JAJJMC010031210.1:2027297-2051570 GCA_023531435.1 Papaver californicum | reverse complement strand
TCATCAAATTAGTTAGTGTAATTTAGTTTTATCCGGATTGTCATCACTACTACTTTCTACACATTTATTAGTATTCTTCATCACGAAATTAGGATTTAATCGGCGATAAAATTTTGATTCGATTGAGAAATTTGATTAAAATGGAGAAGGAGAAGATATGGAGGAGATGGAAATTTTTTAATTAAAGGATAAATTTGTCTTTTTTTTATTAGGTAATGGGTAAAATGGACATTTAACTTTACCCCTAGGACATCCCTTATCGTAAAATTGGGTCACCTTGGCTCAACTAGGAGCCCCTCTATTGATGTGGGAGCCCCTATATCAGGCTTCTAAAAAAAGGGGTATTTACATAATTTGTTTTTTTATGGTTACAATATGTCACTCTAAGAAATTGGTGGCTGCTAACTTAGCGTTTAGGTGGTTCCGTAAACCATGTCTTTCATGGACCAGTGATTTAATATTATGACGTGTGTCCTAAGTGCAAATATGAGTTTCAAGCTCAATATTTGTTGTAACGTTTACCTTATATAAGTTTCTGTTTGTTCCTTGTTTGGTAAGAAAATGGTGGTTATGGCCTTATGGGTGTTAGTGGCTTGGTTCACTATTTCATGTTTATTGGTTCTTTTCCGTGAACTCATGAAGGAATATAAAGGACCACTTTTCTGTTTCTTAAACTTTTTGGTTGAGGTTTGAAGGATAGAGTTAGTACTACTTGTAGCGAGTAAATATCCGATGGTATATGTCTGCACTTAACCAATTGTGTTGACTACTTGCTGGTTGTGGGAGTGATCGTAGTTCAAACTTAACTTTGTTTTAAGAGCATGACCATGTCGAATAGGCATATCTGTAGATCAGTGGTCGTTTTGGTTAAAATGTGAATGGTTCTTCAATATCATGAATTCAATTAATGCCTATAAACAATGCTTGGTAAGTCAATGACATAATATTGTACTTGGGATTTCGTGTAACCGGTGAAATGTCTGGATCCAAATCTTATATTAATACTTGGTTTACAATTCAGTAACAACAAGATGGAATGGGGCCTTATTTATCCTCGTTATTTGGCGATCTTTAATTTAGGTTAAACTACTTTCTCGTTACTTAATATAATGTGTAGGATTTGGGGATTCTTGTAAAATATTAGTACGGTACTGCAATTTCTTATGATATTAGATTTGGTAGATGTGGTTTGAACGTCTAATTAAGTTCTGGGATAATGAGGTAGCACTCTTGCTATTGTTGAGGTTAGCATTGCTAACTAACAGTAGACACTAGTGGTTTTGTTAGCATTGCTGTGTTTATGTTCCATTTATATGATTACTCACTGGTGGATAATTGGATATGTATATGTTGGTTCGGTTACATTTAATTAGTTCACGAAAAGTAGTATCTGTGGCTAGCTAGTTTCCTAGCTAGTTTCCAAATAGGTTGTGCTCTTTGAAAGCATGTACAAAAGCTAGTTGGGTAGTCCTGGTGCATCAGTTGTTGATGGTCATTTTGCTGTTAGCTTCTCACTCTTAGATCAATTACACATAAACTACTAAATATTTACCAGATGACGACTTATATGAAGATTGTTTATCATTTTAATTGTACTGTTAGATATTATCAACTTCAGGTTTCGGTATGCTGATTTTACAGATTTTCCTTGGAACTTGCTATTGTGCCTTTTATGCTAGCCTACTTGGATAAGTTATGGGACTTGCGGCATGCCCAAAGAATTTTTTTGGGTCTTTGGAATGAGGACGTGCAACTTTTACTTCTATAATAATATGATAGCTTATTCTAATCATTTTTTTTTAATTTATTTGTCTACTCCGTACTTAAGTGTAGCCGGTATATTTGGGGTTTAGTAAGAGTAGTGCTTTACTCGTAATTCATTATGTGAACTGCAAGTGAAATAAGTTTACTTTGTATTTGATAAGAGATAATTGCTTCTATTTAAGGTATTTTATATTATTTAAATAAAAAGTGATGAACTACGTTCGTGTTTGGGTTTTTTGAGCAACAGAGAGGGTACGCAGGCAGCCGTTATGTTATTCAGCACAACTGCTTAAGGTTGTTTATATCGTCGGGATATATTTGGTTACTGCCTAGCAGTTCATACCATCTACTCGGAGATGATTACAATCTTAGTTATTTATATTGTTGGTAAGAGGTAGTTGTAGTTAGCCTACTGGTTGTTCATACTACTTTGAGAGATTTTTGTAACCTCTTCGAGGTTGTTCATATCATCTAATGAGAAATATATTATTGGATACCGATTCATATCACCAAATGAGACTTGGAGATGGTTGTTCTCATTTAGAGACAATTCATATCATATGAGAAGAATGATTGTCGCTTATGAGTTAATACCATTGATCTGGAAATAATTACTAACTCTCTCTTGAATAGTTCATATCATTCGTAAAGGATGGTTTGTTGAGCTTGACCTAGTACTGTGAATTTCCAGGTCCACTGGAGCTCCTACCTACGGGTGGCTACTTGAAAGACCGTTATCCGTAAAGGTGGATGGTATCCGACTACCCTGACATTGGCACTTGTCATCCCTCACCCATCTAATACAGTGTGTTTTGTCAGGTCTTAATTGGCTCCCACCTACGGGTAGGCAACCCAGAAGACCGTTAGCTGTAACGGTGGCTGGTATCTGAGTACCCTGTCTAGAGATTTTGTATCTAAAGTTTGGTATTTGTTTGAGAGATAGTTATTACCCACTGGGGTAATTCATATTGTCTGTTGGTTTCAATAGATGTTAACAACTGCTCTGGCAGGAGATACTGTATTGTTACAATAAAACGAAGGGAATCATATGTAAGATTGGATGACCCTTGAAATATGAAAGATATGTTTGCATGCTTATAAAGCAATTTGGGGTAAATCGATAGAAATTTCTTTGGAAAAAAAATCAAATTGGTTTGAAAAATTTGAAAGCCAGATTTCTCGAGTGGTGTATCGGGGAGTTGGAGCTGGCCAAGCGGGCAGAAACCCGACCTATTGGAAGTGAAAATTTTCCAGTCCGTCACAATTTATGGTATCAAAATTATATGATTTCCATTCCTAGAGGTTTGCGTATCTCTGGTGACTATATATATATTAGTTAGGTACATGGATATGTGCTAGCTAATCTTAGTTATCATATTATGAGAGAAACCGCTTATGATTTGGAAAATATTAGATCTTTGCTAATTTCGGAAATTTACATTTATTGTAAATCTTGAGGATTTTTAAAATTGGTAGATCTTGTTTCCGAACAAAGCCTTGGTTATAACACTATAAATAGGGATTTTTGTATCCTTACAAACTCATCTTAGAACACACCATTGTCGTAAGGTAAAGATAACTTGAAATAGATATGAGTAAGCTAATTAGGTGAAACATTTTGTGTTACCTTTCATTTAAAGACTTCTTTGGTATCAAGAAGCTCTAGTAATACCATTGGAAGGAAACTAAGAATCGTATTGTTTTAATTTTCTTTGTTTATTGTTTTGTTTAAGAACTAACGGTATATGTATCTTTGATAGAACAAACTTGTTTATTTCATGGTCCTTGTCTTCTGGTATAAGGCCGGCCAAGTTTGTTTGAAAATTTGACTATCAAATATCTAAGTGGTTCTGGATCTTGAGAAAAAACCGTTGACCAATCAATGTTAACATATTATGTTCTGTGTGTTTGGTCAATAGTGGAAATAAGTTGTTTACAATGGTTAGTTTGAATATTGGAGACTTGAAGACTTTCTTTTTTGGTTCTAAACTTCGTGGGGCTTTCTACGAGCTTGATTCTCTGAGATTAGCAAGTTGTTTATTCTTATTAAGATAAGACTGGTGGAAAATAGAACAAACTGTCTAGCGATATTTATTTGTTTGGATAGATCTTGTTCATCTAGATTGGTTATTTCGATAATCATTGTCTTGGTTTGATCTTTTGACCAAATACGTTTATTGATATAAACAAAAGATCCTTTATTCTACTTTATCACTGACCAAACGACTGATTATGGTGATTGATAAATGAGTTGGTTACTGGAACAATTTTAGTCTTTTGTTGTTTCAGGTTACGATCCAAAGGAGTTAGATGCAAAAGTCCTCATGACGGGTGAAGCAACTCAAGATAGTAGATTCTGTCCTGGGATTCACGTGCGTTGGACAGATTGGTTGTAGGCACATGGATACTAAAGAATCTGGGTAGCTAGGGGTAGTTTACTTGGTCTCAACTAAACAAAGTTGCGGTAGTCAATTTATATAATGATTTAATTCTGAAAGTATTCTAAAATGGACTAGGTCATTGGGTTTTTCTGCCATACAATTTTCCTCGTTAACAAAATCTTGTGTCTCTATGTTAATTACTTTACTTTTGCATTATATTGTGTATCTTTATAATTGAAGTAAATACACTTGTACGTTAATCACATCTTGGTAAAGATCCCATAGTTAGTTCGATATAATGGTGTCAATGAATGTCCGAAAACTCTAAAATTCGTTTGAATTCGCATCCAAAATATCAAGTATTATTTGAAAATTATTTTCAGATTCGGATATCCGAATTTTTTATCCAAAATATAACTAACCAGATACGAATTCGGATATGAAGTTATCCACATCCGAAATATTTGTATCCGAAATTTTAAACAAATATATATATATATATATATTTCAAAGCTAGAAAAGTATATATCATATTAATTTTTTTTCATTTTTATTTATGTTTATTAAAAAATCATTTACAAATATCTTTTCCCTAATTAATTTTTGTTATGTAATATTATTTTGATATAAAAATACAAATTTTTTATTGTTCTATTTTCTTATAATTTCGGATCGGATAAGTGTATGATATCCGGATAAAAGTTCGGATACGAATTCAAAATGGAAAAGACTACATTCGTTCAGATTTTGGATCGAATTCGGAAAGTGTATGAAATATTCGCATTCGGATGCGGATAATGTCTTTTTCACATCATTTTACACCTTTAGGTCGATCCAAACTTTGATTATTACCGAGATCATCTTGATGGAATAATCTTAAACTCGTTATTGTTACAATAAGGTTATACAAGGTGAGTCAACATAGGTTGATATCGAAAATATTATTGTGTACTTGGTACCCTCGTCATTTTAATTGGTATCATACCAGGAAAACACGATAAAAACCTAACAGTGTGTGTTTGGTGCAATCCAACCTTTAAGAACGATGATTTCGGGCTCTCATGAATCGAGTTCAGTTAAAGTACCTCAAATATTTGATGGTACCAACTATCTGTGGTGGAAGTCTGCAATGAGATCTTTCCTTCAATCTCCCGACTTTGATACTTGGGAATTAATGGTCAATGGATATGTACATTCGAAAGGGGAAAGTTCGGAGACTGGGTATAAAATCTTAAATGCATATGATGATAAAGAAAGAAGTCTTGCCAAACAAAATTTAAACGGTTTGAATGCTATAATACATGCAGTCAGCTGAGATCTTCAACATCATGTATCCATTTGAAAAACATCCAAACAGGCTTGGGATATTCCTGAGACTTCAAACCCTCACTTTTAAAATGGAAAACCTTTGTGTGGATAATAACAACACATTTGAAGAATTTCATTTAAAACTCTATGAGATAGTTAATGCATATTTTTCTCTTGGAAAAACTATTTGTGAAAAGGAAACAATATATAAAATTCTCATATCGTTACCACCTAGAACGAGTCTACGAAACATGTTATCATGGAAGTAAATGATCTTTCAGAACTATCTAGAAGTTCTCTAGTTGGTAAACTAAATATATTTGACCATGAGTCTTAACCAAGAAAGAGACACATGAATTGCTTTCAAAGTCGAAAGGAACTCAAGGGTTCCTAATAAAGGAGACGAGGTTCGATTGTTGAAAGAAACTAATGAAACGCTTGTAGAAGAATCAAACGATGATCTTGATACAACCATGTTCCTGATTACTAAACAGTTTCGAGAACTCTTAAGAAATAAAAATAAGAGATTAGTGAAAGATATCCATCCTCCTAATCTACCTCATGATTGAGTTTCTGCTAAGAACAAAAAAGATCAAGAGGAATATGATTAATATCAACCACGGTGTTTCAAGTGTAAAGGTTTCGATCATAGGTTTTAGAACTTCCCTAATATGAGCAAATGTATCGGAAATGAGGCTCTTGATGTAACCCTCGATGAGACCTCATACTCATATAACTCAGGAGAAAAGGATATAACAAATGTTGCATTAATTGATATGATAATTTTTCACTAAACTTTGTCTCTAATCCTTCCATTGAAATACATCACCAGATGTATGAACTTCATATGACAAGATAAAAGAGGAAAATAAAATATGCTCAGCTGTCGAAAATCAAAAGGAAGTAAAATCTCTCTTTTGTAGGCTCTGCAAACATTATGGACGTGATTTTGATTTTTGTTACATGTTCAAGAGAAAAGTTAGCATCCTGAAAAGGAAGGAAAAAAGACTTATAGATATGTTGAACAACTTTGATCATAACAATCATCATCGTTTGAAGCACGAACATAAATCTTATACACTAGCTGCACTTCACAATTCTTCTTCCATGAGGGGTCGAGGAATCCAAAGTGAAGAGGAAAAAAGGAAAGGTTTAAAAGGCATACCAAATCTGAACAAAAATACAGTAAAAACCAGAGTCAAAATTTAAAGAAATTAGTTTAAATAGCTCAAAAATACAGAGGGCTAGGCTCGAATTTAAAGAAGTTAAAAGTAAGTTTTGGAATTAAAAAAGATGGAGCCCCGCAATTTCCTTGAACTGCCAATTTTTTTCTCTTCTTTTACGGCAAGTCTGCAATTCCATTAGCAGTTCTATGAACCAAATTGAAACCTAAAAATTTGGAAATTTTGATGTTAATTCCTCTGTTCACTCCAAAATAGAGAGGCATTCCCATCTGCTTGAAATACCTAAATAACTGACTATCCCTTTCTCTTCTATGACCAGATAATTCAGGGGTTTTCTGGATGGCCCATTTCACCCCCTGATGCTTTAATCTCTTATTTAAAGTTAGTTTCATGTTTACAATTTGGTTGGAAGAAAAAGGATAATTCGACAATATGTGTCTTTGTGATTCCTTACTTTTCTAATCAGGTTACAGGTACATAACCAAGGCAGATAGTGCAATAAATCGACTACCTAGTCCTGCATGCTACATTGCCTAGTTTCACGCAACATTTTATATGATTAGACAATTGTTGCAGTCAGTGTCCCATTATGATACTCACGCTATAAATACAAACTTAAGAGTTAAGACTCGAAAAAAAAAACAAGAGAATAATAGTAAAACCTAGAGAAAAAATTTGAGAGGTAGAAGAATGGATTCACAAGATAGTTTCAGCGGGTTCCAAGTACAACCAGAAACAACATATCAACTTTTTGCGAACGGATGTGGGATTTTTGGAACAACAACAAATATGAATTTTTGCAACAAGTGTTATAGGGATCACAAGAACGAAGAAGTGTCCACATAGTAACAACAGAATGACCACATAATATCTCCACAATAAGATATGGAGATTTGTTACCTGTTTTATTGTATTTTGGGTATCTTGTAATCACTGTTACATATTTGCATTCATGCATAAATAGAGCCTCTCTTCTCCACAAGAGAAGTGTGGAAGAGTTAAACACAAATTCTTAATTCTAACTTAGTATCAGACAGAGATCTTGTAAATCACGCTATCTCTTTTCCAAATCAACTCTCTTCAATGTCAGCCAACACAACAACCCTTCAGCACATCCATATCAATCACCTAGTAAACATCAAGCTCAATGAAACCAATTTTATTTTATGGAAAACTCAATTCAAACCCCTGTTAAAAGGATACAATCTACAAGGTTACGTCGATGGTACACTGCCTAAACCACCACGAACCCTACCAAATTCAAAAGAATTTAGTCCTCAATTTACCAAGTTTGAAGAGCAAGACCAAATCCTTTTGGGTTGGTTGCTATCTTCAATCACCGAGAATGTTATGATTCATGTTGTGGGCTTAACAACATCTCAAGAGGTCAGGAAGGCTTTATAGACAAGATTTTCTCCACAGACAAAGGCACACCAGATGTACTTACGAAGACAACTCCACAATTTAACCAAAGGTAATTCTACAATGCAAGAATACTTCAATAAGGCTAAAAATTTGTTTGACTCACTTGCAGCATCAGGACATATTGTTCTTGTAGATGATATGAAACAAACTATCTTGAATGGTCTCAACCAAGCATATGACCCAATTGTAACAATTTTATGCACCATTGATGCTTTGGATACGAAGACGTTCTATGATCATATGCTTACATATGTTCTGCGTCTTGAGCAACAACTAGAAGTGATTCAACAACCCTTAGCAAATGTTGCTGTTGGAAGCTCCTTACCTCCTAGACCAGGTCAGTTCCGTCAGAGAAACATGTTTCAGCCTAACAGACCACCCTCTAGATCAAGAAACAATCCACAACAATATCAAGGCCCTTGTCAGATTTGTGGTCGTAGAAATCACACAACTATAAGGTGCTGGTATCGATGTGACAAAGAAGATGTACCCACAAGAAAATCTCCAGCTGCATATATTGCACTACCTGGAGCAAATGGGGACAACTCTTGGTAATGCTACTTTTACTCAAAATAATAGATCCTTTCTGCTTAAAAATGTTTATCATGTTCCTACTATTAAAACTAACCTTCTCTCAGTTCATCAATTTTGCAAAGACAACAATGTAGTTTTTGAATTTCACACAAATTGTTTTGTTGTGAAGGATTGCCACACAAGGACAACGCTGTTGCAAGGAATGAATAAAAATGGCCTCTACAAATTTGACAATGTCCGGGAGATCACAAAACTATGTCAATCAAAAGCTTACCTATCAGAATCGCTTCTAGTTTGGCATCAAAGATTAGGACATCCAATGATTCAAACTGTTTTTAGAGTTCTTAAAAAATATTCTCTTCCTGTCTCAAATAAAACATTTGATTTCTGTCAATCCTGTCATCTCAGTAAAAGTAAGAAACTACCATTTCCTATTAGTCAGACTACTTATGATAGACCATTAAGTCTTATTGTCTCTGACTTATGGGTATCTCCCCATGTCTCCCGTAATAGTTTTCGATATTACTTACTACTCTTGGATGCCTTCTCTCACTATACAAGGATATTTCCTTTGGTACAAAAATCTGATGCCTTACCAACTTTCATACAGTTCAAAACACAAATAGAAAATCTCACTGATCACAAACTCAAAGTCTTTCAGTCTGACAATAGGGGTGAATATAGAAATTCACCTAATTTCTCAACAATTCAGGTGTATTTCATAGGTTCTCTTGCCCACACACTTCTCCATAAAATGGACTTGCATAGAGGCGTATACAACATATCACTTAATCAGGCCTTACAATACTCTTTCATGCCTCTATGCCAATATCCTTTTGGGTTGAATCTTTATCCACAACCTGTTATCTTATCAATAGGATTCCAACTACTAAGACAGAAAACAAAACATCCCTTCAGTTATTGTTCAATAAGACTCCTGATTATTCTCTATTAAAGGTGTTTGGTTGCCTTTGTTATCCATGTCTAAGACCATATAACTCACACAAATTAGAACCAAGGTTTGTAGCATCTACCTCCATGGGTTATAGTAGCTCTCACAAAGGTTATATGTGTTTAAATACCTCTACAAATAGGTTATATATCTCCAGACATGTCATATTTGAATAGGGTCATTTTCTACAGTGACCATAAGGCTGGTTATATATCTCCAGACATGTCATATTTGAATAGCATCTAGTTGTCGCAGTTCCCATCCATTCATCACTGTTTAAATACGCCGAGACGTTTATTCCGGTCATCAAGCCATGTACCATAAGGCTGGTTCGTTCTATAACAGTGATGAATGGCTGGGAACTGCGACAACTAGATGTAGAGAATGTATTTCTACACGGGGTTTTGGAGACTAATGTGTATATAAAGCAGCTGGATAGATATATTGATCCTAATTACCCAACACATGTGTGCAAGCTTCATAAGTCCCTTTATGGGCTAAAACAAGCACCACGAGCTTGGTTTTCGCGTCTGAGTACCTATCTCACAGAACTAGGATTTCAGGGATCAATTTCTGATACCTCCCTATTCATTTGGAACCAGGCAGACTACATCACATATATCCTAGTATATGTAGATGACATTATTGTCACAGGCTCTAACTCAACTCTTATTAACAAACTCATTAAAGACTTGCGCAATGTGTTTGATATTAAAGATATGGGTGAACTAACATTCTTTTTGGGTATTGAAGTGATTCTTCAGGGTCAACAACTAATTCTTAGTCAGCACAAGTATGTTTCTGATCTACTTCAGCGTTCCTGCATGGATGGTGCTAAGCCTATCATACGTCTCTCTCTGCACAAGTCAGACTACAGAAGCATGGGTCATAAAAGTTTGACAATCCGACTCTTTATAGAAGTGTAGTGGGGGCTTTACAATATTTATATCTCACACGGCCGGATATTTCGGTTGCAGTAAACAAAGCATATCAGTTTATGCATGATCCCTTTATAGAACATTGGGACATGGTTAAGAGGATTATCAGGTACTTAAAGCATACGGTGGATTGTGGATTGTTTCTGCGTCCCAACAATAACAATTCACTTCATACCTACTATGATGCTGACTGGGCATATAATATGGATGATCGAAGATCCATGAGTGGTTATTGTATCTTCTATGAAGGTAATTTGATCTTTTGGAGTGTCAGAAAACATAAAACGGTATCCAAATAAGCACAGAAGTTGAATACAGGGGAGTGGCCATAGCTACCTCTGAAATCATTTGGATACAATTATTAATGAAAGAGCTTGGTATACAAACTCCAACACCTAAACTATGGTTTGATAATTTAGGAGCTACATATCTCACAACAAATCCAACCTTTCATGCTACGACAAAGCATATCGAAATTGACTATCACTTTGTCAGAGAAAGAGTTGCAAGCAAACAACTTCAGGTACAGTTTATCTCTTCTAAAGATCAACTGGCAAATATATTTACAAAAGGGTCGTCTTTTCCAAGATTCCACATGCTACGGGACAAGTTGAATGTTTGATAACTCACGTTCAACTTGAGAGGGAGTGTCAACAGAGTAATAACAGAATGACCACATAATATCTCCACAATAAGATATGGAGATTTGTTACCTGTTTTATTGTATTTTGGATATCTTGTAATCACTCTTTCATATTCGCATTCATGCATAAATAGAGCCTCTCTTCTCCACAAGAGAAGTGTGGAAGAGTTAAACACAAATTCTTAATTCTAACTAGAAGAACAAAATCTTTTAGCGTCAGCTTTCAAGAAATGTTTAACTAACCATAATATAACTCCTGTCCAAGGGATATCAACAGGTACTACTAGTACTAGATTTGGAAAAAAAAAAATTAAAAGAAAAAATTTATTCTTCGTCGTGTTAATCATCAACTGCATGGATTACTAGTGGTGGAAGTGATGCCGAAGTTAAAAATAGATGTTCCAGTTGCAACAAGAAGGATAGACTAACAACAATTAAGTGCCAATGTGGTTCGACTTTTGCGCAACTCACCATCATCCTGAAAGCCATTCCAGAGATTCGACTACAAAAGTTTCGGAAAAGAATCAATTGCAAATTTAATTTCCCTAGTGAAATCCATTAAATTTTTAATACACAAAATTTTATATAACTAATTTTATTTTGTGATTAACTGATTACCATGAAGTAATTCTAAGTTACCTCATATTAGGATTTTAATAATGGGTTGTATATTGGTTTTGTACTCGAATACAAAGACCTCTTAAATTGACGGAATAAAAGTAGAAAATCAGAGCCTACATTTCCTCTTGACCAAGTAATATTAACAAATAACCTTGAAATTCTCTATAAATCAAAGTGTCCATCAAATCTTATCGAGTTCTTGCTAGTAAAAGAAGTTAAAATTATGAATAGAGAACAAAAGCAGCCTTAATGGATTCAAAAGAGAACCAAATTGAGAACTGGAACTGTGAGGGTATTAAATCCCTAACAACACGTGTTCAAATAATGTGGAAGGAGTATCGGATTATGATGGAACAAGAAGCACTGAAACAGTACCATTTGACAAGTACTGAAACAGACAGCTTCGTTGCATGATTGACACTCTAGTTGCGGGAAAGCATGGAACACTGCACGAAACAGACAGTTTCGTTGCATGACTGACACACAAGTTGCGGGAAAGCCTGACATAATAAGGGATCTGAAAAATATCGATGCATGATGGACAGGTCTCAGGTGTACAGGTTGCGGAACAAAAGAAACTAAAGCATGACAAGTCACTTTCAATGGCCACATGTAAGACATGCCATAATTCTAATAAGACCGCAACGTTCATCCAAATCCAAAAACAACAACTTGAGTACCAATCCGCAGAAGAAGTGCGGGATACCAAGCGAGAAACTTAGATACACATATCAAATCTTGCGGGAAATACAAATAAGTCTTGCGGGATAAGCATCGTTTCAAACTCTGGATAAGAATTAGTAGGTGGAAAGTTAGATTGGGGGGGACCCATAGTATTTGCTATAAATACCAAAATCTAGAACAGAAAGAGGGACTGGAAAATTTTTGGACAAAAGGAATAGGATCAGAGCAAAGAGTTTAGGTATGAAACTTGTGTTAATTACATAGTTCAATTGTTCTTTGATTAATTTGACTATAATTATATAATATGATATCCTTCTGTAACATACAAAGATGAATAAAAATGATCCAAATCTTTATCACCCGTGGATGTAGACAATTTAATTGTCGAACCACGTTAAATCATTGTGTTGATATATATTTAGTTTCTGATTTTGATTGTTAATATGTTTCGATTTCATTATTTGAGATTTGATCCGACTATGTTTCCGACCCTAATGGTTGTGATCCAAAGATCCATATTTTTGGTAGTCACAATTTGGCGCTAGAAACAGGGAGAGGTAAAAGAATTTATTCTACCTGTCCCAAATCTTCATTTTTTGAAACTGTGAATTTCGTTATCCTATAAAATCCCCTATTACAACATTTTTAATCAGGAACTCTTTCCAACTGATGTTTATATAGGTTTACTGTTATAATCTTACACAAACTTCTTTAATTGATACTTTTTATTTTAATATTTATGGTTACCTTATATGTTCTCTTAATCATGGGTTTGAAAACTTTGTTTATAAACTCCCACCATAATATTGTGTTCTTTAATGATTTTGTAAGAGAATTTAGCTTGAAACCATTAAATTTATGTGTCTCTGATTCAATTGATTGTATGAATTAAAATTGTATTGCATCAATCTAGTTTTGATTCTTTTCAAAACAGTAAAATAAGTTTTGAATTGAATTTATGAACTTGCTTCTATTTTTTTTGCAAAAAGTGATTTGATGAACTTATAAAACCTAAGTTAAATTGGAAAGTTATCTAGCTATATGTGATAAATTAAATTTTAGCTAAATATTTTCTATCAGTCAAATTGTTTTATATATATATTACGGATGTTAAAATTCTATGAAACACATATCTCATTATCTAAACTCTTGTTATAACATTGACAAAGAAACTTTTACGACAGCAAAAGATTGAGCAAAGAAGATATTAAAATATTCCAAAAGAAATTACATAAATGGAGACAGTTACAAATATAACCGTATAAGAACAAGGTGTTGATATAAGAAATTTGGGAAATCAGACAATAGAGACTCTTCCAGAAAGATAAATAGTAAAAGAATCCCAAGGACCACAACCCTTGGATGCTCAGACAAACATTCCAGTTAATCAATCAATTAACCAACCACATGAAGAAGCATCACAGAACAGGGTTGACCCTATTAATCAACTACTTGAAGAAATGAATGAAGTGTGCAAGGTTCAAAAAACTTGTACAAAAAAAATTGCTCTCTTAACCCAAGAAAATCAGATGCTTAGAAATAAAGTCCAACAAGATGCGGAAACATCTGTTACCAAGATACAGGGGCAAGAAGTAAGCTCAAACAGATCCGCAAAAAGTAAAGCAAGGATCAATAAAGGTCAAAGAGTGATGGTAGTGGAACCCGCACATGACACATATTTTCATTCAAAACAAAACAAGATAAATCATCGGTATGAACCTTAAAGACTAGATTTTGATGATTCAGAGCCACAAAACAACAAATGGCAAAAATATTTTGAGGACTTGGAACAAATGAGAGAAGAAATCAAAACTTTGAAAAATAAACAAGAGGGAGGACGACTTGAAGAAGTGCTAAAAGAGGCCAGTAGAACACCATCGGCCTCGCACCTTGCGCATGCGTCAATTCCGCATAAATGCAATCTTCCCATTTTTGAGTGTTATGATGGGACAAAGGACCCAACGACTCACTTAAATTACTACAACCACAATATGAACTGTTGGGAACAAGATGATATTATCATGTGTCGATATTTTCCATCAAGTTTGAAAGGGTCAGCATTAACATGGTATGATAATCTTCTAGAAGGGTCAATACATTCGTACGCACAATTGACCCGTAAATTCCTAGAGACGTACATGTATAATAAACCTGCAAACGCTAAGATGGACAAGTTATTTGCTCTTGCGTCTTGGACGGATGAAACTATCTGATATTATACAGATCGATGGCAGGCCATATGTCAAATGATAGGTAATATAAGTTCGGAAATTTCTATCAATTGCTACAAATGGGGAATAGCAAACCGAATGAGCCCGCTCTTTGTAGATATTCATGGAAAAGATCCAAAAAATGAAGGGGATCTAAGGGAAATTATTAAAAAATATGCAAGGTTACAGGATATTCATAATTAGCATCCAAGAATAATTTCCCAACATCAGAGAGTTCCCAACAAGGCGAATTTTGTGGAACCATCAACAAGTTCAGGAAAACGGGTTGCGGATGAAAACCCTCATATTGAATTTAAACGAAGCAGAGTGGATGAGGAAAGAAGGTTCAATCAGAAATTTGAGTATCGAGTTTTTACTAAACTCAATACCTTATATCCACAAATTCTAAGTACAATCAAGAATAAGAAAGATTCTGAATGGCCATAGACAAAAGGAAAGCAACCATCATACACACATGGTTCAAAAGATTATTGTGAATATCATTGCTTTCATGGGCATCCCACAAGTAGATGCAAGAAATTGAAAATGCAAGTCCAAAAATTAATTGATATGGGAGAGATGAAAGAATTTCCTTATTTTCTCAATCCTCCACCAAGGCTCAACATAGGAAAAACTGTAAATATTCCACAGAATAACCCAACCATCAATATGATTTCCTATACCGAGTCAAGTCAATCATCTATGAACGCAACCATTGACAAGAAGCTGCGTAAAAGGGTTCACAGACATGAAGTCTTCAAAGTTGCGGGGAGAGTCACAAAAAGATGAGAAGAATGGATGGCTTCCCCGTTAACTTTTTCAGCGGACGATTTTGATCAGGAAATCGAAACACATAACGATCCGTTGGTGCTCACTTTACCAGTATCTGGATGGAATGTTAAGAAGATTTTTATGGATGGGGGAAGTTCACTTAATGTGTTATTCTATGATACATTTCAAAAAATGGGGCTAAAGGACGATCAACTCACACCCTCTTACTACACTATTTACGGGTTAATGGGATAGCATCAAAGACAAAAGGAGAGATTTTACTTGATGTTATGGCAGGACCAATAAGCATTTTAACTAAATTCAGTGTAGTAGAGGCACCGTCTCCATATAATGCCATCATTGGTAGACATTGAGTCCACCAATTGAAAAGAGTAATCTCAACATATCATCAGTACTTGCGATCCCCAACACCACAAGGAGAAATGGAAATAAAGGGGTATCAAAATGTTGCAAGATCTTGCATCTTCACAGAAACTCACATGAATGAGGAACGAGCCCAACAACAGCAAGAGAGAAAGAAAAAACAAAAAATAAAAGCTAAAAAAGAAGCAATAAATCATTATTTGGTTGAGACTGCGGGAAGAGAGTCAGTAAATGAAACAAATGAAAACACCCCATCGGAGGGAAGCATACCAAAAACTGACAGGGGAAGTATTCCAGAATAACAATTAAAGGGAGCTCCCACACTTTTAGAAGCTCCCATATCCACTTTTTCAGCAGTTGAAGAAACCAAGAATGTTAATATAAGAACAAAAGAATTCCCAAGAGTAATTAAGATTGGAACATTAATGGAAACAGAAAGGGAACATGATTTGGTTACTTTACTTAGAGATTATGTGGATATTTTCGCATGGAAAATGGAGGATATGCCAGGCATTGATCCAAGTATTGTCCGTCATGAATTATATATACATCCGGGTACTACACCATTTCGGCAGCGTATACGCAAAGTGGCACCTGAGTATCATGTACCAGTGAAAAGGAACTAAAGAAACTCATGGATGCGGAATTTATTCGAGAGGTGCGTTACCCAACTTGGATATCCAACATGGTAATTGTACCAAAGAAGAATGGAGGAGTCAGGATTTGTATAGATTTTCACTAATTTGAACAAGGCATGCTTTAAAGATAGTTATCCGTTTGATGTGATTTTAGAATAGTGGTAAAATAGGTTCGATTCTCGGACTTGTGAAGATTTAATTTATAAACCTAATTTTTAATAACAGAAAATAAAGAGAATTTAAACAATTTGATTTTAAAATGGATGAAGAAAAAATAGGGCTTAAGATTCCACCATTCACCACTACTTCAGTGATAACATCTAACAATTCTTATTTTCAATTTAATCTAAATATGCCAAAGATAGGTTTTTGAAAGAATAATTGTTAATCCAGAGCATGAAACATCAAGAGTTTAAAAACCAAGCATGACCATCAGAAGAAAACACAATTATTTGAGAAAAATCATTTTTTCAATTTTAATTCAAGCAATTAATAATAAAAGAATTGTAGAATAAATATAATTAAAATAGAAGTTACCACAATTATTGGATGAACGGCTTCCTCCATTGCCCCAGTGATGGTGACTAACTCATTGTAATGGAAACACACTCAAAATAGACTTTCATTGCTCAAAAGGTGCTTACAATGGTTAAAAAGAGGTAACACAGGAGTTTTGAAACACTTATAATCGTTCCAGTGAAGTGATCTCAGCATTACAAAAGAAATAAAAGGAAATAGAAAAGAAAGACGGACCGCAAATGCAGCTGAAGATATGACTGAAACAGAGATAGAATAAATGACGGTTCAACGAATCCTTATGTTCTTCGTGTTCTTCCTCTTCGCAGCAGCAACAGTTTCCTGTTAACTTCTTCTGGTGCTCTGGACGCTCCTCTCTAGTGTTTCCTCCCTTCTCTTTGATATATATAGGGTTAGTAAACCCTAGAAACCCTTTCTAACCAATAAGGACTCAAAGAACAAGTCCAAATCAAACTCAAATCTCGTGCAAAACCGAAACAGACCCAAACTCTGTTTTTCCGTCCAAATTCATCCCTGTTGGCAATTTTTCCGGCTGAAACTCCCATATTTGACGTGTACAGATCATGTTTATGTTGTTTAAATTCACTTGGGTGAATTAGAATTACCCAAATCACTAAAAACTCGTAACAACAACTAAACAAGAGTTTCTCCCGATACAACTAGGGTTCCCGCCATTATCGGAATTTTGAAATAAAAAAGGGGGTCCCCCCAATCCAAAGTGTGGCCTTGATCACTTATTCCAAGGTGCCTTTAGTAATTTTTCCGAGTGCCTTTAATAACTTTTTGAGCCGATTTTTTCCGAATTGTTTATTTCTCAAAAATACCTACAAAGACATAAAAAGCCATAATAAGTAAAAAATCGAACACTATATAAATAGATAATCGAGGGCAATTTAGACACAAAATGTGTCTATCAAATACCCTCAAACTTACTATTTGCTAGTCCTCGAGCAAATCTAGTAAAATAAAATCCTAACTCACTTTCGCAGGAATCGCGACTATATTTAGCATATGTAATAAGCCGTTAAACCCCTAGGTGTCCCTAGTGAACGAGTTTTGTCTCGTGAGGGTTTATAAGAGGTATACCCAAAAAACCTTTACTCCAGATTTTAGCGACTCGTGAACGATTAAGGTTAGACACTAAACAAGCTATTTAGTTGGCTTACTCAATTCTTCAGCTATGGGAATCATTACCCTAAATGAGTCCAATTGTTGTACACGAGTGTTTACTAAAACATACTAAAATTCATATATAAGACAACATATCTCTATTCAGATAATCGTTCAACCACAAGACTTAGAATCTATCACAGTTAAATCACATGCAAAGATTTAAAAGATGGACATGGAAAATATGAAAGTTGCACGTGTTGACTAAGGTGAACGGTGTTTCCCATATCTGTCTAAAGGTCAGTGGCAGGATGAAACCTAATGAATTGAGATACGCATCCACTGGTCTTAAATCTAATACTAATATCGATTCAACTGGTATATACACGGGTTACAGTGATCGACTAATTGAAAATAAAAAAATAAATGTATTGACAACATGATTGGATCAAATTGGATCCAAGCGCACGGTTCTTATCAGCATCTTACATGATAGTTCCCATGGATCCTGCGTTCCACGCTTGCTTAGGCAACGGAGACAAGGAGAACACACACATATTGTTATCAAAGTGTCAGTATTCTTTTTTTTTCTTTTTTTTTCCAAAATAAAATGCAATAATGGGACTTGATCTCAAAACACTCTATTTTATCCTGACGGCGGTAACAATTTGATACTGGGCCCCACCAAATCACTTAGAGAAACACAAAATTACAAAAGTAAAAACAAAAAGTGATATGGTAGAGATAGACTCCGAGATGTGCTGACGAATATCATGTTATTTCTAACACCTGAACTCTGTCCTTTTATGAATAGACCATTTAACTGGGCACACCAATTCCTATAGAAAAAAAGCTAAGTTTCCATCTACCTAGAATGGTTAGTGTCATCCTGAATTGTTCACAAGTTTCTAGACTGTGGAGTTTCGTATTTCATTAAAAAGTTTCTCCCTTACCCCCAAATTAAATTTAACATTGTCCTCAATGTTTCTAAAGATGAATGATTAAAAGCATGAACAAGGAGAAACTGTTACCAATTGAAGAAAAGGAGTTAAGGAAAGATATTACCGTGTCGCATGATCATGGGTTACCTCCCAAGAAGTGCTAAGTTTAAAGTCTTCAGCCAGACTAAGAAAGAATTAGTCACCTCATAAAATCATATAGTAATAATCGGAACAACTGTGGGTCATCTGAATCAAATAGTGTTATCCAAAATAGAAGAAAATTGCAACACGCTAAGAAAATGATCAAACCGAGACACCCTTATCTAGTTTTCTGTTTAATACAACTACTTCTAGCTGTGGTTCAGGTTCTATAGAAGGGTCTAGATAAAATATTTTCATATGCTTGATTTCCTCGCAGACAGGATCAACAAGATCAGGTTGTAAAGTATGGAATAACTCAACTAAGAACTTAGAAGCACATAATAATAACCTGAATAATTGTGGATCCTCAAAGTCAATCAGATTTGACTCACACAATTGACTACAATGAAGGTGGTCATTCTTTAACAAAGTCAATCTTGGTATTATCGCCTAGGTAAACCACATCGACCAGAGGATGGGTTTCTGACAACTGAACTTTTTTATAGATATCAACAGGCTCAGGGAATCTAGTTCGAAGATGATCTTGTAAAATGGTAGAGGTGCATATGTCAAGTCCCAAGTTAGGGACTTTAAGCAGGGATACTTGAAAATCACAAAAATCATCGATACCCCCAAACTTAGGGTTTTCAGTGTCTTTAGATAAACTAGTCACAATATCCCTAATTTCTAGATCGTCAGATTCCTGAAAATGGTCAATTGCTTCTTCTAAATTATGATCAGGTGGTGCAGAATCTAACAAAGTATTCACCTAATTAATAACACTATCATTATCAACACCAAATCTAAAGTGGGCTAGGCATTTCTCTAATGGATCTTCTAACAAAGCGTTTGGTAATGGCTCCTGAACTAATGTTCCTATCATGTTCACCTCTTCAATACATGTGTCATCTAGTTCAGGTGGTTGGTTACTAATATTGAAAATATTCAGCTCAATAGTCATGTTACCAAAAGATAAGTTCATAATACCATTTCGACAGTTAATGATCGCATTAGATGTAGCTACAAATGGGCGACCTAATATCACAGGTATCTGATTCTCTGGGTCAGGGACAGGTTGGGTATCAAGGACAACAAAATCTACTGGATAAATAAATTTATCAACCTCAATAAGAATATCCTCTATGACACCACGAGGAATTTTTACAGACCTATCAGCTAATTGCAGTGTTATCTGAGTAGGTTTTAAATCACCAAGTCCTAGCTGGAGGTACACATGGTACGGAAGTAAGTTCACACTGGCTCCTAAGTCTAATAACGCTTTCTCAACATGGTAGTTACCTATTGTGCAAGAAATGGTTGGGGAACCGGGTCTTTGTACTTAGGAGTTGTATTGTTCTGGATAATTGAACTCACATGACTAGATAAAAAGGCTTTCATTGGTACACTAAGCTTTCGCTTTCGGGTACAAATATCCTTAAGAAACTTGGAATAAGCAGGAATCTGCCTAATTGCATCTAATAATGGAAGGTTGACCGTGACTTTCTTAAAACCTTCAATATATCATTAAAGTTGGATTCCTTCCTAGTTGGTATTAGAATTTGTGGGAATGGGGCTTTTGGCACAAAATCGGGTTCAGCGGGAACCACATTGGACTTTTTAGAGACTTTATCAGTCTCTTCAACTATAGGCTCAGAAGGGTGAACTACAACATGTTCACTATCGGGTAAGGTTACCTTATTGTCTACTACTCTACCACTCCTAAGGGTTCTAATTGCATTCACATGGTCAGAAGATAACTCATGAACTCCTCTAGGGTTGGGTTGTGGTTGACTAGGGAACTTGCCTTTTTCTCTCAAAGACTCACTCAACTGACTAAACTGGGTTCGTAAATCGTAAATAACCTGAGAGTTAGCCTGGACCATCTTTTTATTGTCTTCTAAACTTTGTTCAACCGATTTCTGAAACTGAGCAGTGTTATGAGATAAAAAGGTGAGAGACTCTTCTAAACTCATGACCGTCTTTTCTAACGGACTTTGAAATTGTGCTGGTCCAGAAGGATTCTTAGTATAATCAAAACCTAGGGGAACCTAAGGGTTACTAGACTAACCTTGATTCTGGCTCTTAGACCAAGAAAAATTTGGATGGTTTCTCCAACCAGGGTTATAGGTTTCTGAATATGGATCAAACTTCTGACGGTTATCATATCTAGAGTTATTATAAATAGCATGGGCTTACTCTTCAACAGTCTGTCCTTCCCAATATGACTTGGGCTCTATTCCACGACTAGATTGACTTAATTCTAAGGCTTCTAACCTTTTTGATATAACTGCAAATTTGGCATCTGATTCAAGAATTCCATCTACCCTATTGACATTACCTCTGCTCAGCAGAATTTTTCTCTGGGGTTCCTTACTACATTCCCATTGATGGGTCTTTTAGGAAATTTCATGCAAAAATGTCATTGCCTCATTAATAGTTTTTACTCTCTAAATTCCCTGAACACAATGACTCAACCATGATCGTTGTTGGATAATCTAGCCCTTCATAAAGGATCTGGACTAGTCTTTGTTCTTCTAAACCGTGTTGGGGACATTGTGTTACTAATTCGTTGAACCTTTCCAAGTACCTATACAAAGATTCTCCTTTTTGTTGCCCAAATGTGGAAATTTCTTGCTTAAGAAATGATATTTTGTGTCTAGGGAAAAATTTAGATAAAAAGGCAGCGGTAAGTTCTTAATATGTCTCGATAGATTCAGATGGCAAACTATATAACCAAGATTTGGCCTTGTCTCTCAGGGAAAAAGGAAATAACCTAAGTTTCAAAGCTTCATCATTCATGTTGTGAATTCTTAGGGTACTACATATTTCTTGAAAATCCATAATGTGAAAGTATGGGTTTTCATTTTCATTCCCTAAGAAGAGTGGGAGCATCTGTATGGTCCTAGGTTTTAACTCATAGTTTGCCTGAGTTTCAGCTAACTTGTTACATGATGGACGAGAAGTCATAGTTGGGTTCAACAAAGCTTTTAAAGTTGTCATTGCTGGCACTATCAAAGGACTAGTATTAACTTCTTCACACAGTGTCAAGTTCTCAAAATAAAAAACGAGGCCCTCAAAAGAAGAGTCTTCGAGGTCCTCGTTTCCAGGGACAAAACAACTAGGCTTGTCACTAAATTAAGCAACCTAGAGTGTCTCTTTTCCAAGTACGCTTAGAGAGCGATCTTGGCATACACTAAATAAAAACTAAAAAAATAAATCCTAATTGGAAGGGAATTCTAAACAATCACAAGCAAGGCTGACTCAACCAAATCAAACCTATTAAATCTAGCAAAAAAAAGCATGATGGCTCCACTTAGATTGTTTCTAGACCAGCTTTTATTCTTTCAAAAGGCAATTAGTTACAGTTTTAGCGAATCTCACAGAATGATCCGAATTAGATTAAGTCGATTAGAAGCAGGATAAGCTCTAAGGAGCTTTGATAACCCTGCCTCTTTGGCAACTTTTCCTTGGGTTACAAGACGGCTCTATCAAATTGAACTTTAAGTTAAGCTAACAAAGTAACCAATACAATCCTTTTGAATGATTTTCCAATAAGCTCGATACCCTATCGGTCTTCTTTCTAGTCAAATTTTAAGGATTAGGTTCACGTTAGGTAACGTGTTCCTAAGGCGGGCAAGAAGGAAACAGTGATGAAATCCGAGTCCTTATCTTGTATGGCCAGTTCTTGCCCTTTACTAGAAAAGTAAGTCCGTTTTCAGTTCCTCAACATATATGCATACGAAGGAATACAGTAAACCCACTTGCAGGGGATTCGTGGTTGATTGAGTCTTACCTCCCGTCAGTGTGCGAACCCGAGGGGCCGAGACAATATCGTAATTGTCGTCCTTCCTTGTAGCAGTTTATATTTAATAATACCCTTCCGTAGGGTTTAAAAATAAATAAAGTGTCCAAAGTCCCAAAAATAATGTCCAAAAAGTGTCCAAAAATAAAAATAAAAAACAAAAATAACAATAATTTCCTAATACAATTTTCTAAACAAATAAAATCTAAAATAAAATAAATAAAATTCTTTGTCTTATTTTCCGTTCTTTAGCTTTAACTTTCACTCCAAGTCTTTCATCACCAAGTATTTGGCTCAATTTCTTTTCAATCCAAAATCCAAAACCTGTAGCAAAAAGAGAAATACCCAAAGAAAACTAAAATAGAACAAAGTAAAAATAAAAATCTAACTAAACTAATAACCTAAAAAAAAAATATCTCAAACCAAGTCCGCGTCGGCGACGCCAAAAATTGATGTGATTTTAGAATAGTGGTAAAATAGGTTCGATTCTCGGACTTGTGAAGATTTAATTTATAGACCTAATTTTTAATAACAAAAAATAAAGAGAATTAAAACAATTTGATTTTAAAGTGGATGAAGAAAAACTAGGGCTTAACATCTAACTATTCTTATTTTCAATTTAATCTAAATATGACAAAGATAGGTTTTTGAAAGAATAATTGTTAATCCAGAGCATGAGACATCAAGAGTTTCAAAACCAAGCATGACCCATCAGAAGAAAACACAATTATTTGAGAAAAATCATTTTTTCAATTTTAATTCAAGCAATTAATAATAAAAGAATTGTAGAATAAATATAATTAAAATAGAAGTTACCACAATTATTGGATGAACGGCTTCCTCTATTGCCCCAGTGATGGTGACTCACTCATTGTAATGGAAACACACTCAAATTAGACTTTCATTGCTCTTACAATGGTTAAAAAGAGGTAACGCAGGAGTTTTGAGACAATTATAATCGTTACAGTGAAGTGATCTCAGCGTTACAGAAGAAATAAAAGGAAACAGAAAAGAAAGACGGACCGCGAATGCATGTGGAGAAAAACTGCTTCAGCAGCTGAAGATATGACTGAAACAGAGACAAAATAAATGACGGTTCAGCGAAGCCTTATAATCTTCGTGTTCTTCCTCTTCCCAGCAGTAGCAGTTTCCTGTCAACTTCTTCTGGTGCTCTGGCCGCTCCTCTCTAGTGATTTCCTCCCTTCTCTTTGATATATATAGGGTTAGTAAACCCTAGAAACCCTTTCTAACCGATAAAGACTCAAAGAACAAGTCCAAATCAAACTCAAATCTCGTGCAAAACCG
>JAJJMC010031210.1:2006087-2027287 GCA_023531435.1 Papaver californicum | reverse complement strand
AGAGTTTCTCCCGATACAACTAGGGTTCCCGCCATTATCGGAATTTTAAAATCAAAAGGGGGCTGCCCCCAATCCAAAGTGTGGGTGCCTTGATCACTTCTTCCCGGGTGCCTTTAGTAATTTTTCCGAGTGCCTTTAACAACTTTTTGAGCCGATTTTTTCCGAATTGTTTATTTCTCAAAAATTCCTACAAAGACATAAAAAACCATAATAAGTACAAAATCGAACACTATATAAATAGATAATCGAGCGCAATTTAGACATAAAAATATGTATCACCGTTTCCTAGCATTGATCAACTAGTAGATGCAGTTGAATGACATGAGGCTTTATCTTTCATGGATGGACAGTCAGGATATAATGAAATTGTTTTTGCTGAAGAGGATCAAAAACATACTGCACCATTTGGGATAAGAAATGCGGGAGCAACTTATCAACGACTGGTGGATGCAATCTTTAAACCATGGATATGACGCACCTTGGAAGTCTATGTAGATGATATGCTAATAAAAAGTAAACTTTCAAAAAACATTTACAAGATTTGAGAGAAATATTTGAAGCTCTATGCAAGTATAAAATGAAAGTTAATCCCGGATAAATACATTTTTGGAGTCCCATCCGGAAAGTTCTTGGGTTAATTGGTCACAAAAAAGGGGATTGAAGTTGATCCAGCAAAAATACAAGCGATTGTTAATATTCCATCTCCAAGGAATGTAAAAGAAGTACAAAAATTAAATGGATGTCTAGCCGCACTTAACAGATTCATTGCCAGATCATCAGACAGATGCAAACCATTTTTTGACACATTGAAGAAGAAAAGGAAATTTGTATAGAATAAAAACTGTGAGAAAGTCTTTCAAAACATCAAATGTTATCTCGCCACATTACCCGCACTACAAAAACCAAAGCCTGAAGAGGTGCTGGCCTTGTACATAGCTGCAACAGAGTATGTTGTAAGTACGGTGTTGGTACAACAAATGAGAAAGTAGAGAAACCAGTGTATTACGTCAGTAAAACTCTCAATCTTGACGAAAGAAATTATACCAAAATTGAACAATTGATATTAGCACTAGTTTTTGCCACACAAAAGTTGCGCACATATTTTCTAACACACTATGTGCGGGTACCAATTAAAGCTTTGTTAGAATATGTACTAAAGAATGCGGGAAAAGTAGGGAGAATGGCAAAATGGAATGCACAATTAGAACAATTCCATATTATATTTGAAATACAAACTGCACAAAAATCACAAGTCTTGGCAGATTTCCTTGCGGATTTACCACTGGATGATGATTTTGAAATCCAAGGTTTGCCCGGAATAGAAGATGTTGATTCCCAAGATATTCTGAGTTCTGTAAACTCCCGCAGATAGGAAGTATTTGTTGATGAGGCACGGAATAAAGAAGGATCGGGAATCGGAATTGTGATTACAACCCCTACGGGAGATCGCATGGTACATGCATTTCGTCTTGAATTCGGTGAACATACAAATAATATAGTAGAATATGAGGTTGTGGTTCATGCCTTACGGCTTATCATCGAGTTGGGAATAAATAATGTGCGGCCTACAGGTGATTCACAACTGATAATTCGGCAGGTTGAGTTGAAGTATCAAACACTTGATGAAGACTTGATAGAATACAAGAATCTTGTTCAAAAATTGGCATCCCAAATTCCAAACATAATTTTTCGACATTTATCCTGAGAGAAGAATCGCCATGCTGATGCATTAGCATTCATTTCTTCAATGATAAAAGATCAAAATACGTCAGTAGTCAAAATTGGGCGAATCTATGAGCCATCAATTAAGTTATGGGCATTCGAAAACATGGAAGAGGAAGTAGATGAAGATATTGAAGATGCAGCCATTAAAGATGATGCAAACTTTACACATAAACCAGAATATGAATCGTCTGAAAAAGATTGGAGGATCTCAATACATCAATACTTACAAAGTGAGATATTGTCCGCAGACACTAAAGAAGCGAGAAAAGTGCAACCAAAATCGGCAAATAATCAATTACGGGATAAAAGTTTGTACCGCATGTCTTTTTTGGGACCGCTACTTCGATGTTTATCACAAAAAGAAGAACAACGTTATATTCACAGATATTCATTATAGAGATGCGAGAAATCATAGTGGAAGACGATCAGTCACATTGATAGCAAAGATGCAAGGGTATTACTGGCCATTTATGCACAAAGATACGGACAACCAGGCAAGAAGGTGCGAAGAATGTCAACTTTTTGCAAAGAGAATTAAAGCTCCCGCAACGGAACTCAATTCTGTACTCAGTCCATGGCCGTTTGCAAAATGGGGAGTAGATATTGTTGGGCCCTTAGTGGAAGGCACAAAAAAAAAAGAAAATACTTAATTGTAGCAACTGATTATTTTACTAAATGGGTTGAAGCCAAAGCTTCCGCATTAGGGATACAGATGTTTTCAAGTTTTTATTCGAAGACATAATTTGCAGATTCAGAATCCCGATAGCAATAGTCTCGGACAATGGGCAACAACTGCAAGGAAAAAATATTGATATGCTTTTCGAAGCATTTAATATCCAAAAAAACAAGTTCACCCCACTTTACCCCCAAAGTAATGGACAAGATGAAGCTGCAAATAAAACTATTGCATGAATCTGAAAATACTCTAGATGGACATCATAAACGATGGTGCGAACAACTTCATAATACTTTGTGGGCATATCACACAACGAGAAGAGAAGCCACTGGAGAATCACCATTTCTTCTTACTTATGGAGCAGAATCAGTTATTCCAACGGAAATTAGTTAGCCTACAACAAGGACAGAAGCATGGGAAAAGAATTTAAACACAGATCTAATGCTTGAGAAGTTGGATGATTTAGAAGTAAAAAGGGAGGTTACGCTCCAAAAAATGGAGAATTATCAAAGAAGACTGGCAAAAGAATATACAAGAAATTCAAGTTGCGGAATTTTGTTGAAGGGCAGTATGTTCTGCGACAAATACCAGAATATAAAAGAGATAAAAAAGCAACAAAATTTGCACCCACATAGGGAGGACCATATGTCATACAAGATATTGCAGGATAAGGTTCATACCACTTACGGAATATGAATGGAGAAATCTTACGGCATCCTTGGAACGCACAATATCTCAAACCATATTACCCATAACCAAAAATGCAATCATACAATAATTTGGCTTCATACTAGGTAAAGCAGAACAAATGCAATCTCTCTAGAGAGTCCATATAAATATCTATGAGTGTATGACTATTGGATCTTTGCCACAGAGATGCCTAACATGACATTAATTATTGT
Source organism: Papaver californicum (assembly GCA_023531435.1). Lineage (NCBI taxonomy): Eukaryota > Viridiplantae > Streptophyta > Magnoliopsida > Ranunculales > Papaveraceae > Papaver > Papaver californicum. Next base: position 2,023,984 of record JAJJMC010031210.1, on the reverse strand, counting down.
ATCAGGTACTCTCCATTTCAGGAGGTGCTCTAGGGACCGCATCCTAATTTCCTCCTGGCCAGAGAGAAGTTAGACATGCGCTTCAACCCTCAAAGTAACTCAAGGTACAAAATTGCCTTGCGGTTAATCAATACACACACTCAATCAATGCACTAACAATCAATATATATATTTATAAATTGTTTTGCAGGAACAAAAATAAAGACAAAATGAAGGTGCTAATACAATTCGAAAGAAGGAAAAACTAAGGAACAAGAAAACAAAAGAAAAACAAAGAAGCGGGAAAAACAAAGGAAAAACTAAGGAGCAGGAGGTTTTGCACTGGAAGAAGGGTGTTACGGGATTTCTTTGTGGCTATAGACTTTGGTGATCCATCATCTTAACTTTATCAAGAGTGTTGTTGATGTGTTTAAATATAGTGGTAAAATAGATTCGATTCTCGGACTTGTGAAGATTTAATTTCAGACCTAATTTTAATTAAATAAAATAAAATAGATTAAAATAAAGATGACTTTTTATAAATATGGGGAAGAACTAGGATTCAGGATTCCACTTTTAACCAATAAATCAAGTGATAGTAATTTTAATCATGCAATTAAAACATTTTATTTTGATTCTAAAGCATTGCAAAAATAGATTTTCAAAACAACAACTGTATAACACAAGCATGGAGCATCTAGGGACCTAATCCGAGGCATGCACCATCTAACGGAATCACAATTGCTTAATAAAAATCTTTTAAATCAATTTTCAATCAAGGAAATTAATCATAAATAAATTGCATAAATAAATTAATTAAATACATACCACTTAATTATTAGAGAAAAAGCTTCCTCCGTCATCCCAGTGATGGTGATTAGCTCATGGTAGAGAAAATATGCTCAAAATAGTCTTTCATTGCTCCAAAAAGTGTCTACAAAGGTGAAATAGATGTAACACAGCTGAACAGAGACGCGTATATGAGTTACAGAACAGGGTTCGCTGTGTTACAGAAGCAAAAACGCAATAGGAAAGAAAAGAGAAGACGCAACAGGAACATCAACAGTTATAAACGTTGCGTGTTCGTCTTCTCCGTTGAGCTGCAGCAAGAACAGTCGGCCGGAATTTCTCTGTTTTCTTCGGTGAGCTTCTGTGAGCTTCTCCCCTCGTTTTTCTTGTCTTCTCTTGGTATATATAGGGTGTAGGAACCCTAGGGAGTCTTCCAAACCTATTAAAACTCTTAATAAATATCCAAAACACTACAAATCCGATTCCAAGCCGGAATCCAAATTCCCGTCCAAGTTCACGGCTTTGGCAATATTCTCTGGCGTAAATCCCTCCAAATTGAAGTGTTTGAGTTGTTCTTGGACTCTTGTAGTCTTTGAAGCAATTTGGAACTCCAAAACATCCCAAAAATCACGTACACAGCGTACACAGGAATTTCACTTCGTTACACCCGTGTTCCCGCCGTATTTGAATTTGAATGAAAGGGGGTGCCCCTAATCCAAAGTGTGGGTGCCTTAATCCATTTTCTCGGGTGCCTTTAACACTTTTCGAGCCGATTTTTTCGCAAATGTTTATTCCTCAAAAATACCTACAAAGACATAAAAAGACGTAATAAGTGCAAAATCGAATACTATCGAAACAGATAATCGGGCGCAATATAGACACAAAAATGTGCCTATCAAATACCCCCAAACTTACTATTTTGCTAGTCCTCGAGCAAACTAATAAAATAAGATCCTAACTCACTTTCGCAGGAATCGCGACTACATTTAGCATATGCAGTAAGCCGTTAAACCCCTAGGTGTCCCTAGTGGACGAGTTTTGTCTCGTGAGGGTTTACAAGAGGTATACCCAAAAAACCTTTACTCTAGATTTTAGCAACTCGTGAACGATTAAGGATAGACACTAAACAAGCTACTTAGTTGGTTTACTCAACTCATCGGCTATGGGAATCATTACCCTATATTAGTCCAATTGATGTACACGAGTGTTTACTCAAGCATACTAAAATTCATAAGACTACAGAGCTCTACTCAGATAATTGTTCAACCACAAGACTCAGAATCTATCCCAATAAATCACATGAAAAGATTTAGAAGATGGACATAGAAATATGAAGGTTGCACATGTTGACTAAGATGAACGGTGTTTCCCATATCTGTCTCAAGGTCAGTGCCAGGATGAATCCTAATAGATTGAGATACATGGTCTTAAACCTAATACTAATATCGACTCAACTGGTATATACAAGGGTCCCAGCGATCGATTTATTGAAAATAAAACGATAAATATATTGACAACATGATTGGATCAAATTGAATCCAAGCGCATGGTTCTTATCAGCATCTTACATGATAGTTCCCATGGATCCTGCGTTCCACGCTTGCTTAGGCGACGGAGACAGGGAGAACACACACATATTGCTATCAAAGTGTCAATATTGTTATTTTTTTTCTTTTTTTTTTGTCTCAAAATAAAGCAAGAATCGGGCTTGATCTCAAACACTCTATTTCATCCTAGCGGCGATAACAATTTGATACTGGGCCCCACCAAATCACTTAGAGAAACACAAAATTGCAAAAGTAAAAACAGAAAGTGATATGGTCGAGATAGACTCCGAGATGTGGTGACAACTATCATGTTATTTTCTAACACCTGAACTCTGTCCTTTTATGAATAGACCATTTAACTGGGCACACCAATACCTGTGTTGGCTTCCAAAATTGTGTTAGTTTTACGGATAATAAAGCTTTAGGTATCGTGCATTCCAAGGATATTGTAAGGTTTGTCCTTGCATATTTTGGAGATAATACGATCCTTGCCCAGATGAAGTATGTATTATATATGGACCGTCCCAAGTTGGTGCGAACTTTCCAGCATCTTTTTCCGGATGGTATTCAGGGATCTGTCGTAATACATATTGTCCTTGCACGAAGTTTCGGGACTTGACTTTTTTGTGGTAATCCCGTGCTATCCTTCTTTGATAGTTCTCCATCTTCTGGAGTGCCACTTCCCGCTTTTCTTCTAAATCATCCAGTTATTCTAACATTAGATCTGTATTTAAATTTTTCTCCCATGCTTCTATTCTTGTCGTGGGTAGAATGATTTCAGTTGGTATGACTGCTTCTGTACCATATGCGAGAAGGAAAGGTGATTCTCCAGTGGATTCTTTTCTCGTGGTGCAATAAGCCCATAAAGTATTATGCAATTGTTCACACCAACGTTTGTGATATCCATCAAGTGTCTTCTTCAAATTCATTGCTATTGTTTTATTCGTGGATTCGGCTTGTCCATTACTTTGGGGATAAAATGGTGTGGATCTGTATTGTTGAATATTATATGTCTCGAACAACATATCAATATTTCTTCCTTGAAATTGCTGTCCATTATCAGAAACTATGGCTGCTGGTATTCCAAATCTGCATATGATATTTTCAAATAAAAATATAAATACATCGGAATCTCTGATTCGAGCTAATGCTTTCGCTTCTACCCACTTGTTGAAATAATCAGTAGCCACTATTAAGTATCGTCTCTTTTTGGTTCCCTCAACTAACGGACCGACAATATCTACTCCCCATTTTGCAAATGGCCATGGACTGAGTATAGAATTGAGTTCTGTGGCTGGTGCTTTGATCCTTTTTGCAAATCATTGACATTCCTCACACCTTCGTACCATGTTGTCTGAGTCTTTTTGCATGGATATCCAATAATAACCTTGAATTTTGGCTTTTAATGCAAGTGATCGTCTTCCACTAAGGTTTCCTGCATCTCCATAGTGTATCTCTTTAAGTATCCGAATTCCTTCCTGTTGTGATAGGCATCGAGATAATGGTCCGAGAAATGATTTTCGATACAAAACTCCATCCCGAAGTTGGTAATTGTCTGATTTGAGTTGAATTTTTCTTGCTTCCTGAGAATTGGTGGGTAATATGTTATCTTGTAAATATTGATGAATCGGAATTCTCCAATCCGGTTCACTTGTTTGATCACCTATTTGTTGAGGTGTAAATGGAACATTTTGTATTGCAGGATCATGAGCTTTTTCTGTTACATTTTCTTCCATATTATGAAGTACTTTTATCTGAATTGAAGGTTCATAAATTCTTCCAACTTTAAGTGCTGTCATACTTGGGTCATTCAACATGGAAGAAATGAATGCCAAAGCATCAGCGTGTCGATTTTTATCTCGGTATAAATGCCGGAAAGTAAGATTTGGGATTTGGCTTGCAAGTATTTGAACAAGATTTTTGTATTGCACTAAATTTGCATCAAGTGTTTGATATTTTAATTCAAGCTGCCGAATTACCAACTGCGAATCACTCGTAAGTCGAACATTGCTGATTCCCAATTCAATGATGAGTTTTAATGCATGCACCAAAGCTTCATATTCTACTACGTTATTTGTATGTTCTTCAAATTCAAGACGAAAAGAAAGAATCATTCGATCTCCCATTGGTGTAGTAATCACAATGCCGATTCCTGCTCCTTCTTTGTTTCGGGATCCATCAACAAAGACTTCCCACCTTTGAGAGCTTGTCGAGTCAAGAATATCTTGTGGGTCTTCTTCCTCGCATCCAGGTAGTCCTTTAATCATAAATACAATAAATTGATAAAAATAAATCGTTAATGAATTTTTTTTTTTTTTTGAATGATCAGACCTTGAATTTCATATTCTTCTTCAATTGGGAAGTCTGCAAGGAAATCAACTTAAACTTGAGATTTTTGTGCGGTTTGCAACTCATAAATGATATTGAATTGTTCTAGCTGGGCATTCCATTTACCGATTCTTCCCACTTTTCCCGTATTTTTCAATACTGATTGTAACGGTGCCTTGCTCGGGACACGAATATAATGAGTGAGAAAATAAGTACGTAACTTTTGTGTGGTAAAGACTAATGACAAGATGAGTTGTTCGATCCTAGTATAATTTCTTTCTGCCGAATTAAGGGTTTTGTTGATATAATATATTGGTTTTTCTATTTTTTCATTGGTGCGCACCATCACTGCACTGATTGCATCTTCTGTTGCCGATATATACAAAGTTAATATCTCTTCGGGTTCCGGCTTCTGTAATGCTGGCAAAGTGGCTAGATGCTTCTTTATGCTTTGGAATGCTTGTTCACATTGATCGTTCCATTCAAATTTATTTTTCTTCTTGAGTATTTCAAAGAATGGTTTGCACCGTTCTGATGATCTGGCAATAAATCCGTTTAAAGCAGCTAGACATCCGTTTAACTTCTGTACACTTTTAATACTGCTGGGTGATGGCATATCTGTTATCGCTTGGATCTTAGCTGGATCAACTTCTATTCCATTTTTTGTAACCAAATAACCCAAGAAACGCCCCGATGAAACGCCAAAAGTGCATTTCTCCGGGTTAATCTTCATCTTGTACTTTCGTAACGCACCAAAGATTTCAGCGAGGTCTTTTAAATGGTTAATTGATAATTTGCTTTTCACCAACATATCATCGACATAAACTTCCAATATTTGTCTGATCCATGGTTTGAAAATTGCATCAACCAAACGCTGATATGTTGCTCCTGCATTCCTCATCCTGGTATAGCAATACAACCCCCGAGGAGTAAAGAACGCAGTGTGCTCCTGATCTGCTTCAGCAAGTGCGATTTGATTATATCCCGATTGACCATCCATAAAAGATAATGCTTCATGACCTTCTACAGCGTCCACTAATTGATCAATATTAGGAAGTGGAATAGCTATCTTTTGGGCAAGCTTTGTTTAAATTGGTAAAGTCTATGCAAATTCTGACTCCACCGTTCTTTTTCGGAACGATCACCATGTTAGAAATCCATGTTGGATATCGCACTTCTCGAATGAATCCTGCACTTAGAAGCTTTGCTAATTCCTTTTCAACTGGATCGTGATATTCCGATGCAACCTTGCGTATCCGTTGACGAAATGGTGTAGCATCAGGTCGTATTCGTAATTCATGCTGTACAATATTCGGATCTATCCCGGGCATATCTTCCATTTTCCATGCAAATATATCTACAAAATCACGAAGTAATTTGATTAAACTTTGCTCCACATCTTCTTTCATCAAAGTTCCAATCTGCACTCTCTTGGGCCATTCTAAAGTTCCAATATTTACAATTTTAGTTTCTTCTATAGAAGTGAAAATTGGTTTTGGATTCCCGATTGGATTTGGAATTCCCTTTAATTGCTATGGGAGTCCTTCAAGTTGCTGATTTATTAAATTTCCTTGACTCTTACTGCTTTCTCCTAATTCATTTGCTGATTTTTGTTCAATGTTCCTTCTCAAGTATTGATTAATTTCATTTTCCTTCTCTTCGGACCTACGGTTTTTCTTCCTTTGTTGTTGTTGTTGTTCCTGTTCTTCATGCATTCTTACCTCCGCCATTATACAAAACTTTACATCATCTTGATCCCCTTTGATCTCCATTTCGCCTTGTGGTGTTGGAAATTGCAAATATTGGTGATAAGTGGAAATTACACCTTTTAGATGATGTACCCAGCGTCTTCCAATGATTGCATTATACGGAGATGGAGCATCTACTACACTGAATCTTGTTAGAATGTTGATTGGTCCAACTGATACTTGCAAATCTATATCTCCTTCTGGTCTTGAGGCCATTCCATTGAATCCATAAATCATATATCGGGATGGGAGTAATTGGTCTTTTGTAAATGCCATTTTGCAAAATGAACTATGAAATAAAACATTCAACGAAATGCCCCCGTCCATAAGGATTTTTCTAACATTCCATCCTGCCATGGGTAATGTAAGGACTAATGGATCATTGTGCATCTCAATTTCCTGATTTACTTCCCGTGCTGAGAAAGTTAGAGGGGATGCCATCCAATCTTCCCTGTTTCTAGCGCCAAATTGTTTATGTCAATTTTCCCATTGACATTAACAACCAATGATTAGAAGATTGCATATTTAACTTAAGATTTTAATAAATGAAATGATATATAGAATCATTTTAAGAAATAACAATTTGATAAACATTTTTACAATTCAATGACGGATAGATCAGAAATATCATCAAAAGTACAATTTCAACTACATCTCTTAAAAGTAAGAAATTTTATCATGAATGTTCTATTCTTTGGATCATCCATTGTACGTACCTAATAACCTTTTTTCTTCTGATTTTCTTAGTCTTCTTTTCTCCCTTCTCCTTCTAATTTTTTCGACCTCTTCTTCGTTGAATGCTCTCTTCTATTTATAGTTATAGTAGCGGGTCCCATTTGTCCCGATACCAACTATCGTTCTTCTTATTATATTAGGATCGGGATGCTTATAAGATTGACATGTCATGTTTTCTCTTTGGTGCGCTCCTTGCATGGTTTACACGTGCTCTTCATTCCTTGAAATATTTGGTGCGTTCCTTGCATGGTTTACACGTGCTCTTCACTCCTTGAATATCAACTTCGTCCCGAACATATGTGTCAGTAAAGTAATTATTACCTTACTTTCCCGCTCCATGCTCATCATTATTCTTCCTTTCCCGTTCTATATGTATTTAATGCTGTCTGTTTCGATCAGTGTGATATTACTTTCCCGATCAAACGTGTCAATCGTGCAGAGATATACTCAGCCTGTCACTTCTGTCACGTTCCGCTACTTTAATATGGCTTTGATTGTGTGCTTCTCGTCTTTCTTAATTTCACTGTTTCTTTCTTAATCGTCTTACACGTGTCGCTTCTATTTTATTTCCTAACAACATATATGCCGAGGAACATTGTTGCACGTTTGATTACAAAACTGCAGCTCGTAATCTCATTATGAAGGCTAATCCGCCTGTGAAGCCCACCAAATTGCAAAGAATTTAGACTGGTAAAAATCTACTAGTTTCAGAGAGGATAGAGTTATTAGTTACTTTGATAGCAGTTTTCGCAGCTACGTCAATTCACCGATCAAAAAAACAATATGCCACCTCCGAAATTGAGCCCAATATTACAAAACCAGAGCATGCAGAGAATAAAAGGTAATCTTTTTCTCGCATACTATTGTGGTATGAAAAGGTAAATACCTTAGTCACCTCCATACAAGAATTGGGTCATGAGAGACCGCAAGATCAGAAGAAGGGGCCTGATGACAGAGCTGGGTGGATTGCTATGATTGCACGTCTCCAGTAATTAACCATTGTTGGATTGCCAGGGCTTGGCTGCTTAGTTTGGTGTTATCTCTTGTTACTGGCAACTCCCAGCATCCTTTATCTCGGTGAATTCACCTTGAATAGTGAAGCTACCAAATTGTATCTAAGACATGAGTATAAGCAACATTTTCACGAACTGAAAGAAGGTTCAGCCAATGAAGGCCGAGATTAAGGCATTTTAAGAATGGGTACTAAATTTTGACATGATTAGTTTTTTTTTTTCTTTAGTCAATGTGGTTCTCAAGACAAAAATTCTCATCTTTTAATTGTAAATTTTCGTTAATTTTGATCTCTGTGGCAACAAACAATAATAATTTTCTTTTACAGGTATGGACTGTAGATGTTACATAATAATTAGCAGTACTAAGAGTTTTAAAAAATATTTGCTCCCCCTCATGTGAACAGTTCTTCATATCACCCATACCTGCCTATCTACTCAAGTACTCTGGTTCAAGAAACTACGACATCATACATTTATTATTTGTTAAGGATATCCAAATCAGACATCATTAGACATGTTTTTGTATGAAATGCAGAAATGAGATTTCAGGGTATGGGCCTTCACAACTGTGCCCCCCACCCGCAAGATCTTTTTACCCTTGTGGGCTACAAAGGTTTTGAAATTTCTTCCCACCACTCTACAAGAAATCTAGAGTAAGATTCTGTCAAAACTTTATCTAAAGAATAGAAAATTTACATTGAGTTTTTAAATTTTCAACAAAAAATATTCACCTAAACAAAAACTATTGAAGTTTATAGATCTAACTAATCTTGAAAATCAGCTTGTAAAATTAGGATTACCCCATATTTAATAACTATAAAATCTTAAATTATCTATATAATATGAGACTAATCTTAATAAAAAAAACCCTAAAAGAGCGGGCCATGATTAAATTTCAACTGTTTAAGTGAACCCTTTTGGCCATCTATTTACAGTTCTATACAGCGCAAATGGGGTAGTCCTAACATGCCATGTGCATTCTGCATTCATAATAGAACAGTAGCAAAATTCTTGTTCAATGTGTTAAATGCAAGAGACTACCAGGGTTTAAAATAGTTCCCTTTGTCCATCCACTCTGAAGTACTGATCAGATACAAACTCCCAAAGTAATGTCCTAATCAAAACAAAAGCCTGATATGATGGAAAAGAAAGAAAAAGTTGAATCTAATCATCCATATTGTGGGGTTTCTTTTGATGGTCACTTAGATTTCAGACCCACCGGGCGACGGCCCCCCTCGCTCGGCCTTAAATTCTTTAGCCTATAATTCAAAAATTTGTGAATTTAAGATCCATCCATTTAAAAAGTTACGAAAATGCAGCATCAAGTTATACATCTTTTCTTCTTTTCAAGTGTCATATTGCCAATAGTAAAGGAAATGATTTGACCTTTTTTAGTATGTTGATAAAAAGAAGAATAACTCAATACTTTTATAAAATGGTACCATTTGAATTTGATTTTATTTCTTTTTTTATGAACTTTTTTTCTCATGTCAATCATAGAAGAAAGAGAATGCTATGTAGCCTCATAGCGTCTACAGTCATAAGCGGAGTATATACCAAAACCAAAGATCAAATATCAATTTTTTTTGGTTATAGTCCGTGAGAAATACAGCGATAAAAGAGTATGCCAAATAACAGATGTTCGTCCAAATGTCCGTCTGGTTTAATTTTGTACACGGACGTTCGTCCAACTGTTCGCCTGCCATCAAACGTTCATCCTAATGTCCGTCTGGTTTAATTTTGTAGACGGATATTCATCCAAATGTCCGCCTGCCAACAAACGTTCCCCTATATACGCTTGATGCCGACCAAATTTGGGTTTGGTCTGGATTTCAGACCAAATTTGATTCCAAACCCAAGAAAAACTCGACTATAACCAAATTTATTTGCCCAACTATGATTGGTTTTGGGCGTACCAAAAAGTAAATATAGATTTAGTCTGCCTTTTATTCGTGTGACTGTGGACCCTCTGAGTGCCTAACAACTACCTCTCAAGGTGTTGCACTGTTGCATGTAAGTGTAATGCCATGTTCACTGCCATTATGGTAAGAGACAAGTATGAATATTTGGAACTTCGTACTGAGAGAGATCACTTATTATTACAAGGCTGACACAGGATTACCAAATTTCACGTTTCAGATGATTAAACAGTGGTTTTTATCTGATACTGGTAATCCCCCTGGACCCATCCAGCAACCTTATATTATTGGTCATTTGGTCTTTTACTCTAGGAGTATTATCATGCAATTGGCCAAAAAGTCTTGTTAAACAAATAACCCATCTCTTATATGCTGGTCGTTAAAAGTGTTGGAGAATATTCCTGTAACAGTAAGCAAACCAAACAGAAACTTGAAAGAGATTAATCGTTAGAACAAAACAGCACAGTTCAGACAACCACACAAGCACAGAGAGATGGAGTCGTCTGTTCAACAGACTGCCCTTAACTCAATATTTGTCAGGTACACCTTTAGAAAGATGTTGTTATACCTTTAGAGATGACAAATTTGAATCCAGGATAAAACCACCTGATACCAACCCAGTTAGCAAAACTCGTTGGCTCGTTGTGAACTTAACAGTAGAAGAAAAATGAAGAAATAAACTAGTGCGCAAAACAAAGCAAGAAGAGGAGAAAAGTCGTCAGGTCAGTGGCTGCGACTGGGGTAAGAAAAAATCTGACTTTTGTTTTTCTTTTAAATAAGAAGAAGACTGTTGAATTATCAAACGGTAAAAAATCAATTAATTAAACATATTTAATTCAAGATATTTAATTAAAAGATTTTGTATGATTTAAATTTATAAATTCAAAACGGTAAAATACTTAATGTACAAAATTAAAATATAAAACTGTTGGATCTCAGATGGGAACACGCAGGCACACGCAAGGAACACGCAAAGCACACGCCAAGGCTCACTCCAATGGTCACACCAAGGCTCGCACCAATGGTCGCACCAAGGCTCATACCAAGGCTCGCACCAAGGCTCACACCAAGGCTCACGCAAAAGCACACGCAAGCTACGCAAGCCCGCGGCCCGCGGTGCTTTGGTGCGAAGCACCGCACATGTGTGCATTTGCCCACTAGTCCATTTCCTAAGTCCATATCCAATCCACTAGTTCTTTTTCCTTATATAGAACGTTTGTGGTAAAGAGGATAAAATTCCTCCTTGGTTTGCCCAATATGGGAAAAACCAAAGGTTTCTCATTCACTAAGAAGTGAAAATGGATGGCTCTATTTTTCAACCCCAAGTTTGGACTAGCGACCCTTGATCCCACTAAGATATATTAAGTAACAAAAATCATTTTAAGTAAGAATCCATTTTTAATTCTAACAATCCCCCACATGAATGAAGAAAGCGATAAATCAGAAAACCGGAAAACGAGAAATACCTCTTAAGCAATAGGTGTCTATAAGGAATTGAACCTCTGCTTAGTGAGAAGTACCGGAACTACTTGATGGTCAGTGAACGCGATGTCTTGAACTGCCATGGTTTGGTGTAATTCATCAATAGCTCCTTACGCGAGATATCTCTCAAGAGTGCTGTTAAGTTCACGCCGTTGTGTCCGTTTTGGCCCTGGACATATCCCGTTTCTCAGAATGCTCTAGAAAATCAGCTCAATTCTCATAGGAAGCGACCCACTTCCTCATTCATATAGGTGAGTTCTATCAAGAGTGTTAACTGATACACCCCATTTCAATCTTAAATTGGAACTATAGAACTCATTAAGACTTTATTATAAGTCATCCTCACATGCAGTCACACTATCACGTCTACACCATAGGGAAAGGACAGAGAAAATAATTCCCTGATAATGTTTAATGTTTACCCGCCACAAATTAGTTGTCTCATTAAAAACCTTGATCTTGGGATCTCCAGTCAGCAAGGTTGAGTATCCTTCATGGCAAGTTAAAATTTATGAGCTTAAGCCCCATCCCCCTCGATGCATTACTAACTATTTCCTTGGACAAACCTTTCGTCAAAGGATCCGCGATATTCTCCTTAGACCTCACAAAGTCAACAGAAATAACGCCAGTTGAGATTAGTTGAAGAGAATTGTGTCTTCTCCTGATATGAATAGATTTTCCGTTATAGTTGTTGTTTTTAGCATTAGCTATTGCAGCTTGACTATCACAATGTATAGATATAGCTGGCACAGGCCTATGCCAGAGAGGAATGTCTTCTAAAAATCATCTTAGCCAAGCGGCTTCCTCTCCTTCTTTATTTAACGCAATAAACTTGGATTCCATAGTGGATCTAGCGATACAGGTCTGTTTGGAACTCTTCCAAGACACTGATCCACAGCCTAGAGTAAATACGTATCCACTCGTAGACTTAGACTCCTCTGAGTCTGCTATCCAGTTTGCATCACAGTATCCTTCAAGAACGGCAGGGTGTCTTTCATAACTTAAACGGTAGCTTAAAGTGTATCTAAGATACCTCAACACTCTGAAAAGTGCATCCCAATGTTCATGTCCTGGATTACAGGTATACCTACTAAGTCTACTCACAGCATAGGCAATGTCTGGTCTTGTGCAGTTCATTAAATACATCATACTTCCCATGACTCGTGAATATTCAAGTTGTGAGACTCCATTGCCTTTGTTTTTCTTGAGTTTGCAAGAAGGATCAAATGGAGTACTTGCAGGTTTACTATCAAACTGGTTAAATTTCTTAAGAACTGATTCAACATAATGAGATTGACTAAGACTGAATCCATTAGACTCCTTTCTAATTTTCATCCCTAGGATTACATCAACAGGACCTAAGTCTTTCATGTCAAAGTTCTCACTCAACATGTTCTTAGTGGAATTAATGATTTCTAAGGTTGTGCCTAGTATAAGCATATCATCAACATACAAGCATACAATCACACAGGCATCATTTATAGATTTATTGTACACACATTTGTCAGCTTCATTTATTTTAAATCCACTAGAGAACATTACATGATCAAATTTTTCATGCCATTGTTTCAGTGCTTGTTTCAAGCCATATAAAGACTTTTAAAGTCTGCACACTTTGTTTTCATAACCCTTCACTACAAAGCCTTCGGGTTGGTCCATATAAATTTCTTCATCTAATTCACCATTTAGGAACGCAGTTTTTACATCCATTTGATGTATTTCTAGGTTATGAATTGCAGCGATTGCAATTAGCATCCTAATGGAAGTAATTCTAGTGACAGGTGAATAAGTTTCAAAGAAATCTACACCTTCTATTTGTTTATAGCCCTTAGCTACTAGTCTAGCTTTATACTTTTCCACAGTTCCATCTACCTTACGTTTTCTCTAGAAGATCCATTTACAGCCTATGGGTTTGCACCCTGGAGGTAAATCTACTATCTCCTAGGTTTCATTCTGAACAATAGAATCCATCTCACTAATAGTGGATTCTTTCCACCATGGAGATTCAGACGAAGTCATGGCCTCTTTATAGGTTTGTGGATCAGTTTCAACTAAACAGGTTATGAAGTCTGGCCCAAAAGATTTTTGTATTCTAAGTCTTTTGCCTCTTCTAGGTTCATAAACAGATTCATCTTCTTCTATCGGTAAAATATGGCTAGAAGAAGGGACATCTAGGGGATCATCACATATCATGCGAGATTCAGATTTCAACGGAAACACATTTTCAAAAGATGTAGCATCCCTAGATTCCATAATGGTGTTCACACCAATTTCTGAGTTTTCAGAACTCACAACCATAAACCTATAAGCAGTGGCGTGTTCGGGATATCCTATGAAGACACAATCAACCGTTTTAGGTCCTATTTTAGTCCTCTTAGGTGGAGGAATAAAGACCTTGGCTAAACACCCCCACACTTTGAGGTATCCATAAGTGGGTTGTTTGCCTTTCCATAATTCATACGGTGATTTGACTGATCCTTTAAGGGGCACTCTGTTCAGGATATAGCAAGCTGAGAGGACGGCCTCCCCCCACAAGTTCGCCGGTAGTCCTGAACTGATTAACATGGCATTCATCATCTCCTTAAGGGTTCGGTTTTTCCGTTCAGCCACTCCATTTGATTGTGGTGAATAAGGAGGAGTTACCTCATGAACAATGCCATGTTGTGCACAAAATTCTCCAATAGGGATTACATATTCACCCCCACGGTCAGATCTAATGGCTTTAATTGTGGTGTTCAATTGGTTTTCTACTTCTAATTTATATAATTTAAATGCTTCTAAAGCATCATCTTTCCCTTTAAGCAAGTAAATATGACAGTATCTAGTACAGTCATCTATGAAAGTGACAAACCATTTTTTACCACCTCTAGTTTGGATTGATTTCATATCAACTAAGTCTGAGTGAATTAACTCTAAGGGATTAGAATTTCTGTGGAAATTTTTCTTAAAGGGCTTCTTTGCATATTTTGATTCTACACAAACTTCACATTTATGTTCATATTCCATATTTAATTTTGGAATGCATCCAGAATTTGCCAATTTGTTCATTGATTTATAATTTACATGACCAAGTCTACCATTCCAGATATTCAATGAGACAACAATATAAGAAGAATCAATTTTATTAACTTCAACAGAGGTTACATATAATTTGTATAGGCCTTCAGCCTTATAGCCCTTTCCCACAAAATCCTTTCCCTTAGTGATAATCACTTTCCCAGACTCAAAAACAATCTTAAAGCCCTTATCATCTAGCACACCACTTGAAACGAGATTCTTGCAGATGTCTGGTACATGTAAAACTTCATTCAATGTGAGGATTTTCCTGGAAGAGAGCTTCAGCGAAACTTTTCCTTTTCCTGCAACATGTGCTGCAGATGAATTACCCATATAGAGTTTTTCTCCTTCTCCTACCGTCTGATAGGAGGTGAACATGTCTTTACTTCCGCAGACATGTTTGGTAGCTCCAGAGTCTACCCACCAGTCTCTCACATTGGTAACTAAGTTAACCTCAGACACCGTGCCAGAAAACTCATTTTTACAACTTTCAACTAAGTTTACATTTGATTTCTTAAAATTTGCATCTTTGCGTTTTCTACAATGAATTGCCATATGGCCAGACACACCACAAACTTAACATGCCCCTTAATTTTACCAATAGCAGATTTTGGTTTTTGAAAGGTATATTTTCTTTGCGGGCCAGGCTTGCGCTTGTTGTGGTGCAGACTTAGATTAGTAAATTTGTGTTCGATGACGTGAGCTTTGTTTGACATGTCTCTTGCAGAAGAAACATTCTTGTCCTTTGAACACAGCAATTCTTCAACTTGGATTTTCTTACCCAATTCTACCATGGAAATTTCACCAGTTTCATGCCTTAGTCTTCTCTTGTATTCAGCCCAGGAATTTGGCAATTTTTCAATAACAGCAGAAACTTGAAATGTTTCGTCAATAACCATTCCTTCAGCAATTATTTCATTAACATTTTTTTACAACTCCGGAAACTGATCAACCACTGATTTATCATTCATCATTTTTATACTCCAGAAAACGTGCAACCAGAAATTTTTTACTTCCTGCTGTTTCTGCTTCATATTTATCTTGTAGTGCAGTCCATAGATTATAAGCATTGAAATTATCCTTAGCATTGTAAAAATCATATAGAGCATCTTCTAGGCAGTTTAAGATATGATTTTTGGCCATATAATTACTTCTCTTCTAACTTTCTAAGTCCTGTAATTTTTCAGGTTCATTCAGAGACTCATCAAAAGGCTTCAGAACCATCTCATCTAGCATGTGGAAACTCAAGAAAAATAACATTTTTGACTGCCATCTCTTGAAGTCCTTTCCAGAAAACTTTTGAGGTCTGTCAACATCAGTCTTCACCATTGTTACAGAAGTAAAATTTTGAAATTAAACAAATATTGAGTTAAGAATGTTGGAGAATATTCCTGTAACAGTAAGCAAACCAAACAGAAACTTGAAAGAGATTAATCGTTAGAACAAAACAGCACAGTTCAGACAACCACACAAGCATAGAGAGATGGAGTCGCATGTTCAACAGACTGCCGTTAACTCAATATTTGTCAGGTACAACTTTAGAAAGATGTTGATATACCTTTAGAGATGACAAATTTGAATCCAGGATAAAACCACTTGATACCAACCCAGTTAGCAAAACTCGTTGGCCCGTTGTGAACTTAACAGTAGAAGAAAAATGAAGAAATAAACTAGTGCGCAAAACAAAGCAAGAAGAGGGGAAAAGTCGTCAGGTCAGTGGCTGCGACTGGGGTAAGAAAAAATCAGACTTTTGTTTTTCTTTTAAAGAAAAAGAAGACTGTTGAATTATCAAACGGTAAAAAATCAATTAATTAAACATATTTAATTCGAGATATTTAATTAAGGCTCGTGCCAAGGAACATGCAAAGCACATGCAAGGCTCGCGCCAAGGCTCACGCAAGCTCCGCAAGCCCGCGGCCCGCGGTGCTTCGGTGCGAAGCACCGCACATGTGTGCATTTGCCTACTAGTCCATTTCCTAAGTCCATATCCAATCCACTAGTTCTTTTTCATTATATAGAACGTTTGTGGTAAAGAGGATAAACTTCCTCCTTGGTTTGCCCAATATGGAACAAACCAAAGGTTTCTCATTCACTAAGAAATGAAAATGGATGTCTCTATTTTTCCATCCTAAGTTTGGACTAGTGACCCTTAATCCCATTAAGATATATTAAGTAACAAAAATCATTTTAAGTAAGAATCCATTTTTAATTCTAACAAAAAGTAGTATTAGGATAATATGTTTACTGTTGAGGATTATGCTGTAAACCTTGGTTTCATTCTGATTCTTTGGAGTTTGGCTACATCTGGCACATGTTTTGGAATTCACGAGGGTCAAACAAAATTATACAACACATAGCATGAGTGTCATGAGATCATGTCTCCTACCTGCAAAAGCATGCATCAGAACGCACTATTAAAGCCTTTGGGCTTTGTCCTTGTAATGATGCATCACCTGATTCACCTCTTGGATGATGACTATACAAAATTACAAATGCTTTGGATCTCATTAACAATATAAAATATTAGTCATATTTTAGTTAGATCACAAGTCGGATCAAGTAGCTACCACTTTCTTTTCTTTTGTAGTAGGGTAAAAAAAATTAAAATAATTCACTGTTTGATTGTTGAGACATTTTAATTCACCAAAACATTGTGTAAGTATGTTTGACGATCAAAAGCAGAAGTCATTTTTAAAAGTTGGAAGCAAATTTTTTCTTATTACATAGAACAACATTTTTTGCTTCTAGAAGTTTAAGGAGGTGTTTGGATATTAGAAATCAGAAGTAAAAAATAAAAATTATTTGTTACATAGAATTTAATCTTTTTATTTTTAGAAATTATTTTAAAATTATGTTACTAAACTAATCTCTGACATTTTTACTTTTAAAATTTCTAGAATTCGAAAAATAACTTCTTAAGTGGTAAACATGTTATAAGTGTTGTTGCTTCTCCGGATTAATCCCAAATCGGAAAACAAATATAATTTGCTTCACAAAAGATAGATATTTTTGCTTTAAAAAATCATTTTAAAATTATATTTCCAAACTAATTTTGGTTTTTTGACTTAATTAAGTTTCAAACTAACTTTTAACCTTTCGAATTTTACAAAATTCCTTTTGGTATCCAAAGTTCAAACACCCTCCTAAGTCCTAAGCTTTTGTTGGTACTAGGTCAGTAGCTCACATACATGATACTGCATTTCTAACTTCTTTCATTTGAAGCTTTTACCTCCTATAGATTCTTCCCTTACGTATTGTTTAAGCCAAAAATTCCTTTCAGCTAAACAACCAATCAAACTC